>JARQOC010000008.1:117329625-117390253 GCA_033576535.1 Allobates femoralis
TTTTACCATAAAATCTTTTATAAACTGTATGCTATGTGTGTTGTTAACCACCACATTGTTATTGCATATATTTATGTAATATCAAGTATGATATTATGCAAAGGTTGTCTCGCTTCTCTCTAGGAAGATGGAAACGCTCTGAAACTCTCTGTGGCTTCTAACGGTACAGTATGAAAGAATGAAATGGTAGACTAACCCATAATACAAGATTTTTTGGAGGATGTCTTGATTTAAAAAAAAAAAAATCTGCATATCTTTATAATATATTGAACGTTAAGCCCTTAGACATGTATGGGTGACAAATTACAGCCTCATACAATCTGAAGGATGACCAAAACCTAATTTAGCTGAACATACAAAATCTTAGGCAAGGGCCACATTTGCGCCAGACGGATCCGGCATAGAACAACATTAACGCAGCATTAGTTTAGTGTACCGCTGTGTTAATGCCTCCATAGAGTAATATGGCTGACGGAATCCGAAGCACATGCAAATGCGGACACAAAAGTGCCTGTATTTGAAATCTTGCATTATTTTGTAGCGGACAGCTGAACACGAAAAGTGGCGTTCAGCTGTCCGCTACAAAATAGTACAAGTTTTCAAACAAAAGCACTTTTGTGCCCGCGCTTGCATGTGCTTCGGATTCCGTCAGCCATATTACTCTATGGAGGCGTTAACACAGCGGTACACTACGGTAATGTTGCATTAATGCTGCTGTATGCCGGATCCGTCCTACAAAATTCCCGATGCAAATGTGGCCATAGCCTTAGCGTACACAGAATTTTTGCTGCATATATATTATTAAGTAGCTGCATAACTGGTAAATTAAAAAAATTCATACATCACACGAATGTGTTTTTTTCCTTTTGTATTTCTTTTTCTCAGTTTAATTTTTTAATAGATGATATGTAACAAATCCCCAATCACTTTTATTGTATTAAATTATTGGGTTGTGCAGAACCTAGAACCTGCTTCATATACTGCTTAGTTAATTTCTAGAGAAGATTTCAGCTGATTGGTGTGGGTATCGGACTCCCACTGATCTTATATTGAAGATCTTATCCCTTAAATAGTCTATCAATTTGTAAAATACATACAATCTCTCAAATATTGTGTACTGTCTACTGATGAGAGAGCAGTACCATGCTTGGGTGCTCAGTACTCGAACCGAGCATGGTGGATTCTCAGACGGGGGCTACTCAAGTATCGAGTTTAATGGATATAAATAGAAAACTTTTCTGGAAAAATGCTTGCATTTTCCATTTACTTCCATTCTACTCGGTACTCAAGTTACACCAGTCCAAGTGTCCGACCTGCTGGTTTCCAGAAAAATACTTGAGTTTCATATCGACTTCCATTATATTTGGTATTCAAGTCACACTCATCCTAGTGTCCGACCTGCCCTATTATGGAAAAATGCTTGAGTTTCCCATTGACTATTATTATACTCGGTACTCAAGTTGTGCCAGTCCAAGCATCCAACCTGTTCATTTCTGGAAAAATGCTTGAGTTTCCCATTGACTTACATTATACTGGTTCTTGGGTTGCACCCATCCAAGCATCTGATCTGCTCATTTCAAGTGAAAAACACCCGAGCATCACTATTGTCCACTTTTGGACCTCGCATACTCTTCTTAAGTTAACCTTAATTTTGGCACAAGTGAGAGGCGTCTGACCTATCAATCCAAGTATTATGCCACTGTACGGAACATCTTCTTTGCCAATTTATTTTCGTTTCTCAATGCAATGAAGCAAAACTATAGTAATCTGTTTCTTCAAAATTGATGTTTGAGGTCAAGTTAAACTCTACGTTTTAGTAGCAGAATTCAGGAACATTAACCCCCCTTCACGACGGGGCCTATTTCTGTTTCTACTTTTTCCCCCTTTCCAGAGCCATAACTTTTTACTTTTCTGCCCTCATAAACATAAGAGAACTTGTTTTTTGTGGGACGGGTTGTACTTTTAATGATACCATTCATTTTACCACATAATGTACTGAAAAATAGTGGAGAAACTTCAAATGGGAAGAGATTATGAGATAAATATGGTTTGTGGGGAACCGATTTATGGTGTTTTGTGTTAAAAATGACCTCACAACATGTTTCTCTTCATCAGATGATCACAACGATACTAAGCATGTCCAGTTGTTTTATTATTTTTGTGGTTAAAAAAATGAGAAGTTTTCAAAATAAATTTGGGGGGTTGTGCCACCATTTTCCAAGACCAGTAATGTTTTCATTTTTCAGTCGCTTTAACTGTATAATGGCTCGTTTTTTTCAGAATGAGATGTAATTTTTACTGATACAATTTTGCGTTAGATGTGATATATGGATCACTCCTTACAACATATTTTGTGGGATTACAGCGATCAAAAAACAAATTTTGAGGATATTTTTTTGTTTTCAGTATTTGTTGAGGTTGTTTATTTTTTTGTTTACAGTATTTGTTGATCTGGTTAATTATATTTTAATATATTGGACTCTTCTGAATGCGGAGTGATATCACATATGTGTATTTTTTTATCTTTATTTTGAATGGGGATAAAGAGGATTAATTTGCTGCAGATAGTAATAACCACAGTTTCTTTTGAAGCCTGAACCCACATATTAAACTGTGCTGCCGCAAGTAACAATCCAAGGGAAAGTGGATTAAAGTGATTTTTATTTAGTCAACACATTTAAAAGAGCAATTTCTACTTTTTCTGGACAATAAAATTACATAATCATGATGTGATTTTTTTAGTCCTGAGGAAGGAGAAATTGCTCTCTGAAATGCGCTGACAAAATAGAGATCACTTTAATAAACTTTTCCCTTAGATTATTCCTTGTGGCAGGGAGGTTTGACCCTTTCTTAAACCATTGCATGTAGATAGCTTTACCCTGGGATATTGCAGCAGTCATGTTAATGCTTCCAATAGCAGTTGTGTCTCCTCACAACTATGCAAGGGAAGTGCACTGTCCTCCATTGTGTCTCTCTTCATCCCAGATAAGATCCTATTTTTGCTTCTGTTGTTTTTACAGTCAATTTGTCTTTGAAGCTTTGGGCCCAGGCAGGGTTTTAGGAGAGCTCTGTTATCATTAGCACAGAGTTATTCAGTGGCCCCCCTACTGTCATAGCAACTTGGCAACCCACGATCATGTCTGGGGTGCGCTAATGGATGCTGGTGTTGGTATTGTTAAGTCTCATTGTCAAAGTTAAACAACAGGATTTAATAAGTCCACAAACACGGGGGGAGCTCCACTCCCCCCATGATTGCTAGAAGCAGTTCCAGGCAGTAATACGCAGCCATTACTTTACAGTGACAATATATGAGAGGCAGAAATGCGGGGCACAGAACATTCAAGAACCAAAGTAGCGGCACCAGCAGTGTCAACTGCAGCAGGGCCGAGGGTGCACATTCTTATAACAGCCCGAGAGGTATAATCATATTGAAGAAAGAGGCATTCACCCGGTGATAGTTGTTCCTAATGGATGACTTTAATCAGCATTGAGGTACAGGGTGCTGGGGAGGGGGTGTCGGAGGTGCAGACGACGGCACCGTTTCGGATCAACTGATCCTTCGGCTGGTCTTGGCTCCTGGATCAGTTGATTCGAAACGGTGCCGTAGTCTGCACCTCCGACACCCCCTCCCCAGCACCCTTTACCTCAATGCTGATTAAAGTCATCGATTAGGAACAACTATCACCGGGTGAGTGCCTCTTTCTTCAATGTGATTACTTTACAGTATATGGGGCGGGTTTATGCAGTGAGTCCACTCTATGCACCCATTTCCAACTTGTTCCATACATGTACGGCAGATGTCATGACTGGTGTTAAAAATTATAGTTGGTGCTCAGTTAAAAGTGATTGGCGATCCCGCCGATGTTCAGGTTTGGTTGAACCGCCCAAACTTTTTTAAAGTCCAAATTCGAGGCCGAATGTGACTCGAAATTGAGTCCAAACCCTGAACTCAGACTTTAAAATTATAGGATAGGGCTGGAGGGCTGTAAAAAGAAAGCAAATAGTGATTACACAGCAGCATCATACTTACTGTTGTCCCACTGCTTGTACTTTCGGGCCGCTCATTAACTTGCTGGATATCCACTGCAGTGGGGCTCAACAGCCAATCACAGACACTGTAACAGAGAGTGGACATGTGTGATTGGCTGTTGGTGTAACCTAAAAACAGCCAATACTGTGGAGACATGGGGGTCATTGTTTGCTCTTGTCTGCTTGCCCGGCTGCCTTTAGAAAGACCACATGGACTAGAGCTCATCCAACTGTCCAACTGAACACCAGAACTCTGTGGGCAGAATACTACTCAGACAACACAGGGTGAGAGAACCATACCATGGTTAGACTTTATTGGATCACCAACAGTCAAAGGCATATAGAAAACTCAGCAAGAACACACAGGCAATAGAGACTCACCCTTCCTGACTCACTAGGGATTAGAATATTTATGCCTTCATGACTTTCAGAGCCAACTATGCCAATCCAGCAGCTCCCTGCTTTTGGCCGACATCCACCGAGAAAGGAATAGAGGCAAGCCTAGGAAGCAAGGTATGCAGCCAGATGACCGAATTGTCCTAACCTGGGTTCCGTAAGTAGTATCTGCTCTTCCAGCCAAATCCTATAATCCTAGGCTCAAATCCTGCAGGATATAATCCAGTTTTGGTGGTCCGCTAGTCAGAACTGAAATGCCAAGGCTGAGGCCATGCTGAGTATGAATACACAATGTGATCCTGGCAGTTGGAACTGAAATTCCTAGGCCGAAATCATATTGACACAATGTGATCCTGTAGTCAGGACCGAAGTCACTTGACTGAGGCCAAGTAGCATATGAACAACTGGACGCTATACGGCTGTGATCTGGGCGATGTGATGTAGTTCATCGAGGTAACCCCTGCACAGGAGAAGCTAAAATATATGGGCTGTTTTAATATTACTCCAACAGCCAATCACAGACGCCCATTCTCTGTGACAGTGTCTGTGATTGGCTGATCCACCCATCAGCACTCAATACCGAAGAAGTTAATGAGAGGCCCCGGAAGTACAAGCGTCGGGTTGCCAGGACATCGGTAAGTATAATGCTGCCCTTTAAACACTTTTTTTTCTTGTTATTACAGTTCCCCAAATCCTGAACTGGTTCGGTGCATGAACACTAGGTGTTTGAGATGGACCCTGAAGTTTACAATTCGGGTTCTCCCATCCCTAGAAGTTATGGCAAAAGCCCACCAACTATTATCCACATTCAGTAGCAGTAAATATACCCGTCTATTAGAGCAGCGCTTCCACAGGAGACCCAGAGTTCAAATAAGTCTTCCTTTATTCTTAAAATGTATATCACAGTGGGCAGTACAACACGGTTTGACCCCTTAGTGGGTCTTCCTCAGGTGCAATTGTATAGTTACAATTATAATTGTACATGAGGAAGACCCACTAAGGGGTCGAAATGTGTTGTACTGCCCACTGTGGTATACATTTTAGGAATAAAGGAAGACTTATTTGAACTCTGGGTCTCCTGTGGAAGCGCTGTCCTAATAGACCGGTATATTTACTATTATATGTGACGAATCAGGATCTCAAGATCTGTTCCTTCCGAAGTGGGAAAGCTGCATACCAAAGGAAATCTTATATACAATTAAACCAAGACACCTAAAAGGTGAGCAACATCGATTTATAACATCTATATGTTGATGCTTAATTACTGCACTTAGAGTTGCGCCAGCACCTTTTTCTCTCTTATACCCCCTGTGAGGTAGCAAGGGGAATGGTGGTAGAGGGACGCTATGTTTCCCCAAGGATGGTGAGCTACTGCATGTATGGGACGGGAGATGCTTACATGAGCATAGGTGAGGTAGGTATGGCCACCGTTACTGAGAACGGTGGCTGTTGGTAAAGCCTGTTATGGTACCTCATCTATGAGGAATGGGGGAAGGTTTTTGGGCGGGCCTCCATTCCTCATCTCCCGCCCCAGGCTTTTGAAGTAGCTGGGAGGGAAAGACAGGTGAGAAAGGTTAGGCCGGAAGAGACGGCTGTCAAGGTGTTGTGAGATGAGATCAGACTGGAGAGGAGTTCAGTCGGTGAAAAAGGAGCCTGTGAGCACACAAGGAGCGTGTACCGGACCCCAAGGTGGGGAAGGACCCCTAGGCGAGCTCCAGGAGGAGCAGGTTTAGGACCGACGCTATTATCCTGATGTAAGGACTGTTTTTTTGTTTGTTTTGCCATTGTGTGAAATAAAACACACTTGTTTTTGGACTGAGCCTGAGTGTCACTGCCTTACTTGCTGCTGCTATAGAGACTGATCCCTACATATGGTGGAGAATGCGGGCAATGCAGTAAGGCATACACTAACCGCTGTAGAGGACGAGTTATATGTCCTGGGTGAAGCAAGCCCTAAAGCAGCGCTCAGCAATGGAGGACGTTGTAAAGGCATTGATTGAAGCCAACCTGCAGCAGAAGCAGCAACAGCAGATGTATGCTGAGGCGCTGCAGGCCCAGCAGCACAGCCATACGGAGGCCCTGAGACTTCAACAGCAAACTAACCAACTCCTGATGGAACAGTTAACAGCCCTGAGGTCAAGCGCACCATCTGATCCACAGCAGGACATCAAGACGAGGGTCCGTGCGTCCCTCCAAAAGATGACCGCAGGGGACGATGTCGAAGCTTTCTTGGCGGGTTCGAGAGAGTGGCAGAGCGAGAGAGTCTGCCGCTACACCAATGGTCGGAGGTCGTAGCGCCATATCTGATTGGAGAGCCCCAGAAAGCGTACTACGACCTGAGCGAGCAGGACGCCCGGGACTATCAAAAGGTAAAAGCCGAGATTCTAGCTCGATTAGGTGTGAATGTGTATCTCCGTGCCCAGAGAGTCCATCGCTGGGCTTATGTAGAGACTGTAGCGGTCCGGTCTCAGATGTATGATCTCGTCCATCTTGTAAAAAAATGGCTACAGCCGGAGCTGTTGTCCCCAGCGCAGATAATGGAAAGAGTGGTACTGGACAAGTTTGTGCGGGCCTTGCCCCCAGCCATAAAGCAGTGGGTGGGACATGGGGACCCTGTCGATGCCAACCAGCTGGTCGGTTTGGTGGAACGGTATGAGGCCACCCAGAACTTGTTAAAAGTTTCTTCCCCAGCCCGTGTGCTCCCCAAATCCCGCAAGGTCACCGACCCTGAGAAATACAGGACTCTGACACGCACCCCCACCCCTGCAGGCCCTCAGGCAAGGAAGCTAGAGACTATTGTGTGCTGGAGGTGTCAAGAGCGAGGACACATTGCTGCAAACTGCCCTATCACCACCGATCCTATGGACTGCAGTGTGGCCCGGCGTGTCTCCCTCTATGCCTTCCCGGTATATACCGCTGCTTCCCCAGAGCCTGCACCTATCTCTCCCATGTGTCAGGTTACGGTGGCAGGATGTCCTGCAGCTGCCCTCTTGGACTCGGAAAGCCTTATCACCCTGGTGCATGCCACCTTGGCTGGGTCTGCATCCTACACGGGACGTAATGTGGGGTCTTATGCATTCATGGGGATTTGAAAGAGTACCCTACCGCCATAATCACTATCCAAACCCCGAAGGGGGAGTGTCGTCATGAGGTGGGAGTGCTAGAGTCCCTGCCGTATGGACTGATCCTTGGGAGAGACTTTCCTCTATTCTGGACTCTGTTACCGGGAAACCCGGGGTTAAGGGGTAAACAAGTCCAGAATGTCACGGACCCTGAGCCTGAACCTCGTGATCCCGACTCAGGGGTGCCAGCCATGGGAGTAACAATGTCCCCTCTAGAGGTATTAGCGTGTGAAGCCGACGAGCTCGGGTCAGTACCTGAGTTCGCAGAGTTGGGAGTTCCCCGTGACAATTTTGGTACTGCACAGCTCCAAGACCCGACGTTAAATCCGGCAAGGGAAAACGTGATTTGTATTAATGGGGTGTTTCAGTACCCAGGAGCAGACCAGGTGTTTCCCCACATGGCTGTCAACCAGGATCTGTTATACAGGGTTGACAGAGTGCGGGGTGAGACCTTGGAACAGCTGGTGGTTCCGCTGCCTTATCGCCCGACGGTGCTCGACTTGGCACATAGGCATGTGCTGGGCGGACACCTCGGCCATAAAAAGACTCTGGAACGTATTCTGCAGCGTTTTTACTGGCCGGGAGTGTTTCGGGAGGTGCAGCGGTATTGTGAATCATGCCCCGAGTGTCAGCAATCCGCTCCTATGCCACACTTCCATAGTCCCTTGGTACCCCTGCCCATTATAGATGTACCATTTGAAAGGGTCGCCATGGATCTGGTGGGTCCTCTGGTCAAGTCTGCCCGAGGGCATCAGCATATCCTGGTAATCATGGATTACGCTACCAGGTATCCAGAGGCAATTCCACTGCGGCACACCTCGGCGAAATTGATAGCCAAAGAGCTACTCGCCGTGTTCTGCCGGGTAGGAATCCCTAAAGAAATACTTACGGACCAGGGGACGCCGTTCATGTCCAAGGTTACCATGGAGCTATGTAAACTGTTCCGGGTAAAGCAGTTGCGCACCTCGGTCTACCATCCGCAGACAAATGGCTTAGTTGAAAGATTCAACAAAACCCTAAAGAGCATGCTGAAAAAGGTGGTATCCAGGGATGGGAAGGACTGGGATTGTCTTCTACCATACCTGATGTTCGCGATTCGGGAGGTACCACAGGCCTCAACAGGTTTTTCTCCGTTCGAACTCGTGTATGGTAGACATCCCCGGGACCTGCTCGACATTGCCAAGGAGGGATGGGAGCAGGAACCCACCCCTCACAAAAGTGTAGTAGAGCACATCGCGACCATGCAGAACCGGATGGCAGCGGTGATGCCGATAGTGAAAGAACACTTAGAGGAAGCCCAAAGAGCTCAAAGCCGGGTATATAATAGATCCGCTAAGGTCAGAACTTTTAACCAGGGAGACAGAGTCCTGGTACTAGTGCCTACTGTGGAGAGTAAATTCTTGGCGAAGTGGCAAGGGCCCTACGAAGTCCTAGAAAGAGTTGGGGAGGTCAACTACAAGGTATATCAGCCGGGTCGGAGAAAGACCGAGCAGATATACCATGTCAATCTGCTAAAAGCCTGGAAAGACAGAGAGGGTCTGGGTACAGAAGGGTCTCCAGCTGACCGTCCTCCTGCACTGACTTTACAGGCCAAGGTGGTGCCTGAGGGGGCAGTGGCAGAAGTGACGATAGCCGAAACCCTCACGAAAAACCAGCAGCAAGAGTCTCGAGAGTTTGTGGCCAGGAATACGGATGTGTTTTCAAAGCTGCCAGGGCGTACCTCGTTGATTGAACACGACATTGTCACCGAGCCCCAGGTAAAAGTTCGGATGAGGCCCTACCGAGTACCTGGGGCACGGCGAAAGGCCATTTCAAAGGAGGTTCGTCAAATGCTGGAGTTAGGGGTTATTGAGGAGTCGAAAAGTGAATGGGCTAGTCCCATTGTGCTCATTCCCAAACACGATGGGACGATACGGTTTTGCAACGACTTCCGGAAGCTGAACGAGGTCTCTAAATTTGACGCTTATCCAATGCCATGAGTAGACGAGCTCATTGAAAGACTCGGGAAAGCCCGGTACTTTTCCACACTCGATCTAACTAAGGGATACTGGCAAGTACCCCTTACGGATAGCGCCAAAGAGAAGACCGCGTTCATCACCCCGGAGGGTCTGTTTCACTACCTGGTGTTGCCATTTGGCTTACATGGGGCTCCAGCCACGTTCCAAAGATTAATGGACATCGTGTTGAAGCCTCATCAAAGGTACGCCTCGGCCTATCTGGGTGACGTCATCGTTTTCAGCAGCGACTGGGAGAGCCACTTGGCCAAGGTACAGGCTGTGGTGGACTCTCTCCGGGCGGCGGGGCTGACTGTCAACCCCAAAAAGTGTGCTCTGGGAATGGAGGAGGCACGCTATTTGGGGTATGTGATAGGGCGAGGTATGATTAAGCCGCAGGTCAACAAGGTCGAAGCCATCCAGAGTTGGCCCCAACCAAGGACAGTAAAGCAGGTGAGAGCCTTTCTGGGAATTGTGGGCTACTACAGGAGGTTCATCCCCAATTTTGCCACCCTCTCAGCCCCATTGACAGACCTTCTGAAAGGAAGACGGCCCGTCATGGTAAAGTGGAACCCCCAGGCCGAGCATGCCTTTCTGGTCTTGAAGACGGTGTTATGCGGGTCTCCCATCCTTATCACACCTGACTTCACCCAAACCTTCATCGTTCAGACCGATGCATCAGAAGTAGGGCTAGGTGCAGTCCTTTCTCAGGAGGTGAATGGGGAAGAACACCCCGTTAACTACCTGAGCCGCAAGCTCACGCCTGCAGAGAAAAATTACAGTGTGGTCGAGAGGGAGTGCCTAGCCATCAAATGGGCCTTGGAAGCATTGAGGTATTACCTGCTGGGGCGACGGTTTCGGTTGGTGACTGACCACTCCCCACTCACGTGGATGAGCCAGTCCAGAGAGAGGAATGCGCGAGTCACCAGGTGGTTCTTGTCGCTCCAGAACTTCAACTTCACGGTGGAACACAGAGCCGGGAGGCTGCAGGGCAATGCCGATGCCTTGTCCCGGACTCACTGTTTGGTGTCAGGAGTTCACCCCCCCCGGGTTGAACTGAGGGGGGGGGTGTGTGAGGTAGCAAGGGGAATGGTGGTAGAGGGACGCTATGTTTCCCCAAGGATGGTGAGCTACTGCATGTATGGGACGGGAGATGCTTACATGAGCATAGGTGAGGTAGGTATGGCCACCGTTACTGAGAACGGTGGCTGTTGGTAAAGCCTGTTATGGGACCTCATCTATGAGGAATGGGGGAAGGTTTTTGGGCGGGCCTCCATTCCTCATCTCCCGCCCCAGGCTTTTGAAGTAGCTGGGAGGGAAAGACAGGTGAGAAAGGTTAGGCCGGAAGAGACGGCTGTCAAGGTGTTGTGAGATGAGATCAGACTGGAGATTAGTTCAGTCGGTGAAAAAGGAGCCTGTGAGCACACAAGGAGCGTGTACCGGACCCCAAGGTGGGGAAGGACCCCTAGGCGAGCTCCAGGAGGAGCAGGTTTAGGACCGACGCTATTATCCTGATGTAAGGACTGTTTTTTTGTTTGTTTTGCCATTGTGTGAAATAAAACACACTTGTTTTTGGACTGAGCCTGAGTGTCACTGCCTTACTTGCTGCTGCTATAGAGACTGATCCCTACACCCCTTAGAGGCTTCCAGCGAAGCTAATCCAAGTACCACATTCAGTAGCGTGGGGCTAGTCAGGAGAATGGCCATGAACAATATAAATCAAAAGGATTCACCATTTTTATTGACATGAGACAACCCTATTCACTACAATAATCCGGGGCAGCCGTGAATAGGTCTATACTGTAGAACAATATAGAAAATTGAACACTTAATTCCTGTAATAAGCATAGCTATAGGGTTCAGAACATTATAGGGTGCTTCAAGCTAGATAGACGTAAAGCAAAAGATGCTTGTCAGATCAATAGAAGTCTTTGTTTGCTTTTTTATTTATAGAATACCTAGATTATTATTGTCTTATAGCATTCTGCAGAGCGACAAACAAGATATTGGTCCACTTGTTACCAATCTCTTTCTACAGTAAAGCTTTTTTTTTTTCAAATAAACTCAGTATCCATTAAACATTGCAAGACATTCAGAGGTGGCTTATTATTTCTGCAGTCTACAAATATTCATATTGATCCATCTTCCCTTTTATTAACTCAATATTTTTACACAAAGTGTTCGCTTTTATACTTTAAGATTTGTAGAAAAATATTCTAGATATTGTGTTAGACATATTAGCAAGACTGCTGTAAGGAGGAAAATATACTTCAACAACTTTTAATGCATGCCATGTACTGTATGTTGTGTGCACATTTAATAATTAATCTAGATTTGTAAGGTTTTAAAGCCAGATTTCTGGTATAAAATGCCTTCAAAAGTTGCAAATATATAATTACTTACTATTTATTTTTATTCCAACCTTGTGGGAAAACCACTTTAAGCTGCATACTTGTCAAGTGAAGTAGGTGCGTCTTATTCCAGAAGCCTTGTTAACGGAGACTGGTGCCGTGGTTTATTCCACATAGACACTTAAAACCACAGCATATTCAACATTTATTTATATATATATATATATATATATATATATATATACTCTGTGATAGTCCCAGGGTTATGTTTCAAGTGCAGAGAGCATCATGAAGACCAAGGAACACGCCAAGCCGGATCGAGATACTGTTGTGGCGAAGTTTAAAGCCAGATTTGGATACAAAAATATTTCCCAAGTTTTAAACATCTCAAGGAGCACTGTGCAAGTGATCTATTGAAATGAAAAGAGTAGCAGATCACGGCAAATCAACCAAGAATCGGCCGTCCCTCTAAACTTTCATCTCGAACAAGGAGAAGACTGATCAGAGATGCAGCCAAAAGGCCCATGATCACTCTGGATGAACTGGAGAGATCTACAGCTGAGGTGGGAGAGTCTGTCCATAGGAAAACAATAAGTCGTACACTGCACAAATCTGGCCTTTATAGAAGAGTGGCAACAAGGAAGCCATTTCTCAAAGATATCCATAAAAAGTCTTGTTTGAATTGTGCCACAAGCCACCTGGGAGACACCAAACATGTGGAATAAGGTGCTCTGGTCAGATGAAACCAAAATCAAAATTTTGCCACAATGCAAAACGATATGTTTGGTATAAAAGCAACACAGCTCATCACCCTTAAAACACCATCCCCACTGTCAAACATGGTGATGGCAGCATCATGGTTTGGGCCTGCTTTTTTTCAGGAGGGACAGGGAAGATGGTTAAAATTGATGGAAAGATGGACGGAGCCAAATACAGGCCCATTCTGGAAGAAAACCTGCGAGAGTCTGCAAAAGACCTGAGACTAGGACGGAGATTTATTTTCCAACAAGACAATGATCCCAAACAAAGCAAAGTCTACAATGGAATGGTTCAAAAATAAACGTATCAAGGTGTTAGAATGGCCAAGTCACAGTCCAGACCTGAATCCAATCGAGAATCTGTGGAAAGAGCTGAAAACTGCTGTTCACAAATGCTCTCCATCCAACCTCACTGAGCTCCAGCTGTTTTGCAAGGTAGAATGGGCAAGAATATCAGTCTCTCAATGTGCAAAACTGATAGAGACATACCCCAAGCGACTTGCAGCTGTAATCGCAGCAAAAAGTGGTGCTACAAAGTATTAACTTAAGGGGCTGAATAATATTGCACGCCCCACTTTACAGTTTTCTATTTGTTAAAAAAGTTTAAAATATCCAATAAATTTCATTCCACTTCACGATTGTGTCCCACTTATTGTTGATTCTTCATAAAAAAAATTTAATTTATATCTCTAAGTTTGAAGTCTGAAATGAGGCAAAAGGTTGAAAAGTTCAAGGGGGGCCGAATACTTTCACAAGGCACTGTATCACATGGCACTCAGAGCCATGATATTCACTAAGGCAGTACTAATCTGCAAGTCTTCCCTCAGCTTTAATGGGCCTGGGGAAAAAATCACAGCATGTTATGTATGGTTTCATTAAATAGCCGACTCACCAATGCATGTTAATGGGTGCAACAATAAAATCGGACCATTCGTATGTTTTCTCATTTTTATGGATACATTAATACTCTGTAACAAAAAAACTGCAAATGGTCCTGTAAATAATTGTAGAATAATAGTTGCTTAGAAAAAAATGGATTGCATATGCATGTCGTATGGATGCTAGGCATGAAAAAAATCACACACTGCCATAGAACTCACATGACATATTTCACTCGTACAACTTGTATGGATGAATATTGGACCAATTTTTATACAACTGTGAGTGAACCTTCATCAATGTACTCCATATAAATGCACTGCAATTTAAATATAACCTGTCATATCCTTTTTATTTTTAATTAAACTGAAAGTCTGCTGCAACACTATACACTATGAGTATGTGAAATAGCATTATGGCTAAAAATGAATGGCAGGGCTCTATGCACAGCATGAAACACGAAAAGGACATGGCAGTAACTGCTTGAGAATATAAAGAAACTTGAGAAAACTTAGCTTTAGCAGTGGCCTGCAGTGGGTTTTTCTTGCTAGCTTCTACACACAAGGTTTTTCCAGTCATTCTTTAATCATTAGTATGACTATTTTTTGACTGTGCTCCCTTCCCCCTCCCTGTAGCCATGCTAAGTCATCCATCGTATTCTAGCCAGGTCCAGGACAACTACTCAATGCTGGTTTTATTTGCATACAGAGGCATAAAAACCCACACATGCAGCATTATATCGCTAGTAGAGGCACATAGTTAGGATCCGATAAAATGAGAAACACCTTGGCGCGGTTATCGGGCACTTTCCAGGTGGCCACTGCTAAAGCTAAGTTTTCTGAACTTTCTTTATATTCTCAAGCAGTTTTGCCATGTCCTTTTCCTCGTATCTGTATTAGCTATGCATAGAGCCCTGCCATTCATTGTTAGCCACTATGCTATTTCACATATTTATAGTGTGTAGTGTTGCAGCAGACTTTTACTTTAATTTGCATGGTTTTTCTTGCTAGCACCTACACATAAGGTGATGCCAGTCATTCCTTAATCATTAGTATGTTTTTTTTTTAAACTGCCCCCCATGTTATTTAGGTCATGAACTGTAAATCACTAACCTTGTCTTAAAAAAAATCCATATATTTATGTTAAAAAAGCACTTAAGATGCTTATATGTATACATTAGGTATCACCACGAACAGTCATTGGGGTGGATACTTCAGCTGGTAATCAGTCAGGTCAATCAGTCATGCAGTTTTTTAATCACATATGGTGTACCTGTGGTGATGTCTATGGGCAGAGCTAAGCAGGGTTGAAGTGAAGGAGATATAAGATGAGCTTCACCCATTATGGTCACATGGTCATGACATCACCACAGATCCTTGAACACCATATGTGATTAAAAAACTGCATGACTTATTTGATGTGAATGATTTCCAGCTGAAGTATCCACCTCTATATGGTGACACTACACAACCCCAACATGTCACCTGAGGAAACAAGAGCGAAACGTGCGTTGGGATGTGTGGATGCTTGCTGTGAGAGACCAATGCACAATTAACTTCATCTGATCTAATTAGATATTTATAACTACATAGTCCTTGAAAACCATTAAGTATGGCTAGGGTCACACATGCCAATCAGTTTTTTCCACTAGTTTCAATAACAAATCCGTTTTTTTAGGCAATTTTTTGAGCATACTGTGCAGCTATGCATTTTTTGGACTATGCCATTTTTTGCCAAAAAAACCCAGCAAAAACGGATCCGTTTTTTACTGCACCAAAAGAACGGATTCGTTTTCCCATAGATCCCTTGTTAAAAAAATTGATCCGTTTTTTTACTGCCCCCCGGAAACGTTACGTTGCCTGCAGTTTTTTTGGGGTCCACTAAGAAAAAAATAGCTTTTGTTAACAATGCAGTCACACTTGATCCCAGGATCCGTTTTTAGCATCAGTTTTTGGACTTAGAAAAATAAAGATAAAAAACTGATGCCAATAACAGATCCAGGGCTTATGTGTGACCCTAGCCTAAGTCATCACTACCTAAGGATAGCATACAATATAAAGCATGTAAATGTACGTATTTCATTCCAAACTGTATGATATTGTAAAATTAAGATTTTTGGCAAAATATTTTTACATTTTTTGAGCCACCCTGCCATGTCAAGGCAATGTCATCAGAGTGGTCAAAGTTAATACATTTTATTCAATTTTAGTTTTGCCATGAAGCCTCCAATATACATATAAAACAGAAACATTAAAAGCAGCACTTACAAGGAGCATTTCAGAACCGTTCCCATGCTGCCAGACTGGCACATGGGAATGAAGGCAGCAGAGGTCCTAGCATATGCCGCTGATGCTTCACATGCCTGGGCTTTTCAGCCCCAGACCAGCACTAATGGATGAAGGTGGGGCAGGTTGAAGCAACTAAAATTAAATAAAAATATATAGAGTAGGACCACCATGATGAGACTTCAAAAGAGAACATACTTTGCCTGGTCTTATGAAACATAGTAAAATAGGTAAAACAGGGGAGTGATAACATACTAAGTGTGCCGACTAGTCAGGGGAACTAATGCCCCCTTGACTATTCAAATCCAAAATTAGCATCTTATAAATGATCTTTAGAGATACTTTTTACTAAACATCTATTTATGGATGCTACCATATGCTGCTATATGCTGGGACGTTATGCAGAGATTCTATGTATGTGTACAGAACTACTCATGGTTCTGCTTGCACAGGGGACCTGACAGGCTCTATTTCAAACTCTTTAAATCCTTTAAAACCCTAGCAAGCACAATATCAGAAAGTAGTTTGCGTGTTCTCTCTATTTTTGCATGGATTTCCTGAGAGTTGCCTGGTTTTCTCCCACACTCCAAAGACGTACTTACAAGGATTTTAGATTGTGAGACCTAATGGGCAGAGCAATTATGATATTTGTAAAGCAATGTAAAATTAATAGCTTTATATAAGTAAGCTAAATAAATAAATAATAATTAGAGATTTCTAAAATGCTACCATAATGATAATGTTATTTGCACAGTATTGGTGTTACACACCAAAGATGCTCCAAAAATTACACAATGCCAAAGAACATATATAGCAGCTTGTTCCTTCTGGATCTGTCACTGCTATGAATCATTCAGTTTTTCTAATCAGATTTACTACTTAAGGGTAGGGACACACTGGCTTGAAAAGTGGATGAGTGCAATGCGAGAAAATCTTTCATTGAACTCGGACCAATGTTAGGGGCTTTTCACATCAGCGTTTTCGCTGACTTGTGGCAGATTTACCGCATCTGCCAGATCTTCCGCCTAGCGACCACACTTGCGACGCCGGTCTGGCAAGCCCCATGCATTGTCTATGGGGCTTGCGGTGGGGTGCGGCAAGTGCGGTTACACTGGATCGTCCGGATCCGGCACTTGCGGCCACGAAAATAAAGCTGCAAGCAACACCCGACCACAAGCGCTATAGACAATGCATGGAACTTTCCGGATCCGGACTGCAAGTAGGCCAATAGATGGCTGATCCAATAGATGCGGCACCGCCTGCTGTATCGGCCGCAAACATCAGCAAAATGCTGATGTGAAAGGGGCCTTACAGAACGATTGAGAACACATTAACATGTGTCAGCCACTTTTTTCTCATCCAGAATCTGAATGAGAAAAAGGCTGCAACATGCTGCAACAATATTTAATGGCCACTTTACACGTCCCAACATCGTTTCGATATTGTATACAACGGCACGGGAGCGCGCACTTTTTTGGATGAAATCCAAGATCGCATAGGAGCTGTTACACAGGGAGATATCGGCAGGCAACACAACTGCGATGTCTACGCCCCCTTGGATGAGCGAACCTGGGAATGACCGTTTAACATGGGAGTGAATAGGGGAAGTCGGTGTTGGGCTGTCACACAGCACGATCTGGCCAGATTGTCCATCCAATATCGGGCAGTTGGAGAGCCTGCACAATTCTTCCCCGATATCGTTTTGGCATCGTTCTTGCATCGAATTGCAAATTTACACCACACAACGCACGAACGATATCGTCGCCAACGCACGAACCACGTGACTTTTTATCGAAGTTGGACAACGATATCGGGACGTGTAAAGTGGCCATAATTCTAGTGCAAGACTCACCAATGCAAGTCAATGGGTCTGACAAAATCACGGACAGCACACGGATCATCCTAGTGGCATCCGTTTTTTTCACTGATACATTATCATTCTGTAGCTCAGAACACTGTAAATGTTCCTGTAAATTATTATACAGTAACAGCTGTTGAGAAAAAAAACGCATTGCACACGAACAGCACACGGATGTCACACGGGCACCATTCGGATGTTATTCAAGAAAAAAATCTCGCATAGCAGTTGCATGCCACATGGATCAAAAAACGGATGACGCTCATCCAACTCTCCTGGATGAGAAATGGACCGATTGTTTAAACTTCAGTGTGTTTCCACCCTTAATGTGTCTATTAGACACCTCTATTACTAAACATCAAGTATAGAGTTTAAAAACACATGGACGTACGGTAGGAAAACGTATTTTATTTAAAAAAAAAGCGGTGATGATACCAGTAACCTTACATGACCTCATTGCTTTTGTCAGATAAAGCGGTTGCGGGGGGATACATCAGACCTGGATTTTCCCACAGTTGGTGAATTCATGTAAGGTTACGGACGTCAGCATCCATGGCAAAATCAAGGGCTGGCGCTGACTGAGATTAACAATGGACTCGCGTTCTTATAACATTCTCAGAATGAGACTCTATAGTATTCAATGGGCATTGCGAGACATTACCTATTGAATCATCATCAGAAATTTTAGGATTTGTTTTATTTAATAAATTGGTGAACAGGAGCATGTGAGAGTGTCTTTATTCAAATAACGTATTTTTCTCAATGTGCGTGTGGTGTGTGCTTGTGTGTGTGTGTGTGTGTTTGTCTTTTTTTAACCGTTCACTTGCTGGGTTGGTAATGGAGGTGTCTGATAGATGCCCATCTTTTACTAACTTCTAGGCTTAATGCCAGCTGTCAATTCACAAATTGTTCACTGTGGAGAACCTGTAGGACTCAAATGTTTCCGCCACATATGAAACAAAATCACTGGCTAAGGTGGACAATAAATAAAATAGTATTTTTAATAATGCAAATAAAAAAGATCCAACTAATCCACCTCACAACTAAAGCCTATCCAAGCCTATCAATAGGTTACTAGAAACCAATTGTTTTGCCTTTAATGACTGAACAGGGTTATGTATCCCCAATTGTAATATTCAGACTATCAGTAATTCTATTGTGAAAAGTGGGTTTCTTTCAAGGATATTCCCCACGCTACTTGACACTAGCACTACAAGAGCTGTACTGCCACACTGTATAGGAGTATAAATCCTTTATTTGCAAAAAAAAATTTTATTTAAAGTGACCTGTGCATAACATCTAATATTTATTTGGAAGCCTGTGAGGTAGTAGTGTAAGGAGAGAATATCCTTGATAGTAACTCAATCACAATATTACTGATAGTCTGGATATTAGAATTGAATACACATATCCTTTTCAGTTCTTATTGGCAAAATATTTTTAGATTCTAATATCCTAGCCACTTATTGGTAGGCTTGGATAAGCTTTAGTTGTGAGGTGGATTGTTTGCGTCTCCTTTTTTAGTTGCATTATTAAAAGTAACATTTTATTTAGCCAGTGGCTTTTTTCTCCTGACATCTGCTCCAAAATATTTTACCCCGATCACTATTGCATCAGAGTGATTGAGAAGACCTAGGTAAATCGTCAGAGTTGGAGCATTTCATAGATGCATCCCTTTTGGGGTGGCTGCAGGCTGCTCTTTTAAGGTTTCGAAGGGCCCAATAACCATGAGCCTTCCCGCACTGATAGTACCAACTCCCACCTGTCTGCTTTACCTTGTCTGGTCATCATAAATAGACAGGAGCCCAAGTCTTTTTTTAAATTATTTATTATTCTTTTCAAGTGGTGCACTGGCCAATCACAGCCAAAACTTGACATAGCTATTTATTTAAATAATTTTAAAAATTAAAGCTGAAACCTGAGGGTTGCTACCCAAATCATTTTGCTTTACCTTTGCTTGTTATCAATAATAGGCGGGAGCCCACATGTTTTTTTTTAACTGTTTATTTTTTCAAGTGGTCAACCAGCCAATCACAGCCAATACTTGACATGGCTATGATGGGGTTGGAAGGTCCTACACTGGAAAAGTGCCACATGTTGACTGCGCTACAGTCCATGTTAAATGCTCTGATGTAGTTTGAATGGGAGTAAATTTCCATTGGCACATTTAGGGTTAATATCTGTAGTTGCTGTCCATGGTATTTAGCTGCTTGTGGCTTTACATGTGAGCTATTGCTATGTGTGTAAGGTGAAATGGTTACTAACTCAACTAGTCTCTAAATAATTCCATTTCCAACCAACGAGAGTCACCAATAGAGTTCACTGTTTGCAAATGTCACACCTCAGGACCGGGGTACTCGGATCCCAGACCCTAGTTATGGATGCTGTCAGCAATGGCCGATGCCCGGGTGGATGATCAAAAAAGGGTTTTAATAAAAGAATTAAAAATAAAATTTAAATGTTCGTGACGCCACCTACGGTTTCTAGTGAATGCACCAGTGCTGTTGCACTGATCTCCAGGGGTGATAGATGGGATGCCGGATGATGTCGCTCCCCGCAGGTGGAGTGGAGCCCCCAGGGCAGTCCTCTTAAGTACTGGTTGTCATAGTTAAAAGGAAGAGCACAGGGGACCTTCTATCTCTGCACAGGTATTTACTGGTGACTTTCAAGTAGTTTACAAGGTACACAGTCACGGGTAGCTGGCCGGGTAGTCACCAAAGGATTGGCTGTACTGAAGCCTGTCAACAACCTTTATTAGCATATGAACATTACTTGAACTCTGAATTCAGACACAGACTTATTTTTCCAGTGTTCGAGTCCAGGTCCGGGACAGCCAGCATCCTGTACAGTTCAGGTCAACTCGTCCCTAATTATCAGTGTATATTCAATACATAATTTAATTGAGTACAATCTTTGGGCATCAACTTTGAGATATATATATATATATATATATATATATGAAAATTGTAGATTCACACTGAAGGCATCAAAATTATGAATAAACATACTAATGTGGAATTACATACTTAACAAAAAAGTGTGAAACAACTGAAAATATGAAAATATGTCTTATATTCTAGGTTCTTCAAAGTAGCCACCTTTTGCTTTGATTATTACTTTGCACACTCTAGGCATTCTCTTGATGAGCTTCAAGAGGTAGTCACTGGAAATGGCCTTCCAACAGTCTTGAAGGAGTTCCCAGAGATGCTTAGCACTTGTTGACCCTTTTGCCTTCACTCTGCGGTCCAGCTCACCCCAAACCATCTCGATTGGGTTCAGGTCTGGTGACTGTGGAGGCCAGGTCATCTGGCGTAGCACCCCATCACTCTCTTCCTTGGTCAAATAGCCCTTACACAGCCTGGAGGTATGTTTGGGGTCATTGTCCTTTTGAAAAATAAATGATGGTCCAACTAAACGCAAACTAGATGGAATAGACTGCCTCTGCAAGATGCTGTGGTAGCCATACTGGTTCATTATGCCTTCAATTTTGAATAAATACCCAACACTGTCACCAGCAAAGCACCCCCACACCAGCACTCCTCCTCCTCCATGCTCCACGGTGGGAACCAAGCATGTAAAGTCCATCCATTCACCTTTTATGCGTTGCACAAAGACACGGTGGTTGGAACCAAAGATCAGAAATTTGGACTCATCAGACCAAAGCACAGATTTCCTCTGGTCTAATGTCCATTCCTTGTGTTCTTTATCCTAAACAAGTCTCTGCTGCTTGTTGCCTGTCCTTAGCAGTGGTTTCCTAGCAGCAATTTTACCATGAAGGCCTGCTGCACAAAGTCTCCTCTTAACAGTTGTTGTAGAGATGTGTCTGCGCCTAGAACTCTGTGTGGCATTGACCTTGTCTGTAATCTGAGCTGCTGTTAACCTGTGATTTCTGAGGCTGGTGACTAGGATGAACTTATCCTCTGCAGCAGAGGTGACTCTTGGTCTTCCTTTTCTGGGGCGGGCCTCATGTGAGCCTGTTTCTTTGTAGTGCTTGATGGTTTTTGCAACTGCAAAAGTCATGAAAATACAGAAAACTCTTTGAATAAGAAGGTATGTCCAAACTTTTGGTCTGTACTGTATATACAGTGGTGTTCAAAAGTCCTGCATAGGCATGAAGAAAACTATATATTTCATACTTCTGCATCTCTACAGTGATACTGGTGGAACATACATGTTTTTGTAATCCCTCATTGTATGCCATACTCATTTATGAATGTCCCATGTGTATAAATTGTTATGGTATGCACATTTTTGATCATTTTTTTTACGCCATAACCATACCTACACCAGTACAGTGTGTAGAATGGTGAACAGGTTTCTAAGTTCATTAACTTCCAATTCAAGTTCACACAGACTTAAATTTTACTTTTTAAAATTGATTATTTTTTATTTAATTCAGAGTCCTGAAAAGGGCCTTTTGAGTGCATCTTTAGCTTCTAATACTTTATTGGCCAGCCTTTGCTCTTGAGCACCAACGTGCATCCCTGTGGCATTGAGTGAACAAGCTTCTGCTTGATGTTCACGAGTGATGATGTGGTTCCAGGCCTGTATCAGAGCCTCAATCAACTCTTTCTTGGTCCTTGGCTGTTTTTTAGATATCTCTATTGATACCTTGTGCCACAAATTTTCAATTGTATTGAGGTCCGGGGACTGGGCTGGCCAGTCAATAGTAGACACCTTGTTCTTTTTTTTCCATTCCGTTATTGTCTTAGCTCTGTGACAAGGAGCATTATCATCCTGGAAGATATATAACCATGTCTCGTTGCAAATGTCTTTCATTTTTATTTGCGATCTATAGTACAGCAGTTCAACCACTCACGGCATGAATAAAAAATTGCAGTGTGCAATCTGCAGATTCAAAAGAAATTAAAGCTCCCGAGCATTAATATAAATTCTTTATTAGAGACCCCATTTGCTTTGTGCCATTTATAGTACAGGTTTGTTGTATGGTGGAAGGTTGACCATTGCTCTTCTTAATGCTAAGCGCCTGGGCAGACATAACTTTGTTTGAGATGAAATGCCGGTCTGTTGAATGCCCTTCAGCAATAATCTCATCAAACAACTGGTATGCATAAAGTACATTTCTATAAATCTTAGTCCACAGCTTCTCTGCATATGTTACTGTGAGTAAATGGCAGCTATTGAACTCAATTCAAGTTAAGGAAAAGCCAATCATTTAATATTCTGCCAGTATATTGAATGAAAACAAAGCTGAAAATGAATTTGCTTTCCGAATGATTTTTTCCCTTTATTTTTGCTTATAGAAAGTAGTGAAAACACAACAGACATCATACAAGGACATAAAGCGTTTTACCATTACTAGAGGGTGAAATAGATTGGCAGTCACACAAGTTGCCGGAATAAATTAACTGAAACGTTCCTTAATGCTGTAAGAAAATATTATTTTTTCACAAATAATCTAAAGCACAATATGGAAATGGTTCCTCACAACATGGCAGCCCTATTTCCCTTGCTCGAATATTCATGGTTGAAATAAATTAAGAAATTATTCATAGCATGTGGGATTGAAAGAGGAATGAACATCAGGTTTAACTTGCAGTTGAACATAACATGTCTGCTTAGCGCTTGCGGCCTGGTTATTTTTTAAAAAGCATTTTTGATTATACAGTGGTATATTATGTTTGCATGACCTTCAAAGATATGCTCGGCTTCTCCGTAGTGCAATTATTAATTTATGTTTTACTCAGAGGGATTAAGTGCAATTGAACATTTTTTTACTGCTTCTCGGTTTCCATTCGCTTTCGTCCTACAAAGTGATGTTTAATAAATGATTCAGGCTGCAGATGATATTATCTAAACAAGCTTATGTCTGTATATTATCACTTAAAAAAAATGGTAAGGCATGCGGGAACTTAAGCATTGAACACAATCAAATATATGCATATCCTTGTTGAAAAAACTGAGTGAGCGTGAGTGTTCTTTTACATTGGAAGCTCAAGTGGAAAATGAAATAATACTGTTTCGCGTGAAAGGGAAAGGTTTATGATTATTGGATATATACGTTTGCAAATGGGTAAACATGTAAGTGCAAGAGGCATTTCAACCTAACCCATTAAAAAGGCAAGGTCTTGCTGCTACCACAGTCTTAAACTGAAACTGCCTTAAAGGGAACCAACCACCAGGATTTAGTGCTGTGCAGCAGGTGAATGACGTGTGCAGCATGACAACACTATTTGTTTTACTTTTTATTACTCCCCTGTGGGCATGCTTTTCATCTGTAAACTGAACCCCCCTCTCTCCCTCTCGTCCAGTTTTTAATTTTAATTTTTCATGTTGCTGCAGGATTGTTAAGTAAAATGATGGATGAGAGGGAGAGAGGGAAGGAGGGATGAGGGGGTTTGGCTTACAGCCGAAAGACAAGCTCACAGGGGAGTAATATGTGGCGCCTCTGTGTCCAGGGTGGCCACAGGGAGAAACTGCAGCCAGGCAGGAGGGAAGACAGTTTGTTTAACAAACACCTCAACACACATATCCACTGTCATGGGGACCTAACACAGAACCTGGGACTCTAGGCAGGCAAGGGGTAGTAGGCTAGATATGAGTGGATGGAGCGTAGTCATGGTAACGGATGGGTATATAAGGGAGTGACAGGAAGTGGTTAGTCAGTAGGCAGGTGCCGAGCAGCCAAAACAAGACCAGTAACATCAGGTCCAGAGAAGTAGTTAGGGCCAGCAGATGACTGACAGGAGAGTCTCCCTTATTATACTAGGAAGTTACACGGGAAGGAAAGAACCCGGTGATCCCTTGAGAAATAGGGAAACCTGTGGTTTGGCTGAAACCAGAGTGTCAGCTCTGAGGGAGGCTGAAGATATACCCAGTGCTCCAGACAACCTGACGGGGAACACAGACTCCAGATCTGCATTCCCACCGGAGGATTGGGAGCACAGCAGCTACTGAGAGGACCCGGCTTACCGCCCATAGAATTAGGGGGAAGCTGCTAATAGGGACCGAGCTGCCGCTCCGCAATTCACTTTAAGGAGAAACACTGAGAATAAGCCTGAAAGGACACGTAGAGGGACTGAGGAGTCTAGGAAAAAGAACATGGCTGCAGTGGGTTCAGTATACCGGATTCATTATAGCAAAGCTGTAAAGAACTGTGTTATACCGTGCCCTGTTTGACAGAAGAATAAGAACAGTAAACCAAAGTGAACCCTGCTACGTTGTCTGTGTCTGATTTCAGGTATGAAGAACTGTCATTCCTCCATTTGACCCTGTCAGGAGCCATCTCCACATCATCCCCTTTCCCTGTGACTCACCGTGGCCAGGGACGCCGGTTTAGACCTCCTTGTCACGGGTGGACCGCGCCTGCCGGTAGTGGGGCCTGGTTGAGTGCAGATCAAAGAGTTGAAGACGTCTTGTGGGAACAGATTAAGGGGTTAATTTATTCGTGACGCCACCAATGAGTAGTTCGGTAAGTCTTACCGACGCTGCGAGGCTTCCGGGGGATGGATAGCAGCAAGATGGAACACTCCCCACAGGCTGAGCGGTGATCCCCGGAGGCAGGAGCTGCTTAAGATCTTGTGCGGCAGCTGCAGTTACCTTGAAGTGCGGACAGACAGTTCATAAGGAAGCACGGACACTGTAAGTCTCTGTAACGGGTCTTTACTGTAACCAGAAAGCAGTACATGGCATACAGTTTGTAGATAGCAGACCGGGTGGACTCAGCAGTGATAGGTGTCCCTCAGAGATCCACGGTGTTCCTCCATTCTAACTAAGTAAGTTGCCGTTGTCGCCCGGGAATACCAGGTAGGGTACAGGGAGGCTGCTTGAATGCCCTATCCGGGGTATACATTCCGGATGTTTTGGGGAGCCTTGTCCCTTGGTGGGTACACCGCTGGTTAGACGACTGGATTTGACGGTGGTGGGGTGCTCCTGTAAAGCTGCTCCTCCACGCTTCTGGTTTGCATAGCAGAGCTGAATTGCTGCTAGCTTCGGTACCAGCAAACCGGCTGTATAAGGGCACGGGATGGTTTTTAGCCCGCATAATGATGCCCGTGATTGGTAGGGAAATGGCCGGTAGAAGGTGGCCGGGGGCCGCACGGGACTGTGCGAGCCCCCTCTCCTACGTTGCAGAGCTGGAGTTCTGCAGAGGTCTTCTAGGTTGCTGTTCCTTGCAGACTGACTCCTCCAGACTAGACTAAGTCTGAACTTAAACTTCCACTACACACTACCCTTGCACTCTGCCCACCAGGACCTTGATTGGCCCTCTATGCTAAGTGAGGCATGCAGAGTATGGATCTCTAAGTTAACCAGATGACTGCTGGGTCAGAGAATATTGCTGCTGCATTTATGGCTGCAATACCCTCATGTGACGCACTCGTTGCGGGGCGCCACACCTGCACCACCTACAATAACCATCACAGACTTTAATCACTACTGCCCCGGGGAACCAGGCCCTAACTGCGGAGAGCCGTTCCACCTAAGCTGCCAAAACATCATCCCCGGAGGTTCTGCAGCAAAGGTGGTCACCCTGACCACAACACTTGGGTGGCGTCACAATTGACAAATCCCCTGTAAATAAACCCCCATTTATTGTGCGGGCCCGGGACACGGTCCGGACCAGGACCACCGTGACATCCCCCAGCAGTACCCCGGTCCGGCACCGAGTACCCCGTCCCAGTGGGCTCCACAAATACAAAAACCTAAATAGTGATGTCATGCTGCACACATCAATCGCCTGTTGCATAGCACTAAACCCTGGAGGTTGGTTCCCTTTAAAGGGAATATGTTGCATCTAAAAATGCTATTAACCTGAAGATATATTGTTAATCTTCAGATCAATAGCATTTAAAATCTATTGGGCGAAAGGAAAAAACTTTAATGCTCCTGATAACGTTCCAGTCTTAGTGACAAGGATGTCACCGGCATGAGATCAGTGACCACTCTATGTATGGAGAACAGCAGCTGTAACTGACAGACAATCACTCAGAATTAGAACAAGCAGCCAGCAGATATAATGTGCAGGGGTCAGCCAGGATACAATCACTATTAACCTGCTGACTAACTCCAAAATTGCAGGTTAATAGCATTCTCATACTTGACAGTTTCCCTTTATAGAGAACCTGAGAGCATGATTTTGTAGTAAAAGGAAAATAAATGGCTGTAATACTGATTAAATTAACAATTTTGATGAAGAAATGTATTTTGAGGTTTCTCTCTAATTACTATGTAAAGTTTTCTGATAATTAAAATTCAGTGCAGAGGGGCCAGACTGTACACTGTGTCTTCTCCTCCCTGTCTGTGATTCACAAGTCTTCTGCCTGCCTGCAGTCTGTAAATGATCAGCCTCCTCTGAATTCAAAGGCAGTGACCTGTCATTGAAAGATTAGAGGCATGCAGAGGGGCCAGGGAATCATAGACAGGGAGTAGAAGACCCATTGTACAGTAAAGCCTATGTGCACCTAAATCTAATCAGCAGAAAAATATGAATGGTGATTAAAGAGAAATAACAAAGAGGATTTCTTCACCAAAGGTATAAATGTAATTAGTGTATTACAGCAACATTACAGCTATGTCCTTACTTTAAATTACAAAACCCTGCTGTCAGGATTTCTTAAAGTGCACAGATCAGAATAATATGTCCAGGAAGTGTCCCAATTTTCATACACTGTAACTTGACAAACACTCTTTGAAAATGTTAGTTCCTCTTTATTAGCATTTTGTCAGCACTATTGGTTCTAGAACTTACTTCCCATGACAACAGTATGAATACCTGTTGTCCAATTAGTTGCCTGAGACAAACTTAAAGGTCACCTCTTTCTAATGTCTTTATACAGATTGACAGGAGAGTAGGAGCAGAGCAACAGAGACCCGCACTGCGTCCAGAAAGTTATCTGTTGACAGATATGGTTTATACTTGAAAACAGGCACCACATAAGAAATCTCACAGATGAGACTTAGGGCCCCGTCACACCTGGCGACGGGGCTGGGGATATCGGCGGCGACTGGCGGGTGCGTGCACGTTTTTGTCACCCGCCAGCATTGCCGTCCCCCATTTACACGGGGCGACATCACCAGCCCCGCGCCGGCGAGCTTTCAGGCGGCATCACCGCCGGGGTGTCTGAAAACCCCAGTGGCGATGCAGGACAATGGGAGACTATGGCTCCCATTGCCTGACAGGTCGCCGGCGGACGGTTACATGGGGCGATAGAACCTCTTAGTGATGGAGCCAATTTTGACCTTAAGGATCCAGCCAAATTTTACAATTCTGACCAGTGTCACTTTATGAGGTTATAGATCTGGAACGCTTCTAAGGATCCAAGTAATTCCGAAATCATTTTTGTGACAGATTGGATTTCATGTTAGTGGTAAATTTAGGATGATATTTTTTGTGTTTGTGAAAAAAATCAGAAAATTGTCAAAAATTTTGAAAATGTTACATTTTTCAAATTTTATTTAAAGGCAAAATAAAATCAGAGAGTTACATCACATAAAATAGTTAATAAATATAGTTTACCCCATGTGTACTTTGCATCAGCACAATTTTTGAAACATAATTTTTTTTGTTAGGAATTTAGGAGGGCTAAACCTGTACAAAATCATTTTTAAGGGACCACAGCACTGTTGAATTGAGTTTGAGGGGCCTATACGACAGAAAATTCCCTAAAGTGATACCATTCTAAAAACTGCACCCATCCTACTGCTCCAAACCACACTCAAGAAGTTTACTAACCCTTCAAGTGCTTCACAGGAGTGAATGTACAGTGGAAGGAAAAAATAAATGTACATTTTTCTTAAAAATGTTGCTTTAGCCTCAATTTATTTACTTTGAGAGGGGATTGCATGACAAATTTGACTCTGACCTTTGTTACTCAGTTTCTTCTGAGTGCGTTGATACCCCACATATGTTCAGAACCCTATCTTTGGACAAACAAGAGGGCTTGGAATGGAAGGAACGCCAATTGAACAAATTTGGCTGAAATAGATTGTGGGCACCCTCTCACATTTGTCTGGTCCGTACGGTGACTAAACAGCAAAAAGCCCCAACACGTGACTCCATTTTGGAAACTAGACCTCTCAAGGATTTTATCTAGGGCTAAAGTAAGCATATAGTGTGTGATTTTGTGTTCTTTTTGGTTACAGGCACTTGAAAAACTAGCAGTCCTTTCTGTATTTGGAGCTGTGGTTAAAGAACCACATGGGTGAGAGCATTGTAGAGGACCTCTCAAAACAAAGGGTTTGTTTAAGCATATGTTTTAAAATGGCTGTGAACCAAAATATCACACTAATTTTTTGATCTTCTGTTAGTTATTGCTGGGATCAAAATATAACAATCTACAATGTCGAGCTAGACCATCATTCACTTCCGACCATGAATGAATAAATCTGACCTTGTCATTAGAGGTTTTGGATATTTTGTTTGTTTTCGAAGTTTGCTGTGTCGTTACACTCTTTATCGTAAATTTCCAGATTCTAGAGTGAAATCTTGTCATAAGATCTCTGCCTTGTCTTTCCAATAAAGCCTCCTCTGAAAATATTTTGCACATTCATAAGCATTGTATAATGGGAATACCATTAATTAGGCTTTGTGGATGTGAGGGTGTACAATGCAGCAATATATTAACCACCATTCCTTACGGAAATCATCTTACTCATTTCATCATCAACCTGCAGAAGTACAGACAGAAATTCCATATTGGTTCAGGCAATTATGAATATTAGATGAATGTTGAGATCATTTTTGGCTCATGTTTCATGAAACCATTGAGCTCATCTGGTGTTCCCTGACAAAGAACATCTTCAATCACCAAAATAGGAAGTTCTCAAAAAGTGAATTGGTTCAGTTCTTCGTAAATACAGGGTCATGTCTCCTCCTTTTGGGATCTGCATCTAGTCTATGTAGCTTTCCACGGACAGGTGCAAAACAGTCAGGTCTGAGTCCTTCTCTGCTCCATCTATTTTAAAGTCTGCAGATGCATAGTAAGATGAACTCCAAGAGTAAGGGTCCATCCTGATTGGATATAACTTGTCGCAGTGAGATGACATTTAGGCTACACATTAGCGTATTTTGTTGCGTTTTTTTGCGCACACTTTTTGCCGCGTATTTCGGCCGCACAAAAAAGAGCAACAAAATACGTGGGTGCTTTCACACACCACACTTTCTTGTCCCCATAAAGCAAAGGTGATGTGACAGAGGGGGAGGAAGAATCCTGGTTCCTCCTCCCCTCTGTGACCGCCCCATTAGATTTCACAGTGTATTAATAGTCACTGCAAAATCAAAATAAAATAAAGGCAAATGTATGTAAAATAAAAAAGAATGAAATACTTACCCTCCGGCGGCTGTTTGTGCAATCCAGCGAGGAGAGACAGGCAGGTACCAGAACAACAGGGCCTGTCGTGATGTCAGAGTGACTTCTGGGTGCTGATTGACCACTCGCTCATATCACATGACCGCGAGTGGCCAATCAGCGCCCGGAACGTCACTCTGACATCATGACAGGTCCTAGCAGGTCAATTCCTGCGGCGGCTCCCGGCTCCCGAACACCCGTCAGAGGGTAAGTATTTAATTCTTTATTATTTTTCATACCTCAACTTTTATTTCACAGTATATTATTAAATCTAATAGGGGCAGTCACGCATGTCACAGAGGGGAGGAGGAACCTGGAATCTTCCTCCCCTCTATGACATCAGATGCAGCAGCGCCCGCCCTTATAGGAAAAAGCGCCGGAGTTGCTACGTAAAGAATTGACAGGGTCATTCTTTTTACGCAGGCACTTTTTCCTAGCGCGGCATATTTTTACGCACTGTCTATACGGAAAAGTGAAGACAAAAGGCACATTGTGTATTTTTGCACGCTTTTGTGAGAGCGCGCTTTTCAAAATAAGCAGCCTTACACTCTTTTGATCAAAACAGTGTCAACTAAATCCTATGTTATTTACATATTCTATTAGTATTTATTTATTTACATACTGCAGGGATTTTGCTCAATTCTTCTTATTTTAGGTTATGTCTGTTAAATGGCCAAAGTGTGAATGTGCATCTACACATTATACTTATATCAACTAGAGTGATTAGCTCACTAATAGTACGGGAGATACTCAAATGGTAGTGGGACATAGGCAACCATAAATGTTTTTCAGTAAAACAAAGCCCATTGGTTTATTACACCATAAATCTCGTAACATAAAAAATCCATAACATGCACATAAACTAAACATTATATGACCCTCAGTCTATCCCTATGGCACATACGCCAACCTGGCATTATATACATAGCATTTGACATGCATTACATTCCAGTCCCCTGTGGTCTCCTCACCGCATGCCTTCCAGGATGCCGGCGACTTCCATGTATACCATCTCAAGTGAGCTCCAGGACAATGGCCGCTCCATGCACTGAGAGTGAAACACAGTCTGTGCCTTTCAGGATCTTGTCCAAGCATAGCCAGAGAGAGAGCAATCCCAGGTACTTTCCAGAGAAATCCTAGGCTTTGCATATGATCTCTGGACTTCATGCCTCCCAGGGCACCAGCTGGTCCCAGGCAAGAGAGGTCCCATGGTCCTTGAACCTCATGCCTTCCAAGGACATGTGCACCTAAGCATGAGTTCTGGCATCCTGGACATATATCTTCCAGGGCAGCTCCTGCTCCCAAATGTGCAAAGACTTTTAATCTGATTAATACAGAGATACACCAAGGTGTGTGAGGAATCAGGTTTGCCAGAAACGCCCCTGTTTTTTAGCTCAGCCGAAACTTGTAATGCATTACCTCAACCTGTGGAATTACAAGCATAATGCATTACTTAAACTTGCTAAACTATAAGTCCCAGGCATGCATATTCCAAATGCAGCAAGCCACTGCAGCACACAACATATGTTCGGGCTCCTTTTTGAATTGTATTATTGCTATTATTATTATTATTATTATTATTATTAATAAGGATAATAATAATGTCACTGTTGTTATACGAAAATATTTTTAGTAAAAATTTAAAAAATTAACATTTCTTCAGTAAATAGTTGATGGACATGTAGAAAAAATCAAATATAAAAAAGACAGCTAAATCTTTACATTTGCATTTTTTATTTTTGTCAATTCACTCTTCTATGAAATCACATCTGTGCTATAAATCATCTAGATTAATTTTGAATCTCTTTATCTTCGGGTTTTGAAAATTCCAAATGCAGAGAGTGACATGACTAAAGGCTTAGTCTGACTCGCAACTCACACCTGGCACAGCCTTCGCTATTACCAAAAAATAACGGTGCTAGAAAGATTTATGAAAGAAGTAAAGATATATTAGATTTATTAAGCAAAGAACATGAAATTCTGTGAGAGGTGTTCCTAGTATTAAAATGTCCCAATTAAGATCAATCACACCCAAGAAAAAATACTGCTTGTAACATAAGCATAACCGCTTATAAATGCACAAAGTTATGTAGTTGCATAACTTTTATCTTACGGCCATACATGTAAATTTTCTTATGAACTGCAAGTTTTTCAGAAGCATTAAGTGTACTTCAACAGACAAAATGGTGTTTGTGGATAGAGATAAATCCCAAGGAGATTAGTATTCATATCACCACTATTTTAACCAGAAGTAGTGTAGGGAATAGAGACAATAAGGTATGCCTGCAGGTTTAGATAGGTAGTATGTAAAGACCCAGATTCCAGCAATGTATCCCTTAGTATACTGAGTCCAGCAGTTATGATAGAATCACAGCTTTCTCTTCTGCAGATCTGGCTGAGATTAGTGATGGGCGAGTCCTAAATTACTCGGAATCGCTTGACTCTAGCGAGTCCGAGCCCGGGACTCGCTACTGGTTGCGAGTCTAGCGAGTCCAATGTTAATGAATGGGGAAGTGAGTAATAGCGAGTAGTGTGCGATTTACAAATCACAGATGTGTCTCGGAAGCTTCAGCCTGAAGCAATCCTAGTTTTGTCGGAGACTCTGACAAAACTAGGATTGGCATTGATTTGCATTGGACTCGTTTACTGTGCAAGTAATCGCTGGGAAACTCGCAAAGTAACTGCTGTTACTTTGCGAGCCGAGTCCAGCTGTCTCCTCTGTGCTGGCTGCCGCAGCTCCAGGTTCCTAGAGCCCGCCTGCTGCCTGACGTAGCAGAGCTGAGATTGTTCTCAGTCTGCTCATTCCCTGTGCATAGACATCTATATCTATGCACAGGGGATATAGCAGAGAGGACATCGCGTTTTGGACTGCGTCGGACGGAAGAGGATTTTTTTAATTAAAGATGGAGTCCCTAATGGCTTTTTTTTTTATTTCTAATAAAAAAATTTCTCTGTGTTGTGTTTTTTTTAAAACAATTTAATAGAAATTCATGGCGGGCATGTCTAATATTGGCGTGACCGCCATAAATTTCTGGCTTAGGGCCAGCTGATAATACAAAGCTGGCCCTAACCTCTTTATTACCCAGCGTGCCACCGCCACCAGGGCCGCTGGAAGAGCGGGGTTCAGCGCCAGAGGATGGCGCTTCAATGAACGCGCCATCTTCTGGGGCGGCTGCGAGCTGCAGTTTGCAGCGGGGGGTGCCCAGAAAGCTTGGGCATCCCTGCGCTGCGGATTCCAGCCCCCAGCTGCTTAGCTGTACCTGGCTTGACATAGAAATTGCGCGGAGCCCCATGCATTTTTTTTTAATTATTTCATGAAATTCATGAAATAATAAAAAAAAAGGGCTCCCCTATATTCTTGTGTCTGGCCAGGTACAAATAGGCACCTGGGGGGTTGGGGGCAGCCCGTCGCTGCCTGCTGGATCCTGCTGGTTCCAGAAATACGGTGAAGCCCATGTAATTTTTTTTCTGAAAAATCAATAAAACAATCCTAAAAAAGGGATTGCATCTTTATTAACCCCTCGCCCATGGTCCAGGGGTTAATAAAGATGCAGTCCCTTTTATTTACATTGTTTTATGGATTTGTCAGAAAAAAATTTCACGTGGGCTTCGCCGTATTTCTGGAACCAGCCGAATACAGCAGGCAGCGACGGGCTGCCCCCAACCCCCATGTGCCTATTTGTACCTGGCCGGACACAAGAATATAGGGGAGCATTTTTTTTTTATTTTCTCATGAATTTCATGAAATAATTTTAAAAAAATGCGTGGGGTTCCGCGCAATTTCTATGTCTAGCCAGGTACAGCTAAGCAGCTGGGGGCTGGAATCCGCAGCGCAGGGAGGCCCAAGCTTTCTGGGCAACCCCCGCTGCAAATTGCAGCCCGCAGCCGCCCCAGAAGATGGCGCGTTCATTGAAGCGCCGTCCTCTGGCGCTGAACCCCGCTCTTCCAGCGGCCCTGGTGGCGGTGGCACGCTGGGTAATAAAGGGGTTAATACCAGCTTTGTTATACAAGCTGGTATTAAGCCCGAGATTGTTAATGTCAGGCCACGTTTGACCCAGCCACTAAGAATCTCCAATAAAGGGTTAAAAAAAACACAACACAGAGAAAATTTTTTATTAGAAATAAAAAAAAAGCCATTAGGGACTCCATCTTTAATGAAAAAAATCCTCTTCCGTCTGATGTAGTCCAAAATGCGATGTCCTCTCTGCTACATCCCCTGTGCATAGATATAGACGTCTATGCACAGGGAATGAGCTGACTGAGAACAATCTCAGCACTGCTACATCATCTCTGTGAGCAGGCGGGCTCTAGGACCTTGGAGCTGCGGCAGCCTGCACAGAGCAGACAGCTGGACTCGGCTCGCAAAGTAACAGCAGTTACTTTGCGAGTTTCCCAGCGATTACTTGCACAGTAATCAGACCAATGCAAGTCAATGGCAATCCTAGTTTTGTCAGAGTCTCTGACAAAACTAGGATTGCCATTGATTTGCATTGGACTCGTTGCTGTGAGAGTAATCGCTGGGAAACTCGCAGAGTACTGAGTCCTGTGAGTCCCTTACTACTCGCCGAGTAACGAGTCCTAGCGAGTAGATTCGCCCATCCCTAGCTGAGATCAGTTGTTGATCTGTATATAACTTGCCCATACCACAGCTCTCTGTGTACATTGTATAGTGACAGAGAGCTGCTAGTCAGTACTGGGGGTGTGGATAGACTACCCTGCATGTGCCAAATTGTTCTGTAATGATAAACGTCTGCTGATAAAATGCTAATTGTATTGGAAAAGCAAACACAGTCCAGCAAGTGATGCATCAGTTTAATCAGAGACTTTGCCCTTACATTATGGTGACTTATTTCCTTTAATCCATATTGTAGAGACAAGAGCAGGATCTCATCATCAATTGATCAATCTGCCCGCCATATTATTATATAGAAGCATATTCAATTTTGTGAATGAAGGTCAGATAATACTGTCTCTACCTGAACTCAGAATCAGTGCTACTAGTGAGTTGCTTTGCTTCAGTGAGGGGGTGAATTATATGACCTCTATGGAAAATGCTATAGATTTTCATTTTATAGTGTCTAGAATGTTTACTGACCTTTACCTGTTTGTCTAAATGATACCTTAGTAATTACAGTTTGGACTATCAAATATAACCCATCATTTTAAGCAATTGCCTTCTTATATTCTTTCAGCAAATATAATGCAATGAGCACTGCTGTCCCTGTGTTGTCAAATAAAGTACTAGCTATAATTTGCAGCCAACATCCCACTAAAATAGCTGAGATTAAGAGTTACTTTAATTTGTGTCCATCAAACCCCTTAGACATCTAAGGAACAAATTAGATGAAGGGGATTAGTGATGAGCGAGCATGCTCGCCACTACTCGGTACTCGCACGAGTATCACTGTACTCGGGCTACTCGGCGAGCACCGAGTAATCTCGCGATACTCGTGCTGTGCTCGTGGTCATCATCTCTGCATGTTGGCGCTCTTTTGAGAGCCAGCCCATGTGCAGGGATTGGCTGGCAGACCACTGCAATGCCACAGCCCTGTTAGTTGTGGCATTGCAGTGATTGGCCGGCCTGCACAGCATGACCGAGCCTTTATAAGACCCGGCCGCGCTGTGTTCGGCACACAGGCATCCAGACAGTGAGTGTAGGGACAGTGTCTGCTGCTGCTTAGGGACAGATTTGCGGCCCTCATAGGTAGATCCGGAGCAGGTCTGCAAACTGCTGCTGAGCTGACAACAACAGTCCTTCTGACGACTAATCTCGGAGGATATAGGCATGGTGATCCAGATCGGAGTCCAAGCTTTTCTGTGACCATTACAGTCACCAGACTGTTGTACTTACTAGCTTGATCCAGGTTAGGACATAGGGACTAAAATCCTCATCTCCTGTGACCATTAGAGTCACCAGACTGGTGTACGTACTATCTTGATACAGGTTAGGGACTAAAATCCTAATCTGTGACCATTAGAATCATCAGACTGGTGTACGTACTACCTTGATACAGGTTAGGGACTAAAATCCTAATCTCCTGTGACCATTAAAGTCACCAGACTGGTGTACGTACTACCTTGATACAGGTTAGGGACTAAAATCCGAATCTCCTGTGATCTGAACAGTCACCAGACTGGTGTACGTCATACCTTGATACAGGTTGGGGCCTAAAATCCTAATCTCCTGTGATCTGAACAGTCACCAGACTGGTGTACGTCATACCTTGATACAGGTTAGGGACTAAAATCTGAATATCCTGTGATCTGAACAGTCACCAGACTGGTGTACGTCATACCTTGATACAAGTTAGGGACTAAAATCCTACTCTCCTGTCACCTCTACAGTCACCAGACTGGTGTACGTCATACCTTGATACAGGTTAGGGACTAAAATCTGAATCTCCTGTGATCTGAACAGTCACCAGACTGGTGAACGTCATACATTGATACAGGTTAGGGACTAAAATCCTACTCTCCTGTCACCTCTACAGTCACCAGACTGGTGTACGTCATACCTTGATACAGGTTAGGGACTAAAATCCTAATCTCCTGTCACCTCTACAGTCACCAGACTGGTGTATGTCATACCTTGACACAGGTTAGGGACTAAAATCCTAATCTCCTGTGATCTGAACAGTCACCAGACTGGTGTACGTCATACCTTGATACAGGTTAGGGCCTAAAATCCTAATCTCCTGTGATCTGAACAGTCACCAGACTGGTGTACGTCATACCTTGATACAGGTTAGGGCCAAAAATCCTAATCTCCTGTGATCTGAGCAGTCACCAGACTGGTGTACGTCATACCTTGATACAGGTTAGGGACTAAAATCATACTCTTCAGTCACCTCTACAGTCACCAGACTGGTGTACGTCATACCTTGATAAAGGTTAGGGCCTAAAATCCTAATCTCCTGTGATCTGAACAGTCACCAGACTGGTGTACGTCATACCTTGATACAGGTTAGGGACTAAAATCCAAATCTCCTGTGATCTGAACAGTCACCAGACTGGTGTACGTCATATCTTGATACAGGTTAGGGACTAAAATCCTACTCTCCTGTCACCTCTACAGTCACCAGACTGGTGTACGTCATACCTTGATACAGGTTAGGGCCTAAAATCCTAATCTCCTGTGATCTGAACAGTCACCAGACTGGTGTACGTCATACCTTGATACAGGTTAGGGACTAAAATCCTAATCTCCTGTGATCTGAACAGTCACCAGACTGGTGTACGTCATACCTTGATACAGGTTAGGGACTAAAATCCTACTCTCCTGTCACCTCTACAGTCACCAGACTGGTGTACGTCATACCTTGATACAGGTTAGGGACTAAAATCCTAATCTCCTGTGATCTGAACAGTCACCAGACTGGTGTACGTCATACCTTGATACAGGTTAGGGACTACAATCCTACTCTCCTGTCACCTCTACAGTCACCAGACTGGTGTACGTCATACCTTGATACAGGTTAGGGACTAAAATCCTACTCTCCTGTCACCTCTACAGTCACCAGACTGGTGTACGTTATACCTTGATACAGGTTAGGGACTAAAATCCTAATCTCCTGTGATCTGAACAGTCACCAGACTGGTGTACGTCATACCTTGATACAGGTTAGGGACTAAAATCCTAATCTCCTGTGATCTGAACAGTCACCAGACTGGTGTACGTCATTCCTTGATACAGGTTAGGGACTAAAATCCTACTCTCCTGTCACCTCTACAGTCACCAAACTGGTGTACATCATACCTTGATACAGGTTAGGGACTAAAATCCTAATCTCCTGTCACCTCTACAGTCACCAGACTGGTGTACGTCATACCTTGATACAGGTTAGGGACTAAAATCCTAATCTCCTGTGATCTGAACAGTCACCAGACTGGTGTACGTCATACCTTGATACAGGTTAGGGACTAAAATCCTACTCTCCTGTCACCTCTACAGTCACCAGACTGGTGTACGTCATACCTTGATACAGGTTAGGGACTAAAATCCTAATCTCCTGTGATCTGAACAGTCACCAGACTGGTGTACGTCATACCTTGATACAGGTTAGGGACTAAAATCCTAATCTCCTGTGATCTGAACAGTCACCAGACTGGTGTACGTCATACCTTGATACAGGTTAGGGACTAAAATCCTACTCTCCTGTCACCTCTACAGTCACCAGACTGGTGTACGTCATATCTTGATACAGGTTAGGGACTAAAATCGTAATCTCCTATCACCTCTACAGTCACCAGACTGGTGTACGTCATACCTTGATACAGGTTAGGGACTAAAATCCTAATCTCCTGTGACCTCTACAGTCACCAGACTGGTGTACGTCATACCTTGATACAGGTTAGGGCCTAAAATCCTAATCTCCTGTGATCTGAACAGTCACCAGACTGGTGTACGTCGTACCTTGATACAGGTTAGGGCCTAAAATCCTAATCTCCTGTGATCTGAACAGTCACCAGACTGGTGTACGTCATACCTTGATACAGGTTAGGGACTAAAATCCTAATCTCCTGTGATCTGAACAGTCACCAGACTGGTGTACGTCATACCTTGATACAGGTTAGGGCCTAAAATCCTAATCTCCTGTGATCTGAGCAGTCACCAGACTGGTGTACGTCATACCTTCATACAGGTTAGGGACTACAATCCTACTCTCCTGTCACCTCTATAGTCACCAGACTGGTGTACGTCATACCTTGATACAGGTTAGGGACTAAATCCTAATCTCCTGTGATCTGAACAGTCACCAGACTGGTGTACGTCATACCTTGATACAGTTAGGGACTAAAATCCTACTCTCCTGTCACCTCTACAGTCACCAGACTGGTGTACGTCATACCTTGATAGAGGTTAGGGCTAAAATCCTAATCTCCTGTGATCTGAACAGTCACCAGACTGGTGTACGTCATACCTTGATACAGGTTAGGGACTAAAATCCAAACTCCTGTGATCTGAACAGTCACCAGACTGGTGTACGTCATATCTTGATACAGGTTAGGGACTAAAATCCTACTCTCCTGTCACCTCTACAGTCACCAGACTGGTGTACGTCATACCTTGATACAGGTTAGGGCCTAAAATCCTAATCTCCTGTGATCTGAACAGTCACCAGACTGGTGTACGTCATACCTTGATACAGGTTAGGGACTAAAATCCTAATCTCCTGTGATCTGAACAGTCACCAGACTGGTGTACGTCATACCTTGATACAGGTTAGGGACTAAAATCCTACTCTCCTGTCACCTCTACAGTCACCAGACTGGTGTACGTCATACCTTGATACAGGTTAGGGACTAAAATCCTAATCTCCTGTGATCTGAACAGTCACCAGACTGGTGTACGTCATACCTTGATACAGGTTAGGGACTACAATCCTACTCTCCTGTCACCTCTACAGTCACCAGACTGGTGTACGTCATACTTGATACAGGTTAGGGACTAAAATCCTACTCTCCTGTCACCTCTACAGTCACCAGACTGGTGTACGTCATACCTTGATACAGGTTAGGGACTAAAATCCTAATCTCCTGTGATCTGAACAGTCACCAGACTGGTGTACGTCATACCTTGATACAGGTTAGGGACTAAAATCCTAATCTCCTGTGATCTGAACAGTCACCAGACTGGTGTACGTCATTCCTTGATACAGGTTAGGGACTAAAATCCTACTCTCCTGTCACCTCTACAGTCACCAAACTGGTGTACTCATACTTGATACAGGTTAGGGACTAAAATCTAATCTCCTGTCACCTCTACAGTCACCAGACTGGTGTACGTCATACCTTGATACAGGTTAGGGACTAAAATCCTAATCTCCTGTGATCTGCACAGTCACCAGACTGGTGTACGTCATACCTTGATACAGGTTAGGGACTAAAATCCTAATCTCCTGTGACTCTACAGTCACCAGACTGGTGTACGTCTACCTTGATACAGGTTAGGGACTAAAATCCTAATCTCCTGTGATCTGAACAGTCACCAGACTGGTGTACGTCATACCTTGATACAGGTTAGGGACTAAAATCCTAATCTCCTGTGATCTGAACAGTCACCAGACTGGTGTACGTCATACCTTGATACAGGTTAGGGCCTAAAATCCTAATCTCCTGTGATCTGAGCAGTCACCAGACTGGTGTACGTCATACCTTCATACAGGTTAGGGACTACAATCCTACTCTCCTGTCACCTCTATAGTCACCAGACTGGTGTACGTCATACCTTGATACAGGTTAGGGACTAAAATCCTACTCTCCTGTCACCTCTACAGTCACCAGACTGGTGTACGTCATACCTTGATACAGGTTAGGGACTAAAATCCTAATCTCCTGTCACCTCTACAGTCACCAGACTGGTGTATGTCATACCTTGATACAGGTTAGGGACTAAAATCCTAATCTCCTGTGATCTGAACAGTCACCAGATGGTGTACGTCATACCTTGATACAGGTTAGGGCCTAAAATCCTAATCTCCTGTGATCTGAACAGTCACCAGACTGGTGTACGTCATACCTTGATACGGTTAGGGCCAAAAATCCTAATCTCCTGTGATCTGAGCAGTCACCAGACTGGTGTACGTCATACCTTGATACAGGTTAGGGACTAAAATCATACTCTCAGTCACCTCTACAGTCACCAGACTGGTGTACGTCATACCTTGATACAGGTTAGGGACTAAAATCCTAATCTCCTGTGATCTGAACAGTCACCAGACTGGTGTACGTCATACCTTGATACAGGTTAGGGACTAAAATCCTACTCTCCTGTCACCTCTACAGTCACCAGACTGGTGTACGTCATACCTTGATACAGGTTAGGGACTAAAATCCTAATCTCCTGTGATCTGAACAGTCACCAGACTGGTGTACGTCATACCTTGATACAGGTTAGGGACTACAAATCCTACTCTCCTGTCACTCTAACAGTCACCAGACTGGTGTACGTCATACCTTGATACAGGTTTAGGGACTAAAATCCTACTCTCCTGTCACCTCTACAGTCACCAGACTGGTGTACGTTAACCTTGATACAGGTTAGGGACTAAAATCCTAATCTCCTGTGATCTGAACAGTCACCAGACTGGTGTACGTCATACCTTGATACAGGTTAGGGACTAAAATCCTAATCTCCTGTGATCTGAACAGTCACCAGACTGGTGTACGTCATACCTTGATACAGGTTAGGGACTAAAATCCTACTCTCCTGTCACCTCTACAGTCACCAGACTGGTGTAACTCATACCTTGATACAGGTTAGGGACTAAAATCCTAATCTCCTGTATCTACAGTCACCAGACTGGTGTACGTCATACCTTGATACAGGTTAGGGACTAAATCCTAATCTCCTGTCACTCTAACAGTCACCAGACTGGTGTACGTCATACCTTGATACAGGTTAGGGACTAAAATCCTACTCTCCTGTCACCTCTACAGTCACCAGACTGGTGTACGTCATACCTTGATACAGGTTAGGGACTAAAATCCTAATCTCCTGTGATCTGAACAGTCACCAGACTGGTGTACGTCATACCTTGATACAGGTTAGGGACTAAAATCCTAATCTCCTGTGATCTGAACAGTCACCAGACTGGTGTACGTCATCCTTGATACAGGTTAGGGACTAAAATCCTACTCTCCTGTCACCTCTACAGTCACCAGACTGGTGTACGTCATACCTTGATACAGGTTAGGGACTAAAATCTAATCTCCTGTCACCTCTACAGTCACCAGACTGGTGTACGTCATACCTTGATACAGGTTAGGGACTAAAATCCTAATCTCCTGTGACTCTACAGTCACCAGACTGGTGTACGTCATACCTTGATACAGGTTAGGGCCTAAAATCCTAATCTCCTGTCATCCTGTACAGTCACCAGACTGGTGTACGTCATACCTTGATACAGGTTAGGGACTAAAATCCTAATCTCCTGTGATCTGACAGTCACCAGACTGGTGTACGTCATACCTTGATACAGGTTAGGGACTAAAATCCTAATCTCCTGTGATCTGAACAGTCACCAGACTGGTGTACGTCATACCTTGATACAGGTTAGGGACTAAAATCCTAATCTCCTGGACCTCTACAGTCACCAGACTGGTGTACGTCATACCTTGATACAGGTTAGGGACTAAAATCCTAATCTCCTGTCACCTCTACAGTCACCAGACTGGTGTACGTCATACCTTGATACAGGTTAGGGACTAAAATCCTAATCTCCTGTGATCTGAAAAGTCACCAGACTGGTGTACGTCATACCTTGATACAGGTTAGGGACTAAAATCCTAATCTCCTGTGATCTGACAGTCACCAGACTGGTGTACGTCATACCTTGATACAGGTTAGGGACTAAAATCCTAATCTCCTGTCATCTAACAGTCACCAGACTGGTGTACGTCATACCTTGATACAGGTTAGGGACTAAAATCCTAATCTCCTGTGATCTGAACAGTCACCAGACTGGTGTACGTCATACCTTGATACAGGTTAGGGACTAAAATCCTAATCTCCTGTGATCTACAGTCACCAGACTGGTGTACGTCATACCTTGATACAGGTTAGGGACTAAAATCCTAATCTCCTGTGACCTCTGAACAGTCACCAGACTGGTGTACGTCATACCTTGATACAGGTTAGGGACTAAAATCCTAATCTCCTGTGATCTAACAGTCACCAGACTGGTGTACGTCATACCTTGATACAGGTTAGGGACTAAAATCCTAACTCTCCTGTCACTCTACAGTCACCAGACTGGTGTACGTCATACCTTGATACAGGTTAGGGACTAAAATCCTAATCTCCTGTGATCTGAACAGTCACCAGACTGGTGTACGTCATACCTTGATACAGGTTAGGGACTAAAATCCTAATCTCCTGTGATCTGAACAGTCACCAGACTGGTGTACGTCATACCTTGATACAGGTTAGGGACTAAAATCCTAATCTCCTGTGATCTACAGTCACCAGACTGGTGTACGTCATACCTTGATACAGGTTAGGGACTAAAATCTAATCTCCTGTGATCTGAACAGTCACCAGACTGGTGTACGTCATACCTTGATACAGGTTAGGGACTAAAATCCTAATCTCCTGTGATCTGAACAGTCACCAGATGGTGTACGTCATACCTTGATACAGGTTAGGGACTAAAATCTACTCTCCTGTCACTCTACAGTCACCAGACTGGTGTACGTCATACCTTGATACAGGTTAGGACTAAAATCCTAATCTCCTGTGATCTGAACAGTCACCAGACTGGTGTACGTCATACCTTGATACAGGTTAGGGACTAAAATCCTAATCTCCTGTGATCCCTTTACAGTCACCAGACTGGTGTACGTCATACCTTGATACAGGTTAGGGACTAAAATCCTAATCTCCTGTCACCTACAGTCACCAGACTGGTGTACGTCATACCTTGATACAGGTTAGGGACTAAAATCCTAATCTCCTGTGATCTGAACAGTCACCAGACTGGTGTACGTCATACCTTGATACAGGTTAGGGACTAAAATCCTAATCTCCTGTGATCTGACAGTCACCAGACTGGTGTACGTCATACCTTGATACAGGTTAGGGCCTAAAATCCTAATCTCTTGTCACCTCTACAGTCACCAGACTGATGTACGTCATACCTTTATACAGGTTAGGGACTAAAATCCTAATCTCCTGTGACCTCTACAGTCACCAGACAGTTGTCGCTCTATACAGGCAAAATGCGCAAGGGCGTTGGCAAGGAACAAGGAAGTGGACGTGATGGTGGTGCAGGCAGAGGCCGAGGTCGTGTGCAAGCACTAATTTCGCAACAACAAAGGGCCACATCTCATCGCTCGCACGTCCTGTCCCAAATTCTTGGGGCCCGCAGCAGTACACCGCTGTTGAACCAAGACCAGTGTCAACAGGTTGTTACTTGGATAGCGGATAATGCTTCAAGTCAGATGGGCACCTCCACAAACACCCTGTCTTCCACACGGTCAAGTGTCAGTAGCCGTGATACTGCACCGCACATTTCCCAACCTGATCCTCCTTCCTACCACCAGGCCGAGTACACGTCCACGGACATTACTGATCCCACACTAGGACACTCGGAAGAGCTGTTCACGTATCCATTCGCAGAATCTGGCCTGTCGCCACCTCCTCTTGAAGTGGGTGCTGAGGAGATGGTATGTACAGATGCCCAAATATTTGAGCAGCTACGTTCTCACGAACGGAACGTTGGCAAAGTGTCTCAACAAGGGGTGGACGATGATGAGACACAATTGCCAGGAAGTCAGGAGGAGGTTCAGGGTGCGGAAGAGGAAGACGACGTCTTGGATGATCCAGTAGCTGACCCAACATGGCAGGAGGATATGCAGAGCGAAGACAGCAGTGCACAGGGGGAGGGAGGTGTAGCATCCCAACAGGCAGTACGAAGCAGGGTCGCGTCTGCAGGCAGAAGGCAGGCAACCGTTCCCCGGAACAACAACACGACTCAAGGTGCCTGTGCAAATGTTCGGTCTTCCCGAGTCTGGGAGTTTTTTAAGTTGGCTCCAGAAGACTCTAAAAAGGCCATTTGCCACACTTGCCATGCCAGTATCTGCAGGGGTACGAAAACTAGCAGCCTGACCACCACCAGCATGATCAGGCACATGTCAGCCAAGCACCCGACTTTGTGGGAAGTACAACAGAGTCGAGGAGCGGTGCTTGCTGATGTCACTGCTACGTCTTCGCCTGTTGTGCGTGCGAGCCAATCCCCTGTCCATGTTGGCTACGAACAAGCCTCCGGCCCTGCACCTGAAGTTGCCCACGCACAAATTACACCACCATCAAGCACGTCCTTGTCCCAGCGCAGCGTTCAATTATCTATTCAGCAAACATTTCAACGCAGGCGCAAATACGCTGCCAATGCCCCAAATGCCACAGTCCTGAATGATCACATTTCGCGACTCATAGCGCTAGAAATGTTGCCTTTCCGCTAGTCTGCATAGGTGACAAACCCCACAATGCAGAAGAGGTGTAGATGACTCACCGCGGCCGGCTGACTCCGGTTTAGACAGGCGATTCTTCTTCCCTCCTTGTCACGGGTGGACCGCGCCTGCCGGTAGTGGGGCCCGGTGTAGTGCAGATCAAAAGTGAAGACGTCTTTGTGGAACAGATTAAAAGGGGTTTAATTTGTTTTATTCGTGACGCCACCTATGAGTAGATTCGGTAAGGACTACCGACGCTGCGGAACCCCCGGGGGATGGACAGCAGCAAGATGTTACGCTCCCCACAGGCTGAGCGGTGATCCCCGGGGGCTGGAGCTGCTCAAGATGTTGTGCGGCAGCTGCGGTTACCTTGTTGTGCGGACGGATGATTCATAAGGAAGCACGGACACAGGTAGTCTCTGCAACGGTTCTTTACTGTAACCAGCAGGCAATACATGGTATACAGTGGTTGAGTAGTAGACCGGGTGGACTCAGCAGTGATAGTGTTCCTCAGAGATCCGCAGTGTTCCTCCATTCTACCTACTTAGTTTATCGCCAGCGTCGCCCAGGAATACCAGGTCAGGTACGGGGAGGCTGCTTCAATGCCCTATCCATGATGTACGTCCTGGATGCTTTGGGGAGCCTTGGATCCCTCAGTGGGTACACCGCTGGTTAGACGACTGGAGACTGGCTGGTGGTGGGGTGCTCCTGTAAAGCTAATCCTCCACTCTTCTGGTTCGCGTGGCAGAGGTGAACTGCTGCCAGCTTCGGTACCAGTGAACCGGCTGTGAGTTGTGGGCATGGGAGTCTTTTGGAACCCGTGTAGATATGCCCAATCCCGGTGGTTAAGGCCTCAGGTGCTGACACCCGACCGGTGACGGCCCAGGGGCCCGCACGGGGTGCGGAGCCCCCGCTCCTCTCCAAGTTCTAGTCTGCTCTTGTCAGGTTCTAGATTCTCCTTTGTTCAGTTCTCAACTACCTAGATTATTGTGTGTTCTACTACACTACCCTAACACTCCACCCACCAGGACCTATGATTGGTCCCCTGTTCTAGGTGTTTGCATGTTGGGTTGGATCTCTAAGTTAACTGGATCATTGCTGAGTCAGAGGATATTGCGGCTGCATTTGTGGCTGCAATACCCTCCTGTGACGCACTCGTTGCGGGGCGCCACACTCCCCCTTGGTTGAATACGCTTGTCCCCAAGCGTCACACTACTCACATTACAGAGGTTTTTATATTTTATAACAGGTAATACACTTTTATTAACGACAAGTCATATATGCATAAAAGTGAAAAGGTGAATAAAACAGGTTAACACATTGCGCGGACCCGGCGGGCGGTCGGCTGTCCTTAAAATAAAAGTTCAGGCTGTAGCCGCCAAGTCGCGGTGTTACGGTGCAAACAGGAAGAAGTCTCTTTTAATAGCAAAGTTCAAACAACAAAGTCACTTATGGAGGGCAGTGTTCCGGACCCGTATAGCGAACCACCCATCACGGCATATATGGCGCTCATAGGTTACTATGTCCCCTCTATACAAGTCTCGGCTTGGATGGCCTCGCGGTAGGTGCGATTCCACATCACGGCGCCCCACAAACACTTCAGTACTCACACCCTCCTCCCTTACGAATCCCCACCCGGTGGACAAGTTAAATGTGCTTACCCACCCGGTTTTACGGAATTTTTCAGGCAATGGAGATTGGCGGCGGGCCTCGGCGCGAGCCTGCATGTTAGCTTGCAGTCGAGTGTGCCACTCGTCTCTCCGGATACGACGTACCTCTTCGTCGGAGTGATGCGGCGTGTGGATCAAGTCACTACGGCGTGCTGGTTGTTGAACTGCTCGAGCTTGGTGGGCAGTCTGGAGTGGAGCCCGGTTCAACGGAACCGGAGAAGATACTGTTGCGGCGGCACCCGACCAGTGCACCCGAGCTGATCGCCCGGCAGAAGGGTTCCTTGTGTCTCCCCAGGCGAACTTGGTGTAGAGATCCTCAGGTGAACTGTAGGTCTCCTCGTCATCCTCCTCGACCTCTCCTTCAATGACAACGTCGGGCTGCTCGGCTGATGAAGACGATGGGATGGAATCCTCTGGATCGGTGGGTGGCTGTGCGGCAAAGTTCTCCTCGGGGTCGTTGTGCAGGATTTCCATGCTGCCTGCCTCTTCTTCTGTAGCAGCGGGAAGTGGTGTTTCAATCCCGGTCACCAGGTAGGCCTCTGTATTTGCAGAGGAGGCCTCCGGTTCAGGGGAGAAACAAGCGACAGTCTCGGTATTGGTGAAACTAGTCGCGGGTTCCACAGGTGGAACCAGGTAGATGTCAGCTTCTTCGCGGGAGCATATTGGAAGCTCCGGCTCTGGAACGGGGTCGGCTGCGGTTTTGTCCGCTGGAACGGGTCGAGCTGTGGTCCTCGCTGGAATGACACAGTCTATGGGCTCCGGTGACGAAGCAGGACAGGTGGTGGGCAACGGTGAGGTGGTGGAAAAGCTGGCGATGTCGTCTGGGCTTGGAGAAGCTGTACCCGGTCGGCTCTGCTGCATCGCATGATGGAGTCTTCTGCCTAGGGACGCGCTCCAGCTGCGAATCGTCCACTCCACAGTCTCAAGTAGTCGCACCCGGAGGTCTTGTAGAGCCTCTAGCCAGAAGTCGGGGCTGCCGTCTATGGTAAGGGCAGGATCCGGACCCGGTTGGCCTATGGCTGCTCTGGCCTCCGCCTCGACCTCCCGCATTAGGTCTTGGAGTCTCGTGCTGGCCATTCTCTTCTTGGAGGGAAACCACACCCGTTCAACCGGTAAGACGTTCTGGTAGAGCTGGTGAAGAAGTCTGTCTGACTGTCTGTGACACTCCCATTTCCTCTGGGCTTTTGTAGTCCAATGGTGGGAAAAGTCTTTGGGGTCCGCCCCCATGGTTGATTCGAGCAATCAGGGCGGACAAAGAGTTTGGCGCCTTTTGTCTTTAGCCCTCTCACGATGAGGGGGGGGGTTGACTCACTCCTGGGCTTTCACGTGGCGGCTTCTTGTGGCGGGAACGCCATCTTGGGCGCCATCTTGACCCAATGGTGAAAAGGCGGGAAAGTTCTTTTAGGGACGAACAAAGTCCAAATTGTAGACAATAAAGTCCAGTTTAAGCACAATATACCCGTTGGGTAACGGGCCTGCTCGTATCCTGTTCGTGACGCCATTTTCTGACTCACCGCGGCCGGCTGACTCCGGTTTAGACAGGCGATTCTTCTTCCCTCCTTGTCACGGGTGGACCGCGCCTGCCGGTAGTGGGGCCCGGTGTAGTGCAGATCAAAAGTGAAGACGTCTTTGTGGAACAGATTAAAAGGGGTTTAATTTGTTTTATTTGTGACGCCACCTATGAGTAGATTTGGTAAGGACTACCGACGCTGCGGAACCCCCGGGGGATGGACAGCAGCAAGATGTTACACTCCCCACAGGCTGAGCGGTGATCCCCGGGGGCTGGAGCTGCTCAAGATGTTGTGCGGCAGCTGCGGTTACCTTGTTGTGCGGACGGATGATTCATAAGGAAGCACGGACACAGGTAGTCTCTGCAACAGTTCTTTACTGTAACCAGCAGGCAATACATGGTATACAGTGGTTGAGTAGTAGACCGGGTGGACTCAGCAGTGATAGTGTTCCTCAGAGATCCGCAGTGTTCCTCCATTCTACCTACTTAGTTTATCGCCATCGTCGCCCAGGAATACCAGGTCGGGTACGGGGAGGCTGCTTCAATGCCCTATCCATGATGTACGTCCTGGATGCTTTGGGGAGCCTTGGATCCCTCAGTGGGTACACCGCTGGTTAGACGACTGGAGACTGGCTGGTGGTGGGGTGCTCCTGTAAAGCTAATCCTCCACTCTTCTGGTTCGCGTGGCAGAGGTGAACTGCTGCCAGCTTCGGTACCAGTGAACCGGCTGTGAGTTGTGGGCACGGGAGTCTTTTGGAACTCGTGTAGATATGCCCAATCCCGGTGGTTAAGGCCTCAGGTGCTGACACCCAACCGGTGACGGCCCAGGGGCCCGCACGGGGTGCGGAGCCCCCGCTCCTCTCCAAGTTCTAGTCTGCTCTTGTCAGGTTCTAGATTCTCCTTTGTTCAGTTCTCAACTATCTAGATTATTGTGTGTTCTACTACACTACCCTAACACTCCACCCACCAGGACCTATGATTGGTCCCCTGTTCTAGGTGTTTGCATGTTGGGTTGGATCTCTAAGTTAACTGGATCATTGCTGAGTCAGAGGATATTGCGGCTGCATTTGTGGCTGCAATACCCTCCTGTGACGCACTCGTTGCGGGGCGCCACATAGACAGCTCTGAAACAGCAGGCTTATCACTGGCTGACACCTCTGAACCTAAAGCCAGGAAAGGTCGTGTGTGACAATGGCTAGAACCTGGTGGCAGCATTGAGGTGAGGCCAGCTGACGCATGTTCCATGCGTGGCCCATGTGCTCAACCTGGTGGTTCAGAGGTTTGTAAAGTCATACCCAGAGGTGTCTGACCTGCTGGTAAAAGTTCGCCGTCTGTCTGCACATTTTCGCAAGTCACCTGCTGCTTCAGCTGGCCTTGCCGGCTTTCAGCGCCGTTTGCGTCTTCCGGCCCACAGACTGGTGTGTGATGTCCCCACGCGTTGGAATTCAACTCTGCACATGTTGGTCAGGATATGTGAGCAGAAGAGGGCAGTTGTGGACTACCTGCATCACCTAAGCCGTCGTGAAATGGGTCAAACTCCACACATAACACTTGAGGAGTGGAGATGGATGTCGGACCTATGTACCGTCCTCCAAAACTTTGAGGACTCCACCAAGATGGTGAGCGGCGACGATGCCATTATTAGCGTCACCATACCACTACTCTGCCTTCTAAAACGGTCTCTGCTGAAAATCAAAGAGGATGCATTGCAGGCCGAGCGCGATGACTTTGAGCAAGAAACAGTAGTGGGTGTGGGTGAAAACACACAGCCCAGCCTCATCTCATCACAACGTGCAGTGGAGGACTATGACGAAGAGGAGGAGGATGAAGACATGGAGCAACTCTCTGGCCAAATTGAGGATATGACATGCACACCAGTCATACCCTCGATTCAGCGTGGATGGCCAGAGGACAGGGGAGATGAGGAGGAGGAGGAGGAGGAGGACAGCATGTTCAGTCATCGTGTTGGTCTGGATACTGAAGTGATGGCTGTTAAGAGTCTGGCGCACATGGCTGACTTTATGGTAAGCTGCCTGGCTCGTGACCCTCGCGTTCAGAACATCTTGGCCGACAATCAGTACTGGTTGGCAAAACTGTTAGGCCCACGCTACAAGGAGAACTTTATGTCTCTCATTCCTGAGGCGGAGAGGTCAGCCAAAATGCAGCAGTTCCACAGGGCCATAGTCACGGAAGTAGGCGAATCATTCCCCTCACAAAACGCTAGCGGCATAGGTCAGGATTCGGTGGACAATCAAGGCGTACGGCCGAGAGGGGCACAAGTCCAATCCGCCAGGGGTAGGGGAACTGTCTTTACGATGTGGGACAGTTTTCTCAGCCTCTCACGTACCACAGCCCCTGAGGTGCGGGGTAGTGCCACCAGAAATGCTAAGTTTGGGCAGATGCTGAAGGAGTACCTTGTAGATCGAACCACTGTACTGCGAGATTCCTCAACTGAAAATGCTGGCAGGCTGACTCTGATCAAGATGAACAAGGGTTGGATTGGGCCAGACTTCACCACACCACCAGCAAATGACAACTGAATGAAAATTTTGTTATGTGAATTTGCCATGTACCTCCACTCACCCATGGGTACACACTTCAGGACTTTGGCTAATCGCTGGACTGCTCCTCCTTCTCCTCATGTGCCACCATGATGACCATTACAATAGTTAGGCTGTGGTTTGAGGTATACCCGCAGTGGTAAATTTTTTCGCCCATTCTTTTAGAATGGACATTACAACGACAGGAGACCCGCTCCTTTTCAATGGGAAAAATGTTTTGAGGCCCTCCTGCACATCTCTATCCAGGGACAATGTGGAGCCTCCCAATTTTTGGCTGCCCTGGCCAAAGGGCAATACTACAATACACCCACTTCATGTTTACAGGCCCTCCTGCATGTCTCTATCCTGGGACAATGTGGAGCCTCCCAATTTTTGGCTGCCCTGCCAAAGGGCAATACTACAATACACCCACTTGAGGTTTACAGGCCCTCCTGCACGTCTCTATACAGGGACAATATGGAGTCTCCCAATTTTTGGCTGCCCTGGCCAAAGGGCAATACTACAATACACCCACTTGAGGGTTACAGGCCCTACTACATGTCTGTATGCATGGGTCATTGTTGAACCTCCCAATTTTTGGCTGCCCTGCCAAAGGGCAATACTACAATACACCCACTTGAGGGTTACAGGCCCTACTACATGTCTGTATACATGGGTCATTGTTAAACCTCCCAATTTTTGGCTGCCCTGGCCAAAGGGCAATACTACAATACACCCACTTGAGGTTTACAGGCCCTCCTGCACGTCTCTATCCAGGGACAATATGGAGCCTCCCAATTTTTGGCTGCCCTGCCAAAGGGCAATACTACAATACACCCACTTGAGGGTTACAGGCCCTACTACATGTCTGTATGCATGGGTCATTGTTGAACCTCCCAATTTTTGGCTGCTCTGCCAAAGGGGTATACTACAATACACCCACTTGAGGTTTACACGCCCTCCTGCACGTCTCTATCCAGGGGCATTGGTGAACCTCCAAATTTTGGACTGCCCTGGTAAAGGAAAATACTACAATAAACCCAGTTCCTCAAAATGGGCACATTATTTCAAGACAGGGCTTCATGTACGTCTCTTCTCAGGGACATTGGAGTGCCGCACAATGTTTTCACGTAAAATGTTTCATGTAATCACAAAAAGTAACATACACCAGCTGTATCTCACTATTGGGTATGTGCCCTTAACATTTCCACCCTAAATATTAATTTTGGTATCATTTTGGAAGGTTTTCTGGTGACTCCGTAAAATTGGCGTGAAACTCGGACAAGATTGTTCACAGCTGTGACTTTTGAGTGAGAAATGCTTCCAGGGGTCTTCCCCATGGTGTTGCCATGTCATTTCAGCACTCTTCTGAGACTTTTGTGACATTTTTAGGGTTTTTCCATGCTGCCGGCAGTCATTTCATAAAAATACTCGTGTCTCCTATAGGATAACATTGGGCTCGGTACTCGGGCCGAGTACACGAGTATCTCGGGATGCTCGGCCCGAGCTTTGAGCACCCGAGCATTTTAGTACTCGCTCATCACTAAAGGGGATCCTTTATCTAGTTTTATGTTATAGGCACAATGGTTTCAATAATATCAGGGATCCTGCCAAACCCCTACGGGACTTCGAGAAACAAAGACTAAGGTCCAGAATTATTTAGACAGTCACACAAGTTTTGGCATTTTCGGCTGTTTTCCATAAACAGATTCAAGACACAGTTATATAAGCAATGTGAGCTTAAAGTGCAGACTCTCAGCTTTAGTTTGATGGTTAATACATCCTAATTGCAGTAAAGGTTTAGGAATTATATCTCTTTAATATACAGCTACTTCTTTTTCAAGGGATCAAAAGTAATTGGACATTTCTTTCAAATGCTCTCTAATGCGCTGCATCATTTATTCCCTCATTAATCCATCATCGATTAAACAGGTGAAAGTTCTGGAGCTAATTCCAGGTGTGGCATTTGCATTTAGAATCTGTCATTGTGAACCCACAACATGCGGTCAAAGGAGCTCTTAATAGATGAGAAACAGACCATCATTAGGCTAGAAAAAATAGGAACGCCTTTAGAAAGATAGCAGAATTGTTAGGAGTGGCCAAATCAATAGTTTGAAACATTTTGCAAAAAAAAAAAAGAATGTCTTAGGGTATGTGCGCATGATGCATAAATTCCTGTATATTTGGTGCGTATTTGGTGCGCATACTATTATTATTGTAACACCGGTGGGTTTGTACCTTGGTTCCCAGGCGTTACTGTATGCTACTGTGCTTTTTCCCAATGCTCCTTCCCTCTTAACTAGCTGGCATACCATAGTATGTTACCTGTACGGATTCTGCTCAGTTCCCTCCTCTCCTGTGTAGCCGCATGCGTGTTGTAGGGTCATTGCTCCGCTGCATGACCACCCGCATATGCGGACCCTGGTTGCCGCTGTGGAAGCCATTTGCGGATTTTGAGGTACTCTGCAGCTACTGTATGACTTTCCACATGTTTCCAGGCTTGCAGCCACTCCCAGGTACCCTAGAGCTCAGTTCCTTCTGCTGGCAATGCTGTACTGTTTCTGACTTTGCTTGGGTTGCGCACGGCCACACCTTCTCCGCTTTTTTCAGGTGGAGTGTGTGCGCCTCAATTGCTGTCCCCAGATTATTGCTGTGGGTCAGCTGCTATTTAAAGTTTCTTTTCCTGTTGGGCATAGCCAGAGCTTCTGATTAGGTTTCTGAACCTACTGTGTGTTGGATCTGCATGCTGCTCCTAGTCTGCCTTGTTTACAGCTCCTGTTTTGCCTGTTGCCAGTTCTGGGAAAGCTGATGTCTGTGTCCCTGGACCTGTCTTGTCTGTGTTGGTTTCAATGTCCTTGTCCTTGAATGTGGATTCCTGCTGTGTGCTTCTATGTATTGATCCTTGTACCCAGTGTCTGCAAATTTCTTGTATCCTGTGAAAAAAAGCGTGTTCGTTTTTTGAAGATGGAGTCTGTTGTTCCTGCAGAGTGTCTACTATGCTGTGCTCATGCCACCATGCGGTGCTAGCTCTGTCTGGGCCTAGTCCGAGTCTGCGGTGTTTGCACTAGACTGCTTGAGTTCCTTTTTAGGTCATGTCCGGAGCCTGATGAATGCTACCTGGTGCCTGGAGCTCATGTCTGGTGTCCGAGATGGCCCTGAGGTCCCGCCTGGTGTCTGAGATAGCCCTGAGGTCCTGCCTGGTGACCAAAATGCCCTGAGGTCCCACCTGCTGGTGTACAAGATGGCCCTGAGGTTCTGCCTGGTATCCGAGATGGCCCTGAGGTCCCGCCTCATGTCTGAGATGGCCCTGAGGTCTTGCCTGGTGTCCAAGATGGACCTGAAGTCCCGCCTGGTTTCTGAGATTGCCCTGAAGTCCTGTCTGATGTCCAAGATGGCCCTGAGGTCCCGCCTGGTGTCCAAGATGACCCTGAGGTCCCGCCTGGTGTCCGAGATGGCCCTGTGGCCCAGACCGCTTGAGTTCCTTTTCTGGTCGTGTCCCTGATGTCTTGCCTGGAGTCCTTGATGTCTTGCCTGAAGTCCTTAATGTCTTGCCTGGAGTCCTTGATTTCCAGTGTCCCCAATGTGTCCTGTCGGTGTCCCCGATGTGTACTGCCTTCAGTCATGACTGATGTTCTGAGTCCTGATGTCTTTTTTGAGTCCAGATGTGACCTAATTAGTCCTTGTGGTCCAGTTCATGTTCTCAGAGTCGGTCCCGCTCGCGATTCTGGACGTGCTCCTCCTCCGTGTTTCTGGGGAGTCTCCATCCTTGTGTTTTGGTGATGGCTCTGCCTGAGGTTCCTGGATCTGACCAGCCGATGTCCGGGATCTGTGCTGTCCATGTTCTGCCTGTGTCCTGATGTCCAGCCTGTTCCCTGGGTCCATCCTGTGATGTCGTCTGTCCAAGGTCAGAGTGTGATGTCCACCTGCTGTGCCAGTGCTACATCTGAGGCCTGAGAGAGAGGTTCTCCTGATATGGCCATGCTAGATGACCCTGGACTGCATCAACCCTTGAGAACCTCCTGCCATGCCATCGCCTGACATCTGTGATGTTCTCTTTGCTTGATATACGGAATGGGGAGCCTGGCTTCATGTCTTATGTGAATATAAAAAATAATCATTGCGCCACACTGTCTTTTTTTTTTGTAAATCATTTTTATTAGTGTTTTAACTTTGGAAATATAAACATCAACATTGCACATTGCATATAGCCACACTGTTTTAAAAGAGCCTATCGTGATTACTATTACTCTTATGCTCACTCACCTTTTCTTGTTGTGCCAAATCTGCACAACAAGACTGTAGGCTCAATGGTGAGAGAGCAGCTGTAGATCCTCTCCCGTCGGCTCCTGATTCAAGGCTGACAACGTGATGGAACAACTTGCTTCTATCCGGATCCCATGACCGGTCATGTGCTTTCCACGTTAGCAAGGTCCTTTCAACTAGAGCAGCTCGCAACCACCACTCTCCCCATAGGGAGGCGAGAACCAGGGAAAATACAGAATAGTGGTGTTCAAGTTGCGGCGCTAAGGAAGGACACTGTGCAGGTAAAAGCTTTTGAAAAATTACCTCCTAATTTATTAGACAAAAATAGTTAGGATTCCTCCTGCCACAACATGTTTCAACGCCCAATGCTTGAGGAAGACGCATTGGGCGTTGAAACATGTTGTGGCAGGAGGAATCCTAACTATTTTTGTCTAATAAATCAGGAGGTAATTTTTCAAAAGCTTTTACCTGCACAGTGTCCTTCCTTAGCGCCACAACTTGAACACCACTATTCTATATTTTCCCTGGCTTCATGTCTTGTCTTGTTACCTTGTACTGTGCTTTCATTTAGTAAACTGTGTTCTCTATACCTGAAGTGTGCGGTGTCCTGCATGTTACCACCTTGCCCACATGCTCAGCTGCCACAGACCCCAGTCACTGCCCTTCCCTAGTCTGGGTAGGCGCAGGTTCCGCCTGTGTTCCAGTGGGTCCGCATACATCTACCACCTTGGACGCTCGCCCCACGTTGCCAGGGCCTGGCGGCATAGGAGCGTCAACTAACCCATCCCTCCATAACAATTATTATTATTTATTATTATACTGCCATTAATTCCATGGCGCTTTACATGTGTAGAAGGTATAATAGAAAAGTACAATAAACATGGACAATAAAGGGCACATACTTACAGTAGGATGCTGTCCGCAAGAGCTCACAATCTAAGAGGGGATGGTTGAGGATACAGTAGGAGAGGGTGGAGTTGTTTGTGGGTGGTTTGATGGACTGAGGCTCACTGCACGTTGTATGGCTGTCAGAGCAAGTGAGTGTTCAGGTGTCTTTTGAAAGTTTCCAGAGTAGGTGAGAGTCTGATATGTTGGGGCAGAGAGTTCCAGAGTATAGCGGATGCAAAAGAGAAATCTTGAATGCGGTTGTGGGAAGAAGAGATGGGGAAAGTAGAGGAGGAGATAGTGAGTGGAACGCAGGTTGTGTTAGGGAAGATAGCGGGAGACCACGTCGCAAATGTATGGAGGAGACAGATTGTGAACGGCTTTGTATGCCAGGGTAATGGATTTAAACCAGGGCCTCTGAGAAATGGGGAGCCAGTAGAGGGCTTGGCAGATAGGGGAGATTGGGGAATAGCGGGGAGACAGGTGGATTACTTGGGCAGCAGAGTTTAGGATAAATTGGAGTAATGTGAGAGAGTTTGTGAGGAGGCTAGTAAAAGGAGGCTACAGTAGTCAAGGCGGGAAATGATGAGGGCATGGCAAGTGTTTTTGCAGTGTCAAAGTCAAGGATTGAACAGATCCAGGCAATATTTTTGAGTTGGAGTCGGCAGGAGGTGGCAAGGGCTTGGATATGTGGCTTGAAGGAGAGGGCAGAGGCGAGGATGATCCTAAGGTACTGGGCGTGGGGGACTGGGAAAGTGAGCAGCCGTTAATGTTGATGGATACATCAGGTGGGGGGGGAGTGGGTTGGGGGAAAGATGATGAATTCTGTTTTGTCCATGTTCAGTTTCAGAAAGCGAGCAGGAAAGAAGGATGAGATAGCGGACAGACATTGTGGAATTTTGGATTGCAAGGAGGTGATGTCAGGTCCAGAGAGATAGATCTGAGTGTCATTGGCATAGAGATGATACTGCCTAAACCGAGGGTGTACATTGAGAAAAGCGGGGGGCTGAGAACCGAGCAATGGGGGACGCCGACAGATGGGGATAGGGTGAAGAGGTGGTGTGGGAGAGGGTGATGCTGAATGTCCTGTCTGTTAGATATGAAGAGATCCAGGAGAGGACCAAGTCATTCATACCAAAAGATTCCAGGATTTGTAGAAGGAGAGAATGGTCTACTGTGTCAAAGGCGGACGATAGATCAAGGAAGAAGAGGACGGAGTAGTGTTGTTTGCTCTTGGCGGTTGATAGGTCATTGGTAACTCTGGTTAAGGCTGGCTCGGTGGAATGATGCAGTTAGAAGCCAGATTGTAGGTGGTCAAAGAGGGAGTAGGAGGAGAGGTGGGAGGACAGCTCAAGGTGGACGAGGTGTTCCAATAGTTTTGAATGCAAAGGGGAGAAGTGATATGGGACAATAGTTAGAAACAGAGGATGGGTCGAGGGAGGGCTTTTTTAGGATGCGAGTGACCAAAGCATGTTTGAAGGATACAGGAAAGACACCAGTAGTAAGTGATAGGTTGTAGAGATGGGTTAGGGTTGGGATGAAGACAGAGGTGAGGCTGAGGATGTGGTGGGATGGGAGTTGGTCTTGGGCACTGGTGGTGAGGTGTGATCTTAACAGAAGGGAGGAGAGCTGACCTGTCATGGTGGAGAAGCAGCCAGTGGAAGGAGAGGGCAGTGTAGTTGTGAGGAGACGTTGTGGGGAAAGAGTGCTAAAGCTGTCTCTGATTTTATCGATCTTGTATTTGAAGAAAGAGGCAAAGTTTTCAGCAGAGAAAAGAGGAGAGGGGGAGGAGTTTTAAAAAGCTGTTTGGGATTTTGAGACAGGGAGGTTATTAGGCATGAGATGGCTTGTTTTATGGCAGTGAATGCGGACTTGAAGGTAGTGAGGGACTGCTTGAACATAGCAAAGTTCTCCATGGAATGAGATTTCTTCCATCTCCTCTCAGCAACCCTGAAAGCCAGTCTGAGGTCTTTGGTGTGACTGGTGTGCCATGGTTGCCTGTTAGTATGAGGAGTTTTGTATGAGAGGGGGGGCGGCTAACTTGAGGATAGTAGTACTTGTGGTGTTGGAAAGGGTGATGGCCGCATCTGTGTCGTGTAGGGAAGCTAGGTTGGCGAGAGTGAGATGGGATTCAGAGAATGAGTGTAAATCAATGTGATTTAGGTTTCTGCATGGGTAAGTGAGTGTGTAGGGTGGGGTAGTGTAGTAGGGGAGGATAAAGTCAGTAGATTATGGTCAGACAGCGGGAGGGGTGAGTTTGAGATGTTAGTGAGAGAACTTAGGTGAGTGAAGATGAGGTCCAGCTTATGCCCATCTTTATGAGGAAAGGAGGACCATTGAGAAAGCCTGAAGGGGTAGTTAGTGAAAGAAGTGTAGAGGTAGCTGGGTGGGATGTGTCAATGGTGATGCTAGAATCACGCATGATGATAGTGGGGATGTCCACAGAAAAAAAGTGAAGTAGCCAAGTGGTGAAATGATCAAGGAAAGAGGTGGTAGATCCAGGGGAGCGGTAAATGACAGCCAGCTGAAGGTTACAGGGAGAGAAGATGCAGACAGAGTGGACCTCGAAAGAGGGAAGAGTTATGGAGGATGGCAGTGGCAGTTGAATAGGGGTAAAGGAGCAATTGTTAGCCAGGAGGAAGCCAACTCCTCCACCATATACGCAACAGATCTGCACTAAATATGCAGCAGCATGTTTTCTCAGCAAAATCTATGGGATTTCGGAAGTCCTCTATGAATGGTGCATTTTTTTCTGCAGAGGATTTGCTGTGTATATTATTGTGGTAAAATCTGCAGCATGTCAACTGTTGCTGTGGGTTTTCCATGATTTTCACCCATAAACCCTCATACACCCTCATGCTAGCTCAAGATAAGGAGCAGATGCACAGCAGTGTTCACCGGAAACACATGAACTTGAAACACCACAATTTGCACTCAGTACAGTGGATAAGTGAACACTAGTGAACAGTGAAGTTTCTTTCCAGAATTAAAAATGGCATGGTACCAGGGTATCCACTATCCATGTTAGCTTCCACCTGATGTTACTGTTTCTCTTCTGTGACAAAATGGAGGATACTGTTGAAGGAGGGTGGAGCAGTATATGACATCTTTTTTTTGGCCAAAGTATCCAAGCTTTATTTAAACAGTCACCTGTAACAGTGTTCATGTGTTTCAAAATACACAAAAACACACTAAAAACTTGAACGAAAATGCATGGTTAGAACAGGATAGTCTGTGATCACACTTCTGCCAGCAGGTGCAGATTTTTGAAGTCCAACCTCTTCAGCATAATCTCGGTGTGCGCACATTGCCTTAATATACTCGATGACTCAAAGTGCCCTGGATGTCCATGGAAGAAAACAGTAATGGATGATAACAAAATCTTTTCCATGATGAAGAAAAACCCTTCACAACACCAACCCAATTGAAGGAAATTCTCTAGTAAGTAGGTGTTTCAGCAACTAAGTCTACCATAAACATAGCATTTTGTGAGAACAAATACAGAGGGTCACCAGAAGGTGCAAACCATTAATCAGCCTTAAAAATTTGAAGGACAGATTAGACATTGCCAAAAAATATTGGAAAAACAGCTTTTTTCTGGAAAAGCATTCTTTGGATAAATTAAACTAAGATAAACCTGTACCGAATTGATGGAAAGAAGAAAACATGGAGAAAGTTTGCTCATGATCATGCTGTGTAAAACATGGTGGACGCAGTTATTTAAGAAAAATGCCTCTGGAAGAACAGATGAGGCGAAATACACCCAGCGCCAATCTAAGTGTACTGGGTGATTATCCAAGAGAAAGATTGTACAATTTTACTCTAAGCATACACCCATTCTAAGCGCATAATAGGCATATAACATCCATCCTGGGATGTAAGGTTAGTAAATACTGGAAGTCTGGTTAACGGTATGCAGATTCACCCAGGGCTGTGTCCAGCTTCCTCCGTCAGAAGCTCCCCAAGCTTGCAGGCAATGGACACTGAGACACTAACAACAGTTTAATCAAACACAGCCTATCCCGACATCTTTTGCCGAAACACCAAAGATCATTTTGTTTTAAAGTACACTGTTAGAACCCCCCTGGAACGATAAACCGCATTTTCATAAAAAAGTATGCAACTGGATATTTAGATTTCAGTGCTTTTATCCAAATAGATTAAATGATTTGGTTGAACATGTTTAAATTTTAGAAAATAAAAAGAAAGAAGTAAGTTTTTATTTTCTTTTTTAACCTTGTTAATAACAATTTTTATGTTTTTATTTCTGATAATAAACTTATGCATATTTTATTGCAAAAAGTTTTTTTTTTCATTTTTATACATGATGAGCATTATCTGTAGGTGTGGCTCCTTTGAGGTGAGTCACACCCATATCCTTGAACTATCAAATGAAGCAGTATTGTGCACTCACCACCTTGAGCTGATATCATGTATATCATGTTCTATGAATTTTAAAGAACCTGATGAAGGCTTATTTTAATTATTTATGGCCGAAACACATTGCACAGAAGTTAATTGTTTTTTATTTTAATTATATACATTAAATAATTGTATACTGACTGGAGTCCTTGGAAAATTAACTGAAACGTTATCACATCTTTACATAGCCAAGGTGGAAACAGAGAGATGGCAGGGCATGTATGGCTTCCAATGACCCTGTGGCGTACCACTAGTGTTTATTGATGATGTGACTGAAGACAAATGCAGCTGGATAAATTCTGAAGTGTATAGGATGATATTTTTTGCTCAGATTCAACCAAATGCAGCAAGGTTGATTGGACAACACTTCACAGTAGAAATGAACAATGACCCAAAACATACTGAAAAA
>JARQOC010000008.1:117390353-117708400 GCA_033576535.1 Allobates femoralis
CAGCGTGAGTGTGATGACCAAAAAATGGTCCAGAATGGTTTGTAATGATCAGCGATCTCACAGCGGGGGCCTGATCGCTGCTGCGAGTCACACAAAGCGAGATCGCTGTTGCATCACAAAACATGTGACTGAGCAGCGATCTCGCTAGCGATCTTGCTTATTGTGAAGGGGGCTTTACAAAGCAAAACCCTGCTGACAGTTTCCATGTAAAAGAGCTTCAGCAAAGCCAGTAAGCAAGCAGTAAAGCAATAATCCATTCTAACAATTTATAAGGTATCAACACTGCATATTATGAATCCACATTGGGTTCATAATCATGGCAATATCTGCTGAGCTTATATATGATCATAATACTTATGAACTGCAGGATGCAGCAAGCCCTTGTTATAAAAGAGAGATAGTTGGGATTGTATAAGTGCAGAATACTGATGAACAATCACTAGCACACCTACTATCCAAGAGAGAGACTAGGGTGACAGGTACACTGATGCACATAGTGCACCATGTTGACTTCTGGATTGCCAATAAGAAATAAGTGTACCTGTACCTGGAAGTGTTGGGAAGACGGTGGTATGGGGCTACTGATGTAGTCGTGGATGAGACACCATGGAGGCCTGGCTATATAATCCACACTGACTGCCTCCCACACAACACAGTCCCACTCCCCAGTGCTTAGAAGCCTTTATCTCAGGGGGAACTTGTTAAGTTTCACCAGAGGAAGGCAGACGGCACCCGCAGTGTTTCCCACGGACTCAAACCTTAATGGATGTAAAACACTTGACTGATGCAGCAGACCTTCTCTATTGTTGAAAAACTATGTAGTCAGGGCTGAGTTTGGCCCAGTGGGTCAGGTGTATCTACATACACTGCTAAAGTGAAATTAAATAAAGGAATGGTTAAAAATAAAAAAAATAAATGTGATGCATGGTGTCCACCTCCGATGGCTGCAAAGACCTTAATCAGCTAACTTGGAAGGGGCAGGGCAACCCAATCAGCGTGGTTTAAATCGCCCGCCCGCCAAAACTGATGGGTGGCCGCTTTTCCTCAGTGCACAGGAAACGCTGAATGCAGCATTTCCTGTGTGCTCCTGAAAAGCAGCCACCCAAGACACTCTGTGTGTGGCCGCTGTGCAGGTAATTCACAAGGTGCTATGGTACTGTGTCCTGCTGGAGTGTATACCGTTAACGGTATCCGCTTCAGCAGAAAATGTCTACGTTTTTAGCGGATGTCTCTGACATCCACTAAAAACGTTGAGTGGGACCTTGGCCATTCACCGATGCCAGCAGAGAGGGTGAGTGGGAATAACTCTGCCTTTAACCATGCAGGAAAGGGGGAAGAAGTGAATATGTCTGAAATTCATGATAGGGTACGGAAGCATGGTAACAGCGGAGCTGAAATTTGCTAAATACTTGTGTAGAAAGATAATGTCTTTGAAAAAAACAGTAGGGTTCTACTGTAAAACAATTTGAAATGTGTTTGGCAGCTGTTGGGCCTCTTTGAAGGCATTTTCTAGCCCTTGAATTTGCCGCTCATTGATTTGAACTGTTCAATAATCTATTCGGTGAATATATGCCCATTTGGTGAACTAAGCAGAACCTGAACTTCAAAAGGTTCACTTATCTCTACTCAGGACCCACCACCTGGTCATGTTTTGATAATTTCCTCGGTATTGCACAGGTTGGATTTATCCCTTGTGCTGGTGATTAAACTAACTAACATATATGCAATACTAAGAAAATCCTGAACACATGCCCTGTTGGTGTGTCCTGAGGACTGGAGTTTAGAGAAACTGATCTAGCACAATGAGTATATAGATAAAGAAATGAGGCTGCAGCACACGATTATAGAAAAATACAGCCTTTAATGGCTTCTTATGGCATTAGAATAGCTTGAGTATATATATATATAGATGATAAGCTCCAGGTAAAAAGTAGTGAGTTGAAGTAGTAATCTAGCATTTTCAAGAAAAAAAAGTTAACTTTTTTATAGATAGGTAAAGCAATAAAATTCATAACAATTATGTAAAGGAAAAAGGGGAAGGAACACAAGAAAGTTTTTAAAATACATGCAACAAACTATGTGTTTTGGCCTAGGACAAGTACGTAAAGGGAACCTGTCAGCTAGTTTATGCCCCCAAGCTATCACTGTCTGTCCCTGCAGCTTTATAATACTAGTCTAATCATCCCTGTCTGAGCTCATAGTGTAATGTGAAAGGTGAAAAAAAAGCATTTATACACTCACATTTTCTAATGTAAATGAGGCACAGTCTACATCTTGGAGACTATAGTATATCTGGCAGGGTAATAGTTAACATTTCAGACTTATGTTAGAACATGTTGGGAGACCTGATGTGATGTCATAACCATGTGACTATAATAGGCGGAGCTAGGTCCACATAGGATATAGTAAAATTGCTCGCTTAGCTCTGCCCACTATGGTCCCATGATCGTTACAACACACAGGTCCTTTAGCCATGCAAGTTAAAAGTGAGTTAACTATTATCCTGCCAGACAGTCCCCTTCCTCCAAGGTGGGGACTGAAATGTAAGTGTATAAATGCTTTTTTTTCACCTTTCACATTACACTATGAGCTTAGACAGGGATGATTAGAATAGTATTATAGTATTTATAAAAGAGCCTTGTGCTTCTTACTTTAATAAAGCCTGTCGCCAGTCACCATTTCTTTTAGTTTTGTATACTTTGTTTAGCAATGTCTATATAGTGTCACATTATCATGTTTAAAAAAACATATTAGCATGATAACTTCGCTTGAAATATTCTACACTGGAGAAAAAAAGGAGATCAATAATAGGTAAAAATGTACAATTTTTTATTTTAAATACTAAAAAAAAATGTTTAGAAATCATTTTAGGTTCAAGATTTATTCACTGATGAAAGATAGTGTTGTCAGAGTGCACCACAAAATAAATCCTCCTTTAAATAAAAAATTTTAAGTAAACATGTCTCACATATGACAAGTAACATATACAGTTGTGGCCAAAAGTATTGACACCCCGGCAATTCTGTCAGATAATACTCAGTTTCTTCCTGAAAATGATTGCAATCACAAATTCTTTGGTATTATTATCTTCATTTATTTTGTTTTCAATGAAAAAACACAAAAATAATTGTCCTAAAGCCAAATTGGATATAATTCCACACCAAACATAAAAAAGGGGGTGGACAAAAGTATTGGCACTTCTCTAATTTGTGTAGTTAACAGCACCTGTAACTTACCTGTGGCACCTACCAGGTGATGGCAATAACTAAATCTCACTTGCAGCCAGTTGACATGAATTAAAGTTGACTCAACCTCTGTCCTGTGTCCTTGTGTGTACTACATTGAGCATGGAGAATAGAAAGAAGACCAAATAACTGTCTGAGGACTTGAGAAACCAAATTGTGAGGAAGCATGAGCAATCTCAAGGCTACAAGTCCATCTCCAAAGACCTGAATGTTCCTGTGTCTACCGTGCGCAGTGTCATCAAGAAGTTTAAAGCCCATGGCACTGTGGCTAATCTCCCTAGATGTGGACGGAAAATAAAAATTGACGAGAGATTTCAATGCAAGATTGTGCGGATGGTGGATAAAGAACCTCGACTAACATCCAAACAAGATCAAGCTGCCCTGCAGTCTGAGGGTACAGCAGTGTCAACCCATACTATCCGTCCGCGTCTGAATGAATAGGGACTGTATGGTAGGATACCCAGGAAGACCCCACTTCTGACTCCGAGACATAAAAAAGCCAGGATTGGAGTTTGCCAGAACTTATCTGAGAAAGCCTATAACGTTTTGGAAGAATGTTCTCTGGTCAGATGAGACAAAAGTAGAGCTTTTTGGGCAAAGGCATCAACATAGAATTTACAGGAAAAAAAAGGAAAAAAAGAGGCATTCAAAGAAAAGAACACGGTCCCTACAGTCAAACATGGCGGAGGTTCCCTGATGTTTTGGGGTTGCTTTGCTGCCTCTGGCACTGGACTGCTTGACCGTGTGCATAGCATTATCAAGTCTGAAGACTACCAACAAATTTTGCAGCATAATGTAGGGCCCAGTGTGTGAAAGCTGGGTCTCCCTCAGAGGTCATGGGTCTTCCAGCAGGATAATGACCCAAAAACACTTCAAAAAGCACTAGAAAATGGTTTGAGAGAAAGCACTGGAGAACTTCTAAGGTGGCCAGCATTGAGTCCAGACCTGAATACCATAGAACACCTGTGGAGAGATCTAAAAATGGCAGTTTGGAGAAGGCACCCTTCAAATATCAGGGACCTGGAACAGTTTGCCAAAGAAGAATGGTCTAAAATTCCAGCAGAGCATTGTAAGAAACTCATTGATGGTTACCGGAAGCGGTTGATCACAGTTATTTTGGCTAAAGGTTGTGCAACCAAGTATTAGGCTGAGGGTGCCAATACTTTGGTATGGCCCATTTTTGGAGTTTTGTGTGAAATGATCAATGTTTTGCTTTTTGCTTCATTCTCTTTTGTGTTTTTTCATTGAAGACAAATTAAATGAAGATAATAATACCAAAGAATTTGTGATTGCAATAATTTTCAGGAAGAAACTGAGTATTATCTGACAGAATTGCAGGGGTGTCAATACTTTTGGCCACAATTGTAGTTTCTCTTTTGAATCACTGCAAGTGAGATATTTTATGCTCAAATGTTAATACAATAGAGCATTACCTACAATTCATTGATTATTCCACAAGTATACCTGTATAATGAAATTAGCATTGGATATATATATAGTCATGACTGAAAGTGTTGGCACCCATAAAGTTGTTCCAGTAAATTAAATATTTCACCCAGAAAATGATTGCAGTTACACGTTTTGTCATACACATGAATAATAACAGTAAAAATAATAAGCTATATTTATTTAGCACTAACATATTCTGCAGCGCTTTACAGTTCAGAGTTTCATGTACAAAAAGTCATAAGTAACATTTCTAAAAAATACAATAATTAAAGCAAAGACAAAGACGACACTGCTCATAAAAACTTCAGTGTACAATGTGGTGTAGGTCACACAAAGTACAGGTGCTTATTTACAGTGATGGTCAAGCCATCTTGAAAAACGGGGGATAGATTTTATTTTTATTATTATTATTATTGTTGATATAGCGCCATTAGATCCCATGGCGCTTTGCATGATAAGAGGGTAGACGAGGACAAGTTCAATATATTCATGTAGACCATACAAACAGGGACAGGACGGAGTGGATCCCTGTCCTCAAGGGCTCACAGTCTATGGGGGACAGGAGAGGATACAGTAGGAGGGGGTGGGGCTGACTCGTGAAACAGTGCGGTGGACTGGGTCTCATTGCAGATTGTAGGCCTGCTGGAAGAGGTGAGCCTTCAGGTGTTTTTTGAATGATCCAAGGGTAGGCAAGTGCCTAATGTGTTGGGGAAGAGAGTTCCAGAGGACAGCAGATGCACAGGGGAAATCCAGTATACGGTTGTGATGGGAGGAAATGAGAGGGGAGTAGAGAAGAAGCTCTTGGGAGGATCGCAGGTTACATGAGGGTAGGTAGCAGGAGACCATCTCAGAGATGTATGGAGGGCACAGGTTATGGATGGCTGTGTATGTAAGGGTTAGGATTTTGAAGCGGGATCTCTGAGGGATGGGGAGCCAATGGAGAGCTTGATAGAGGGGAGTGACTGAGGAGTAGTGGGAAGATAGGTGAATGAGTCATGCAGTATAGTGCAGGATGGTTTGGAGGGTGCAAAGGAGGTAGCAGGGAGGCTGGTTAGCAGGAGGTTGCAGTAGTCGAGGCGGGAAATCATGAGAGAGTGGATAAGTGTTTTTTCCGTGTCGTGATCAAGGAAGTAGAGGAGCCAGGAAATGTTTTTGAGCTGGAGTCGACAGGAGGTGGCGAGGGCTTGGACATGAGGCTTGAAGGAGAGGGAGGAGTCAAGGATAACCCGAGACACTTGGCATGGGGGACTGGGGAGAGAGAGCAGTCGTTGACTTTGATGGATATGTCTGGTAGCGGGGGAGAGTGATTTGGGGGAAGACAATGAGCTCAGTTTTGTCCATATTCAGTTTGAGGAAGTGGGCAGTGAAGAAGAATGAGATGGCAGACAGGCAGTTCGGAATTTTGGATAAAAGGAAGGTGATGTCAGGTCCAGATAGGTATATCTGGTTGTCTTCTGTGTAGAGATAGTATTGGAGGCTATGAGATTCGATGAGTTGGCCGATGTCAAGGGTGTAAATAAAGAAAAGTAGGGGTCCCAGGACTTAGCCTTGTTGGACACCGACAGATAGAGGGTAGGGAAAAGAGGAGGTGTGGGAGAGGGTGACAGTGAAATTCCAGTCAGTTAGATAAGAGGAGATCCAGGAGAGGACTAGGTTAGTGATGCCGAGAGCTTCCAGAATCTGGAGTAAGAGGGAGTGGTCAACGATATTGAAGGTGGCGACTAGATCAAGGAGCAGGAGGTCAGAGTAGTGGTGTTTGCTCTTGGTGGTCAGGAGGTCAGAGGTGATTTTGTGAACAAGAAAAGGAGTGCTAATCATGAGGACCCGACTGTTGGGCGGTAGGGGATGGTGTGAAGGTTCATACACCTGGGCTGGTTGTGCACCCACCGTGCACAACATGAGTCAGAGCCTGTAGGTGAGAGCCTCAATGTGGACGGCCGCTGGTAACAGCTTCCTGGGCTCTGAAGGCTGCGGTCACGTGATGCAGAACATGTGACCCAGGTAGGCGTTCTTATGACATTACGGCAGGTCCTATCGCTGGTCAAAACCTAGAGCAGCTTCCACCACTCTCTAGAAAGGGATTTGGATAATGACAGTAATAAAAGCGGTAAGAAGGAAGCGCTAAGGCTAGGGAATAGGAATTAAATGCACACACCTATAATAAGTCTGTACACTCACCAGACCACGATGCGTTGGCGAGTCATGTGCCTTTAATTCTTATTGCCTAGCCTTAGCGCTTTCTTCTTACTGCTTTTAGAGGTGACTTTGGTTAGGGTTGTTTCAGTGGAGTGATGGGGACGAAAGCCAGATTGTAGGTGGTCAAAGAGGGAGCAGGAGGAGAGGTGGGAGGACAACTCAGAGTGGACGTGTTGTTCAAGTAGTTTTGAGGCAAAGGGGAGAAGGGATATGGGGCGATAGTTGGAAACAGAAGCTGGATCAAGGGAGGATTTTTTAAGGATAGGTGTGATCAAGGTATGTTTGAAGGATGATGGGAAGACACCAGTAGTGAGTGTTGGTTAAAGAGGTGGGTTAGGGCAGGAATGACGACAGTGGTGATGTTCGGGATGAGGTGGGAGGGGAGTGGGTCGAGGCCACAGGTTGTTAGGTGAGATCATGCTAGAAGGGAGGAGAGCTGACCCTCTGTCATGGTGGAAAAGCTTCCTTTAATTGAAAGCTGCACGAGTTATCAACAGCCATTCTTTTTAGTGCTTTTGGGTTTTGTGGAGTTTGATAAAGTTATGTTCAGAGAAGTAGTGAATGGGCTATATATAAAGAACTTTGGTTAGGGAACATAACACCCTAAACAGATGTGTTTTAAGGGAACGTATAAAACTGTGTAAGTTGTGGATAGTCCTAATTTCCTAGTGAAGAGCATTCCAGAGAATTGGTGCAGCTCAGGAAAAGTCTTGGAGTCAGGAGTGAGAGGTTCAGATTGGTGCGGAGGTTAGTCGAATTTCACTTACAGAGCATAGAGAATGGGTAGGGTTATAGATAGGAGGGAGTAGATGTTGAGAGTGCCACCCTGTGTAGAGCTTTGTGGGTTGTGAAGCAATTTGAATTGGATCCTATAATGTTTGAGCAGCCAGTGCAATGTTTTTTTCTTTCCGTGTAAGGGACAAACACACAAAAAAACACAGAAAAAAAGGTACATTGGACAACATTGTTTCACACAAAAATTAATGTTGATTGCTCTCAGTGTGAGAAACAAGATAAAAATCTTGTGGTTGTGATACCTTTTACATTACATTTACATTTTTACATTAAAAGGTATCACAACCACAAGATTTTTATCTTGTTTCTCACACTGAGAGCAATCAACATTTTCTCAACTGGCTAACACGGTACCAAACCTTTTTCTTCTACACAAAACTTAAAAAATGGGCTGGGCAAATTTCATGGAACTCTCAAGTTAATATTTAGCTGGACTCTTTTTAGAATAAATAACTGCATTCAATTGCTTCCTATAACTATCAACAAGCTTCTTACACCTCTCATTTGGAATTATGGACCACTCTACTTGTGCAAACTGCTCCAGGTCTCTCATATTTACAATCTCATAAAGGGGAACTTATAGATCTAAATTAATTGCTGGCCACTTCAGAACTTTACAGCCCTTTGTTTCTTCTTGAAGTATGCTTTAGGTCATTGTCTTGCCGGAAGACCCATGGCCTAAGACGCAAACCCAGTTTTCTGACACTGGGCACTACACTATGACTCAAAATTCTTTGACGATCTTCAAATTTCATGATGCCTTGCACACAGTCAAGGCACCCATTAGCAAAGGCAGCAAAACAACCTCAAAACATCATTGAATCTTCACTATATTTGACTAAAGGTTCTGTGCTCTTTTCTTTGTAAGTCTCATTGCAGAACAATGTGGTTTATCAAAAAGCTTTATCTTGGTCTCATCTGTCTACAAGATACTTTCCCAGAAAGATTTTGATTTACTCAAGTACATTTTAGCAAACTTCAATCTAGCTTCATTATGTATCTGCTCTAACAATAGAGTCCTCCTGGTTCTTCTGACATAACATTTAACTTTATTCAAATGTAGATGGATAGTTTGCACAGACACTGATGCATCCTGAGCCTGCAGAACAGCTTGAATTTTTTTTGGAACCTGATTGGGTCTGCTTGTTCATCATTCAGACTAATGTGCATTACAACATTTTATTAATTTTTCTCTGTCATGCATGTCCAGGGAGATTAGCTACAGTGCAATGGGTTGTAAACTTTTTTATTACATAATACACCTGAGACAGAGGAACATCTAGATCTCGGGAGATGAATTTGTAACTATAAGATTGTTGATATTTTCTGACCTCAGAAAGTTCTATTTTCCTTTATCTGCTCTCCATGCTTAGTGTGGCACACCCAGACGCACAATGCAACTATGGAGTCAACTTTTTAATTTTGGTCAGATGTGATTTTCACATGGACCACATATGTTACTTGTCACAGGTGAGTTTGAATGAGCATCACATGCTTCAAACAAACTTATTTATTCACAATTTTAAAAGCTGACAACAATTTTGTTCAAACAATTTGTGGAGTTTTATGTAAAATTATGCAAAATTTGCATTTTATTCCTTAGTTTTATTATTTTTTTTTTGTTTATCCAGTACACTTACAGGAAAGAAAGGTGTATGACAAAACATGAAAATATGGGTAATTGCATTAATTTTATGGGAAAAAATTGTTCATTTTCTGGAACAGGATGCCATCACATATGGCCAAGATTAAATACACAAGACTATATACACATGTAAAGCGCCATGGAACCAATGGCGCTATATAAATTAATAATAATAATAATAATAATAATAATATAATATATAACTTCATATAGTAGCTTAGACAAGCAAGTAAATAAGGGATATTACCCATAATGAGTTCCAGGAGTACAACATAGCTTTGTTTTACTTGCTTTTCTTAGTTACTATATCTAGGGTTATTAATAAGATGCTTATAATGTCACTTAACCGGTGTCATCAATATTTTCATCAATGTGTCATCCGTGTATCATCTTTGTTTTTTTTCCGGTATGGTTAAAAAAATATAAATGAAAAAGCTTTTACTATAGTTTCAATGATTGATGACATGGTTGGCACACAGATGTCATCTCTATGCTGTACATGATTTCATGGACCCATAGACCTGTATTGGTTTTTGTAATCTGTGCTGCCAGAAAAAAATTGACATGTCTCCAGTCCATGTAAGAACATTGATATGTGAACTGCACAAAAGGTTACAATGGGGATACATATAGTAAAAGGAAAGCCAGCTCACCTAGTGCTTCAAGCCCAGCTTGTACGGAACCAGGTGGATCCACACCAGATAATATGCTCAAGGGAAAAAAAAGGATTATTGTTCCAGCATCTGGTAAAATAATTCATTCTTTATTTTTCATCCATTAAAAATGTACAAAAATTACAAAGGTTGCATTGACAGGGCAGGGGAGCAAGACGCATTTTGAACTCTCACTTGAGTTCTTTATCACAGCTACACAGCTAAGGACTGATAAAATGAAAGAGATTCTAGACAGAGCAGATGGATGGGCCCAAAGCTGGATCAGTAATGGACGCAGACCTCCACTTCTATGTCAACAAGATGGAGGTGGGATACCGCTATGCGCTAGCAATATTAAAGATGAGCTTGTCAGACTTTTTGACTTGAAGATAGGCTCATAAAGAGGGATTTATAGTGAGTGAAAGCACTACACCTCTTTGAACAGTGTCTGGGAAGCTGTGCTTAATGCTACCCACAAGTTGTTCATCCACAGAATACAAAACTGACAGTCTCCATAAGTGGAAGGCTTGAAAACTCTTATTTAAAGCAGGAAGACTATATTGCTTACAGGTGCATCTCATGCATATCATCAAAAAGTAATTTTTTTTCAGTAATTCAATACAAAAATTGAAACACATATATTATATAGAGTCATTACAGTGTGATCTATATCAAGTGTTTATTTCTGTTAATGTTGATGATTATGGCTTACAGCCTGTGAAACCACAAAGGTCATTATCTCAAAAAATAAAAGTAAGGAGGATTAAGGGTCTGAGAGATAAAATATTACTTGAATAGGTATCAGAGGCTTCACTTTGTCTGGTTATGAGAGTCACAACCACTACAGAAGCCTATCATGGCTGCTGCATTCTCCAACATGTTGCATATAGAGTAGGGAGGATGAAGAGTTAAAAACAGAGCTGCCATATTCAAAGAAAGATCAAAGGGTGAATATAATATTGATTTATTAGTGAATGTGTTTCAGGCCTCCCTAGCCCCTTCCTCAGACAAATCAATATCATATTGATGTGTTTCAGGGAGTTTCAGGGAGCCCTGAATTTCTTTCACTAATAAATTAAAATTATATTCACCCTCTGATGTCTCGTGCAACACCGGCAGTGCAATTTTTAACCTTTCATCCTCCCTACTTTACTTTTCCGAGACCTTTGGGTTTTTGTTGGCTGTTAGTCATAATCATCAATATTAACAGAAAAAACCCTTAAAATAGATCACTGATTGAAATGATGTATGTGTTTCACTGTTTGTATTGAATTACGGTACTGAAAAAAAATTACTTTTTGATGATATTCTACTTCACTAAGATGTACCTGTATATGTATTTTAAATGTAAAAAACTAAACTTTGTACATTTTCAGTTGTTAAGTTAATATTCTGTTTTCATCAGGTGCAAACAAACAATTGAGATGGGAAAATGTGTTTTTTTCATTTAGTTGATTAAAAATAACGCAGAATTATAGTTGCTCAATAATAAATGTAGGATATCAGGAAAAATGATATTAAATCCACTCTCTTGCGATTGAAAGCGATTGTTGTAGCTTACAGTGGTTTATTCTACGCATCTCGAAGTGGTAACTGGTATATATTTTCTGATGACGAAGCGGGGTTATGCTTCAAAATGCGTAGATTAAACCACCATATGCTACAATGATCGCTTTGAATTGGATTATTTGGTAGGAGTGCAGATTTTATACCATTTTTCCTGATATCCTGCATAATCGACTTCCCTTGGTGCATATAGTTTCCACACCAGCTGCCTCTAAAGGCCACTTCACACGCTAGTATATAGTTGAACTAGATTGTTAGCTATGTCACGTGACCACGATCCTTCCAACATCGTTAGTGTGTTGTCACACGCAAGGATATCGTTAACGATCTTAAATTTGGCAACGCTCCAGCTATTTGAAGAAGATAGTTTTAACGATTTTACAAAGCAGCAGGAATAGGAGAAATATCAACGACATCGTTCAAAAAAGAGTCACACTGAACGATGTTGCTTCTTCCCATGACGTTAATTGGACGACAAACGATAGATTTGAGGTCCGGATCTCAAATTTTTGTTGACCGTTCTAACGATTTGTCCTTCCTACATTGTTCGTTTACACACGATGACGCACTAACGATATCACTTCAACGATCACAATCTGTGACGTTTCAACGATATCGTTAATGATATCCCAGCATGTGAGCGGCCTTAACACATTTCATTTGGTTGTTGGTCACAACCACACAAGGTGAGCACTATATCGCTTCCCTGCTAATTCTTCCTCTCCCTGGTTTGCTCGTGAAAACGTCTTTGTGTGAGAAGCAAGCAGGGGTGCACCGAGCCCCACTGCCGCCTGAGCCGCGGCACTGATTACGGGGGGGGGGGAGGGGGGTGCTAGTGAAGCCTGGGGCTGCCGCCCCTTCTGCAGTGACCGGGTCGCCACTGCCGCCTGAGCCGCGGCAGTGATTGCTGGCCGCGGCCATGAGTACCGGGGGGGGGGGGTGCTATTGAAGCCTGGGGCTGCCGCCCCTTCTGTGCCTCTCCCCCGGCGGTCGCCGCTTACCTCCGGTGCGCGGGGTGAGCGGCCGGCGCCATGACAGGGGGAGGCTGTTTGCATGAGGCGCCGCCCCCTTCTGCACAGCTGCTCCCCCTGCCTGCTGCCGCCTGAATGACAGGGCTCACACTGTCCAATGGACGGTGCGGCCCTGGAAGCAAGTGACATGTATGTGGCATTCCGTATGTCATGCGAGTGCTATGCAAGTGTGATTTTTTTTCCCTCACCTGGTGTCCATGTGCCATCCATGTGATAAGTGTGCAATCCGTGAGCTGTTTGACACCAGTGTGACATCCGTGTGCTGTGCATGTTCAATATCATCTACTAAATGCTACATTACTCAATCTACATTTTTTTGCCACGAAGAAAGCATATAAAGATATAAATAGATGCTAGAGTAGATAGATAGATAGAAAGATAGATAGATAGATAGATAGATAGATAGATAGATAGATAGATAGATGTCAAACAGCTGTATAATGTTACACCCCCTATACATTTTAAGCTTGCACCCTTTAGTGCATTTTATGTGGCACTAAAGGGTTTTTAGCCTTCCAGTTAGCTAAAAAATAAATGATTAATATAAAAAAACTCTCTGGGGTTCCTCATGTTTTTGATTGCCACTGAGGCTAAAGCAGAGAGCTGGCACAGCTGGCAGCCTAACAGTGGCTGGTGATCCAAAACACAGCTCCTCCACATTTTTTTTAAATTATTTATAAATGTTATAAATAAATCAATCATTAAAAATACTTTGGGGTCACCCCTCAAATTGGATAACCAGCCAAGATGAAACAGACAGTTGGGGTCTCGTATTCTCAGGGTGGATATCCTTATCCTTGTGAGATTTTGCACAGTGTAACAATTTGGAACAGCAAAAATGAATCCGGGCACTTTAGTGTACACAGCGGAGGACGAGGAGCATATATTGAAGAACCTGTAAGAAGAAGAAAAGTTCCTCAACATGCCGTCCATCAACAACTTAAAGCGCAAGTACGATAATATCAGTAAAAAAGTGATATCTCTTGATTTGCATTTGACTATGTTAGGGCAATATTATAGATCAAAGAGGATCCCACGGTGTCTGAGATCTAATGTACAGCCCACATTACTTGCTGGCAACACAAACTTTTGTCAAACAATTTGCTATAATTTCTAACAAGTATGCCATAGAATTTCTGCAAGAAGAGATAACAGCAGCAGAGCAGAGTAAATCAGAGCTAGAGGGCCAGATAAAAAACATTCAGAAAGAAGATGAGTTTGGAAATTTTAAAGAGACAGTACATAAAAAGCTTGAAAAAGTCAGGAAAGACTTAGAAGAAACGAAGAGGCAAAAATGGGCCAGGGATATGGAAGACTACAAATCAGGTCAAGTTTACAACTGGCAAAAGGATAATTCCAACAAATGGAGTAAAAAAGGTTGTAAGATCTTCAAGGGTGCCAGATCAGGAAGGAGATCACAGTGGCAGTATTTGTATGTCAAAATGAGCAATAAATCTAATCCCAATTTATACAAATCCAAGCAGACAATGAGAGGAAGAAGAAGAGGATCCCTTCACCATAGGAGCAAGAAGAGAGAAGGAAAAACAAAAGACCCCTCATCAACGCCAGAATTACAGAAAGAAGAACCAGAACTGGTAGTGAACCTATCTGGTAAAGAACTATCAGATGCACAAAAATGTATACTGAATAAGGGGTTGAATTTTAATGTGTCAGTGAGAACAGATTGGTTTGATATCGATGTGGATATGAATAGGTTATACAGAAATATCAAGTTAAAACATTGGTTTAGAGGGAAGGAAATAAGTACTAGGCAGAAAGAGAGTGAACTGACCATGAGTGAGTTTAAATTGCATAAGAAAAACGATTTTGTTCCTCCCAGTGGAGAACCAGCCATTGAGGCCTTTATAAAGGCAGTAGAAAGAGATCTAGCGGAAATAAAGTTAGGAAGTGAGAGACTGAAACACCCTAATGTAACAACTGCAGAATATAAAGCATTGCAGGACCTGACGGCGACCTGATAGTGAAACCAGCTGATAAAGGTTGGGTGGTTGTCGTCATGGATAGGAAAATGTATATGAAAGAAGTAATGAGACAATTAGCAGATGAAGAAGTCTATCTAAAACTTGACAGAGACCCCAAATTTGAAATCCAAAAAGAAGTAACTGAAGTGTTAACAGCTGCAAAAATAGGGGAAATTATAGATAAGACCTTGCTTGAATTCTTATTAATAAAATAACCAATAACACCGTTATTATATATAGTACCCAAAATACATAAATCCTTAACAGATCCACCAGGAAGACCAATAGTGGCGGGAATAGGATCCCTATTTAACAACATAGGGATCTTTTAAGGTAAAGTAATCACCCCTTTTGCTTTAGCAGCAGATTCAAATATAAAAGATACAGGAGAGTTTCTGCAAAAATTAAAAGAGTTAAAGATAGAAGGAGATAGTGTATTGGTGTCATTTGATGTGCCGGCCCTCTACACGTCTATTGACAACACAAGGGGTATTAAAGCGATTAAAAAGTATTTAGATATGACAAGTTACACACAAGAATGTAAAGAGATCATTATTACACTGCTAGAAATTTGTCTTAAATCTAATTATATTTTATATGGGGATGTGTTTTATAAACAACTGAGAGGAACCGCGATGGGGACCAACATGGCATGTGCATATGCAAACATGGTAATGAGGGCCCTAGAGGAGGAGCACATCTATGAATCCCACCAATACAGCAATGTAGTACAGTGGTGGAGGTACATAGATGATGTGTTCCTCCTCTGGAGGGGTGATGTTGAAACTCTGTGGGATTTTTTCAACTATGTAAACACAATTGATGAAACGATAAAGTTTACTATGGTACAGTGAACCACAATAATAAATGTGCTTAACTTATCTTATCTTATCAAGCACATAATTGTAAGATAAGCACAAGTATTATTGTAATAAGGTAGACATCATAAAAGGCTGGACTATAGAGCTTGTGATTGCTTGACAAAGGGCGTGTGTGCCCAATATGTGGCCATCTCCTGTTCATCTGATGCCTGAAGATAAGCACGTTTATTATTGTAATAAGGTAGACTGCATAAAAGGCTGGACTATAAAGCGTGTGATTGCTTGACAAAGGGTATGTGTGCCCGATACGTGGCCATCTCCTGTTCATCTGATGCCTGAATAAAGACTGCTGAGATTACATCTGAATGGAGTGCTGAAGTGAAATTCTTTAAACTCTATCTATCTATCTATCTATCTATCTATCTATCTATCTATCTATCACAGTTCATATGGGCCAATAAAGCAAGGCATGATGTGCAGTATGGAGTGCTGTCCGATTTTTTGGTAACTATATACAGCTGAACACTGCCGGACACTGCACCCGAGGTGAATTGTTCCTAGTGCTGCTATCAATTTTTCCTATTATCTATCTATCTATCTATCTATCTATCTATCTATCTATCTATCTATCTATCTATCTATCATCTATCTATCTACCTATCCAGAATTCTTGTTAGCTACCTATATAGCTTTTTAGAGCATGTAAAACATTGTGTTAAAAACTCACTTTTTCTCAGACCTATTGACTTGTATTAGTGAAATACAGTTGTGGCCAACAGTATTGACACCCCTGCAATTCTATCAGATAATACTCAGTTTCTTCCTGAAAATGATTGCAATCACAAATTCTTTGGTATTATTATCTTCATTTAATTTGTCTTCAATGAAAAAACACAAAAAGAATTGTCCTAAAGCCAAATTGGATATAATCTAAGATAGGGGTGAGAATGCGCATATAGGGTCTTATCCTTTAGGAGACAGGTTTTAAGTGGTGAAATATAGGAACTGCTCACCTGATAAGGTTGTGTAGCACACAAGCGGCGTGATCGCTGAGAACAATACAGCTGCTGCCAGAACCGTACCTCCTCAGGTCACTGTGGTCACGATAAGCTTCTGCAGGACAAAGTACCTCGTGGTCCGAGCTGCTGTGATCATATGATAGAAAGACCAGATACAGTGGTATGTCTGAGTATGGTGGTAGCTAGTTTATTTCCTACGCGTTTCGGAGTCGTATCCCAAACTCCTTCCTCAGGGAACATCAAGAGTACAGTGAACAAAAACCTTTATAACGTAAAAACGGCGCGAAAATTAACTTGGATGTGACGTAGGTAAACAAAGGGGAGTGTAGGATGGAGCAAGCGGGTCAGGATGGAACCGGAGGAGGCAGGATGGTGGGGGGGGGCAGGATGGGGATGGGGGAGCAGGATGGAGCCAGCGGGGCAGGATGGAGCCGGTGGGGCAAGTAGGAGCGAGGGGACAGGTTGGAGCGAGCGGTGGCAGGATAGAGCCAGGGGGGCAGAATGGAGCCAGGGGGACAGGATGGGGAGCCAAGGAGGGAAGGATTGAGCCGGGGGGGGGCAGGATGGAGCCGGGGGGCTGGATGAAGCAAGCAAGGCAGGATGGAGCCAATGGGGGGGCAGGATGGAGCTGGCGGGGGCAGGATGGAGTGAGCGAGGCAGGATGGAGTCGGGGGGGGGGTGGAGCAAGCGAGGCAGGATGGAGCCAGGGGGGGCAGGATGGGTCGGGGGGGGGCAGGATGTAGTTGGGGGGCAGGATGGAGTTGGGGGCAGGATGGAGCCGTGGGGGGCAGGATGGAGCGGTGGGGCGGGTTAGGATGGAGCCAGGGGGCAGGGTGGATGCGGGGGGGGAAATGGATGCGGGGGGGCACGATGGATGCGGGGGGGCACAATGGATGCGGGGGGGCACGACGGAGGCGGGGGGGCAGGATCCCCCTCGCCCTCCTCTGTTCTCACATGTCTTCAGTAGTGGTCGTCATGTGACAGGGAGGGCTATGTGATGTCACGTCAGCCCTCCCTGTCACATGACCGCAGTGACAGAGAAGACGTGTGAGAACAGCGGGAGGCGAGAGGGTGCAGTATGGATGCGGGTGGAGTGGGAGGCCACTGTCGCCGGCTGCATATTGGCGGGAAATTCAAACTTTGAATTCTCGCGCCAATTTGCATTGCCTGCGCTCATTCACGCTTGCCTCCGGCAGGCACCAATGAGCGGCCTCTGTATGGCGCGCGATTTCTGTGGCCGACAGACGCCTTAGACAATTATATAGTAGACTAGCTGTAGTACCCGGCAACGCCCAGGTTAAAAAATAACTGCTATTAGCTATAACAAAATAGAATTTGAATATGTCATATTAATGACCTGTAGGAAAATAGAAGCTGAGCTGTGATTGATTGCTATAGGCAGCCTAATAAATCTCCAGCCAACAGTAACCCTCCCCCTGGCCGGGCAGTATATGTTACCTCACACATACACATAATAGACAGCTCATGTGACTGACATCTGCCTTAATTCCCTATATGGCACATGTGTTGCACATTGGCTGTTTTTAATCAGATGTTTATGTTTGGAAAATAAAGATAGCACACATGTGAGGCGAGTTGTGTGAGGTGATTTGTGTACATCTGTGTCTGTCTGTGTGGTGTGTGTGTCCCTGGGGTGTGTATGTGTGTGTCCCTGTGGGGGGGGGTCTGTGTGGTGTGTGTCTCTGTTGTGTGTGTCTCTTTGTGGTGTGCGTGTGTCCCTGTGGGGTGAATGCATGTGTCCCTATAGAGTGTGTATGTGTGTGTGTCCCTGTGGGGGGGTCTGTGTGGTGTGTGTGTGTATCTGTGTTGTGTGTGTCTCTTTGTGGTGTGTGTCCCTGTGGGGTGAGTGCTTGTGTCCCTATAGGGTGTGTATGTGTGTGTGTCCCTGTGGGGGGGTGTCTGTGTGGGGTGTGTGTGTCTCTGTGTTGTGTGTGTCTCTTTGTGGTGTGTGTGTGTCCCTGAGGGGTGAGTGCATGTGTCCCTATAGGGTGTGTATGTGTGTGTGTCCCTGTGGGGGGGTCTGTGTGGTGTGTGTGTCCCTGGGGTGTGTATGTGTGTGTCCCTGTGGGGGGGGGTATGTGTGGTGTGTGGCTCTGTTGTGTGTGTCTCTTTGTGGTGTGTGTGTGTGTGTCCCTGTGGGGTGAGTGCATGTGTCCCTATAGGGTGTGTATGTGTGTGTGTCCCTGTGGGGGGGTCTGTGTGGTATGTGTGTGTATCTGTGTTGTGTGTCTCTTTGTGGTGTGTGTCCCTGTGGGGTGAGTGCATGTGTCCCTATAGGGTGTGTATGTGTGTGTGTCCCTGTGGGGGGGGGTGTCTGTGTGGGGTGTGTGTGTCTCTGTGTTGTGTGTGTCTCTGTGTGGTGTGTGTCTCTTTGTGGTGTGTGTGTGTCCCTGAGGGGTGAGTGCATGTGTCCCTATAGGGTGTGTATGTGTGTGTGTCCCTGTGGGGGGTCTGTGTGGTGTGTGTGTCTCTTTGTGGTGTGTGTGTCCCTGTGGGGTGAGTGCATGTGTCCCTATAGGGTGGCTATGTGTGTGTGTCCCTGTGGGGGGGGTCTGTGTGGTGTGTGTGTCTGTGTCATGTGTGTCTCATTGTGTGTGTGTGTGTGTCCCTGTGGGGTGAGTGCATGTGTCGCTATAGAGTGTGTGTGTGTCCCTTGGTGGTGTGTGTGTCTCTGTGTTGTGTGTGTGTCTTTGTGGTGTGTGTGTGTGTTTTGTTCGGGTGCGTGGTGAGTATCCAATGTTGGGGCTGCACCTTAGCGACTATACACTTGCTGTTATTCTTTGTGTGCGTGTGTTGTGTATGCATGTCCCCGTGCGTGGTGAATATCTCATGTTGGGGCCCCACCTTAGTGACTATATGCTGGTATGTGCTGTTAGTCTTTGGCGCTATCATTAAGCCCCTCTCATTCACAACTGTCAACTGGTAACTGTCACTTTTTCCCCATTATGTAGATAGGGGCAAAATTGTTTGATGAATTGGAATGCGCGGGGTTAAAATGTCGCCTCACAACCTAGCCTGTGACGCTCCCGGGGTCCAGACGTTGGACTGTGCAAAATTTTGTCTCTATAGCTGACATCTGTCGATTTTCCTCCAACTCTTTTCCATTCACTTTTTTCCCATTATGTAAATAGGGGCAAAATTGTTTGGTGAACTGGAACGGGCAGGGTTAAAATTTTTCCTCACAACATAGACTATGACGCTCCCGGGGTCAAGACGTGCGACTGTGCAAAATTTTGTAGCTGTAGCTGGCAGCTGTCGATTTTCCTCCCACACGTTTCCTTTCCCTTTTTCCCCATTATGTAGATAGGGCCAAAATTGTTTGGTGAACTGGAACGCGCAGGGTTAAAATTTCGCCTCACAACATAGCCTATGACGCTCCCGGGGTCGAGAGGTGTGACTGTGCAAAATTTTGTGGCTAAAGTTGTGACGGTGTACATGCCAATCCCGGATATCACACATACATACACACATACACACATTCAGCTTTATATATTAGATAAGGCCTTGTTTTTGCGGGACAAGTTGTAATTTCAGAATAAATCATTTATTTTACCATAAAGGGTACCGGAAGATGGGAAAAAATTCCAAGTGCAGTGAAATTGCATAAAAAATGCAATTACACTTTTGTTTTTGGGGCTTTTTATTCACCATGTTTACTATATGGTAAAACTGACATATCAATATGATGCCTCAGGCCGGTATGAGTTTGTGGATACTAAACAGGAATACTTTTACTGTTATGTAAGTGGTGAATATAAATTTGGAAGTTTAAAAAAAAAACAATGAATTGAACTTTTTTTCCGTGACCCGCAGTGTCCTCATTTTTCAGGATCTGGGACTGTGTGACAGTTTTTGTGGCTTGAGCTGACGTTTCTAATGATACCATTTTTGTGTAGATACTTTCTTTTAATCGCCCAATACTGAATTTCATTGCAATGTTGTGGTGACAAAAAAACATAATTTTGGCATTTAGTCTTTTTACTGTTACACAGTTTACAGATCCGATTATTTGATTTTATATTTTGATAGATCAGGCATATCTGAATGCAGCAATGCCAAATGTGCGTAGATTTTTTGTTTGTTAATAGTTTTATTTTGAGTGGGGAAAAGGGGGGTGATTTTAAATTTGGTGTCTTTTTCATATTTTTAAAAACTTTTTGTTTTTATTTTATCTTTGTTTTACACTGACCCATAGGGGACAACAGTGCTGCACTGTGATTGATTTTGCTATGTAGAGATGAGCTGCAGTTCATCTCTATATAGCACAAATGATCACTTCTTTTGGATGCTGGCGCTCGTCAGTCGTCCACAGGAGGTGATCCCTGATAGCATATGAGGTCACCACAGGACCCCAGGCTATCCAGGTACCACAGCAAATGATAGCACAATTCAAAAGGTTAATACCACCGATCAGATATCAGCTGAGATGTGCGGGGAAAGATGTAAGCTCACCGCCAGAGCTTACATCAAAGACAGAGAGCTGACACATGACGTACCCAGTACGTCATATGTCTTAAAGAGGTTAAAGTGCACCTCACAGCAGATTTATTCAGCCATGACTTGTTCAAAAAGTCAGCCCTGACAGTTTCTACTCTTCCCACTTCTATAGGCTGATAGATCTCTATCTTTAAAAGGACTAATTGATATGTCTATGTTTTTATGTTGTACATACTTGTTGTATTTATTTTGTTCACACATATAACGTGTACTTAAAATCTATTCGGCTATTCACATGTCAATGTTTTTACATGTACCATGTGTTCATGTGAAACACTTGGAGACTTGTCCATTTTTTTCTGACAACGTGGATTACAAAGACCTATGCAAGTCTATAGGTCCATGAAAAACACATACAGCACATGCGTAGAATCCATGTGCCATCCTTGTGCTTTTACATTTGTGACATTAAAAAGAATAGGAGAAATTTTAAAATCTGAGAGTCCTCAGGGGTTGACACCTTGTAATGGGTAACTGAAAAGATGGTGACAAATAGCAAACATTCAAGACTCTAAGGCCTCTTAATCAGGCTAATAATGACACAAATTCTGAACAGTACATAAGACACATGAGGCGAAGCAAAACATCTACTTATATAATCCGCAGTTGGGAATTCGGGCACTGTAGCCGAATCCCAACATGCTTTGCGGGACTGCGAGTGATGACGCGCAGCGTCATCACGAGCCGCAGACCCGCACTACTGTAAAAAAAAATAAAAAAAAGTTAATGCTCACCTCTCCCCGAGCCCCCGCCGTCTCCTGCCATCTTCCTCTAAGCTTCCGGTGGCTCCCGCAGGCTCCGAGTGTCTGCAGAGCTCTTCTACTGCAGTTCAAGGACCTGTGGTGATGTCACAGTCACGTGACACCAGGTTACTCCATGGTAACCTGGTGTCACGTGACTGTGACATCACCGCAGGTCCTGAACTGCACTAGAACAGCTCTGCAGGAACTCGGACCACCATCACCCAACGTCTGCCTCAATGACGCGGGCCGCCGTAGCGGACCACGGGAAGATGGCGCCCCCGCTCCACAGCCCGCCCGCCGCTCTCCTACTCCCTCAACCCATGCTCCCGATCACCCCCGCCGCCAGGGCCGCACCATCCATCGGACAGTGCGAGCCCTCAGGCCCTATCGCCAGCAGCCACGGGGGGAGCGCCAGTACTAAAGACACCGCCGCTACCATCACCCGACGCCTGCCTCAATGACGCGGACCACGGTAAGATGGCGCCCGCCCTGCACTTCCATTATAGCCTACAGCACCGCCGGCCCTGCACACTCTAACCACCCGCCCCCATTCCCCCCACCGCTCCTCAAGTAATCGTTACAGGGGCGCCGCCCCGCACATCTCCACCCCCACTGCTCCTGCTTAACCCCCCCCTATCTCCTCACTCCTCTTACCCCCCCTATCTCCTCACTCCCCACACTGCCCCTCCTCACTCCTCTTACCCCCCCCAGCTCCTCACTCCCCACACTGCCCCTCCTCACTACTCTTACCCCCCTATCTACTCACTCCCCACACTGCCCTCCTCACTACTCTTACCCCCCCTATCTCCTCACTACCCACACTGCCCCTCCTCACTACTCTTACCCCCCCTATCTCCTCACTCCCCACACTGCCCCTCCTCACTACTCTTACCCCCCCCTATCTCCTCACTCCCCACACTGCCCCTCCTCACTACTCTTACCCCCCCCTATCTCCTCACTCCCCACACTGCCCCTCCTCACTACTCTTACCCCCCCTATCTCCTCACTCCCCACACTGCCCATGCCTACCACCCCTATCACCCACACTGCCCCCCTTTAACCCACACTCACCCACACTGCCCCTGCTTACCCCCCCCCATTGACCCACACTGCCCCTGCTCACTCCTCTTACCCCCTATGCCCTCACTCCCCACACTGCCCCTCCTTACCCCCTACTCACCAACACTGCCCCCACCTTGCATGATGTCACAATGACATCTGCGTTCAGCGCTGTGATTGCCCCGCTTGCGGCCATGTGATATCACATGACCGCGAACGCACCAATCACTGCGCCGAACGCTGATGTCATTCTGACATGCAAGGTCCTATCACAACAATGACTGCTACTCCTCCCTGCAGCGAGAGCTCGCCGGATTGTAAGTATAAGAATTGAGCAGCCTCCTCCATCCTCACAGCCTCCCCATCCTCACAGCCTCCTCCGTCCTCACAGCCTCCTCCGTCCTCAGCCGCACTACCTGACACCGCTGCCATCCTGCAAACCGTCGGCCCCGCTTCCGCCCTCGACGCTCTCTCACCACTGGGGCCTCAGTGTCCCCATGCTGGTGGAGTAGTGGTGTAGGGGCTGTATGCGGGTGCCGGAAGCCAGTGACGTCGTCCTGTGGGCGGCGGCCGCCAATGGGAGTCAGCAGACCGTCTCAGGCTTTGCAGGCTCCGCTCACTCCCATTGCCCGCCGCCGCCCCTGCAAGCGGATTGGGCGCTGTTGTACACACATGACGCCCATCCCATTGGCCAGGACTCGCCGTCCTGGACCAATCCGATGCCCGTCCTCCGTTTACCCCACACCGCCCAATCCCCTCCTTCCCCTCAGGCCACATGTGTGACCTGAGAGGAGGGACTGATCCCTCTCTGCAGCACTCAACCCGCCGCTGAGGACAATGGCGTGTAACTGGGGCTGTGATCTGCCCAGCACGCAGCCACGTCCTGCCGCCGAGCGGTGATGTCCCCCCTCCAGCCGCACCTCTCCTCGCCCCTCCAGCCGCACCTCTCCTCGCCCCTCCACTACCACCTCTCCTCGCCCCTCCAGCCGCAGCTCTCCTCACCCCTCCAGCCGCAGCTCTCCTCACCCCTCCAGCCGCAGCTCTCTTCACCCCTCCACTACCACCTCCCTTCACCCCTCCACCCTCTGCTCGCCTCACCCCTCAAGCCACCCGCCACGTCATACTCTGCCACCCACAGAGCCGCCTCTATACTCTGCCACCCACAGAGCCGCCTCTATACTCTGCCACCCACAGAGCCGCCTCTATACTCTGCCACCCACAGAGCCGCCTCTATACTCTGCCACCCACAGAGCCGCCTCTATACTCTGCCACCCACAGAGCCGCCTCTATACTCTGCCACCCACAGAGCCGCCTCTATACTCTGCCACCCACAGAGCCGCCTCTATACTCTGCCACCCACAGAGCCGCCTCTATACTCTGCCACCCACAGAGCCGCCTCTATACTCTGCCACCCACAGAGCCGCCTCTATACTCTGCCACCCACAGAGCCGCCTCTATACTCTGCTCCCCATTCACCCGCCTGTTCACACACAATTCATTTCACCGCGCTCCCGATGCAATTGCATCGGGCCTTTTTACTAGTACTAGTCATAGTTGTGAGTTGGAGATCAGCTGAGGCAGTAAATATCAGCATTCAGAGATAAGAAGCACAATAGTGTTATTTTCGTTTGATCGGTGGACTGGTCCTAGATTTGAAGATTCTCTATTTGATGTCAAAATACATTAGTCCGTGTGACACATTCATTCCTAGTCTGAATGTGTCAAAGGTCATCATCATTTTGCATTCCCAGATTCTCCTGTCTCTTTTGGATTTGAAATGACCTTTCAACAATGGAATTTTCATATCCATAATGGGGTGGCGAGGACTACTAAAATGATTGGCCCACAGGTTGATCCATCCTATTTTCTTTAATTGTGTGGTGATGAGAGCTCATCCTTCAGAGCTCAAAAGGGTCCTTGATCCGGCTTTATCATAATTGAAAATATTAGCATGATGAAGGGGCATTTTGAGTTCTGAAAGCTTGAAAGTATAATTTCTGTGGTTAGTCGATATAGGTATCACTCCTAGAATACTTTTCTCATTTTTTGTGACATAAGTATTTACATGGATTTTTTTGGCTAACACGATACCACAATATTTTGTATTGTATTCCATCCATGAAAGAAACTAATAACACATTGATGGTAAAAATTGACACATGGATGACACACTGATGTAAATCACTGATAGCAGTTGTACAGCTGTCTCCTCTTTTTGCAATTGTTCTTTCTTCTTTTCTTCTCCTCCAGTCCAGATCACTATGACCTCAATGATGAAGGTTTGGTAATGCATAACTATTGCTTCTCATTTTTGATATACTTATCTGGTATTCTATGACCAGCACCATTTTCTCATTTTTAAATATGAGCGTGTGAATTAAGCCTAACACAAATAGGAAGAACCCTCAGTTTTGATGAGCCAACTGGGAAGAGGCAGCCAGAGATCAGATTCAGACTAGTTATCTGAGACACAGGCTGGCTTTTCAAAGTAAGTTTATTCTGAACGGGAGGAGACAAAGATTAGATAATAGAAAAAACTTTTTGACAGTGAGGGTGATCAAGGAGTGTAACAGGCGGCCACGAAAGGTGGTGAGTTCCCCTTCAATGAAAGTCTTCACAAAGAGGTTGGACAAAAGTGTTTGTAGTGGAGCGCTACATGCAGTGACCAATAGTCCAGATGTAGTCTCTGGTTTTATTTGTTTCTTGTTTTACCAACATCATCTACTATCGCTACCTCTGCTCAACTATATGTCTAAAAAACATGAGCCTTAATGAATTGATCCTACAAATACTGTATATATGTATGCCTGTATATACTATGTCTGTTCCACTGTACATATTTTCACTATATTTCCTTGTCTGATCCTAGTGACGTGTTGAGAAAGACCTAATTGGGGGCCGAAACGTTATTACTGCTGTCACCTCACCATCCATGTGTGCTTCACAATAAATCACTTGAAACTGAACCAGATGAGTGCTTGGATTCTATTATAACTACAATAGTCCAGATGTACACAAACCTTTTTATTATTAATAAAGTTAGCCACTACTCATTTCAACGGCGTACCGCCGTCTTCCTCAGGTGAAGTTCTCTCTCCTTCTTTTGTTTTTCACAGAGAGGTTGGACAGACATCTGTCTGGGATGATTTAGTGAATCCTACTTTGAGCTGGGGCTTGGACCAGATGACTCAGGAGGTTGCTTCCAACTCTACCAACTCTACCTTTCTATGATTCTACGAATTGCTGCCATATTTTAGGGTAAAACCTAAGCTACTGCTATAATGCAGTTAAGTAGGGTTCATTCTGTTCATGATTTTGGCAGCAGGAGCTTGCTGTCGGGTTCCTTTGAAAAAGAATGGAAAACTAAATAGGACACTATAATCACCTGCAAAATTATGTTCATGCAAAGGGTCATATTGTAAGAAAATTGTAAATATCTCCTGGTCATTACCTAGTAAAATCACCTAGTACTTAACAGGTTAGCAGTATTAGATTTCTAAATAACTAAAAGTGGAAAGTGTATATTTTGTCCTGTCACATAAAAATTATTACTTAGCAGTTGTCAGCCGTAACATAAAAGGCATCCGTATTATACAGAAAGCACATTCCTTCTCTTAAATGTCAGATTGCAGAATGAATTCAGGCACAACTTATCACAAAGACGGCATTTTTTGTAAACATCTCTGTCTTTTACTTTCCTAAGCTGCGTTCCTTCTCGTACAGCTGATCTTGTAACGTTATGTTGTTTCTAGCCATTAAACCTTTTCATATAGTTGCTGCCGTTATGATCCATCTAAGATGCCTGTAGGGATCTCTACAAGCCTTTTGAAAGATTAATGAATTAGCTGTGTTTTTTATGATAGCATTTCAAAAGAAAAGCGTGCATATGTAATGGGGTTATATCTACTAGCTGAGCCTGGAATTTCTTGCCAGGAGAAATGAGCTGAGAACTTCATATTGCGTGGAGTTAAAACTACTTTGCCTAAAATACTTCTTGAAGGCCAATAAAGTTGTACGTTCGCTTTTTAAATGATGTCTCTTTAAACAAATCTTCCAAATTAAACTTCATTTTTTTCATTATATAAATCCTATAAACGCTCAGTTCTGACCAAATGTAATCCGCTTAAAGGAGAATTACACTCTAAGGGCGAATTCACATGTGACACATTAATTGTAGAAATTTCTTAGGCCGACTCTTTCATCTGTAAGGGGCTTTGGGGTGGGATTTAAATGTTTCACAACAGGGTTCCTGCGAGGCTGATGATATGCTGCGAGATGTCTGTGATGCCACTAGCTGCCGGAAATGATTCCTAAGTCAATCCAATAAAATAATTACAATCATTTAAATATATTGTATATAATGGAATGTCAGTATTATCAGAACTAATACCTCTACATAAATCCAGAACTTGCAGTAAATATACTAACCTCAGTATAAAGTGATCCAAGTAAAAGGTGAAAAACCTTACATTTAGCACCATCTTCAGTGGAGTCTTCAATCCATGAAACAAGAATGACGGTGCACAGCCAGGGAAGCCTGGATTCAGAGCAGACAAATTTAATATAGAAAAGGCACACGTCTCCATAAAATGTCATACTTTATTATACGATTTTCAAAGTCCTTGAGATGCAAGCAAAGCATGGCAGTAAAGGGGAGTGAGCTCAGGTGTATGAGGCACTAATGGCTCAACTGACAACGGCTGTTTTGTGCCGTTTTGGGCACAGACCCATTTAAGTGCATGCAGGCTTTGTTTCATACACCATAGCTCTCTCCTCTTTACTGCCATGTTTTTCTTGCATGTCAAGGACTTTTAAATGTGTATAATGAAGCATGAAGATTTATGCAGTAGTGTGCCACCGTACCTACTTTTTATATGTAGTATACATAGTAGCAGGACTTGGCTCATTTCATATATATGGTACCAGAACCAATTGTATTAATAACAAACCTAAGATAAGTACATAAACATAATACCAAGATCAATTCAGTGATGCGCTGTAGAGTCAGAATAGCTCCTGATTTATCCATTTAAACTAATTGAAATTTTTGCTCTCGGAATACAATGATCAACACGATCTCTGCTGGGAAACGGGTTTTCATAAACAAAAATGCTACAATCCATCATCTCAGTATTGGTCATACAAGTTGCTACCGTTCTGAATGATAAAGAATAAACAATAACATTTCCTCTGATTGCAATTGTCCTTTCCCCTTTTCTTCTCCATCCAATCCAGACCACTATGACCTCCATGAGGAATGTTTGGTCACACATACAGTGGTGTGAAATAATGTTTGCCCCCTTCCTGATTTCTTATTCTTGTGTATTTTTGTCACGCTTAAATGTTTCAAATCAACAAACAAATATAAGTATTAGACAAAGATAACACAATCACAAGATGCAGTTTCTAAATGAAGGTCTTTATAATTAAAGGTAAAAGAAATCCAAACCTACAGGGCCCTGTGTGAAAACTTGATTTGTCCCCAGCTTACATCATAAATTAACTGAGGTTTATCACATCTTTGGGAAGCTACATTCAATTTCTGTAGCCACACCAGGCCTGATTACTGCCACACTTGTTATCAATCAAGAAATCATTTAAATAGGACCTGCTAGACACAGTGAAGTGGACAAGCACTTTCTCACACCACTGTATCTATTGCTTCTCTTTTGTATTATACGTACCTGGAATACTATGACAAACCTGTTCTAGTGTTGCACATTGTTCTCTTAAAAATTAATTATTATCCCCAATGTGCCCCCAGAATATAACAATACCATTACATGCACTCAAATGCTTATGGAAATAATATTGTCATACATTATTTCCATCCTGAAAATTACTGCAGAAGTTATGCTTTAGGCTACATTTGCATATCTATGTAGCAAGTCTAAGTGCTTGTCTGTTTTTATTCCAGACAGCACATGGGCTTACAGGGTTTGATTCATCAAAGCTTTCACTCCAGAATTCTGACATAAAACTTTTGAAAAGTCACAAAATTAAAATTTTATGACTTTTTTGCATTTTCACAATAGTTTCTTCCAACTCCAACAAACTGAATGGTACTGGAGCAAAACAGGGATTGTGGCAGGGGCAGAAAGCCATAGCTTGTATTCATGAGAAACAATGGCATTTCATATGCAGACATCTCACTTCAGTACCTGAATGGAATAATATTTCTGCGTTAGGGCATTAAGGTGCTGGTTGTCAGATGCTTCAGATTCATGAAGAGGAACACAATTCTTCATAGCAGGAGCATCTGACTCCAGCATACCCCATGATGGAAACAGGCATAAAAAATGCTGGTCCTGATTAATCGTATCCAGAGAGTTCAATTTAGCCCTTTATATATCAGTTTTAAAAATGAATCCATGTCTTCAGTCCATGACATTCAGAGAATGTCCTATTCTCATTCATATTTTGGTTCAGACTCGGTGTGGAGACACCAAGGTCAGTGAGTGCTCTTGTCTGCTGGTCTGGCTTCTTTATAAAGATGGAATGCACAAGGGTTCATCCCAGTGAATACCCACACTCCTCCTCATTGGGCAGAACACTACTCAGACAAAACAGGGTGAGGGAACCATGCATTTGTAGGACTTTATTGGATCACCAACAGTCAAAGGCATATAGTATATTTCCAGCAAGAGCACAAGATGGTACAAGCAACAGAGTCTCATCTGTCCACTTGCTCACTGAAGATTAAAGTCTGTGGCTTTGGAGCTTCCATTGCCAATAACCCCACTAGTAGCACACCACTCTTGGCCGTCATCCATTGTGAAGAGATATCGGCAAGCATAGGAAGCTGACTAAGCACACCAAAGAATGTAGCTAGGTGACAGGATTGTCCTAACCTAGCAGTGAAGAAGTTCTTTAAATAGTCCAGTTGCATACTTGGATCCTTGGATCCTGGGCTGCAGTAGCATGGTAAGGCATGTAGCTAGGGGACCGAATTCTTTCAACCTGTGTTCTTCAATTAGTTCTTTGACCCTTCAACTGGATCCTTGGATATGAAGCTAAAGTTCTGTAGAAAATGAAGACCATATTGGCAGGAGCAAGTCACTTTTCATACCCCTCAGTTTTTATTTCAGGGCACCGAGTACCCACAGGATTGGTGGGAGATGGCTGATTCCTGATTGGTCGCTAGTTCAATCCTACTGCATAATTGTACTTTGAATGATGTGATCAGAGGGATTGACACAATTTACGTTTAGCAAACAATCCACAATTTAACACACAATTAGGCCTAAAGGTTAGTCTGACATTAAACAATAGCAAACTTCTCTTGATTTACCAAACAAAAGAGCAATTCACCTGGCCTAATTAAGAATAGTTCATCTCTCACACAAATAGTCATATGATGTGTCATCACACTCAAATATTAAATTCTTTGGGAATCTGTGAGATACTTTGCACTGGAGATTTTAATCCAAGTGTCATCTGTTAATAATTAATACAGTGCCAAGCTTCAATGGACAAAAAAGTTCAGAAAGTCTATCTGCTTCAGTGAAAAAGAAGAATAAGAATAAAAAAACTTGCAATCAGAATGATCTTGGGATGATAGAAATAGGAGGAAACCACTATGGCTAAATAAAGCGGTAAGAAGTGCAATATGTGACAAAAAGAAAGCATTTAGGGAATTAAAGCAAGTAGGTAGTGATGAGGCATTAAATAAATACAGAAAATTAAATAACATTTGTAAAAAGCAAATCAAGGCAGCAAAGATTGAGACAGAGAGACTCATTGCCAGAGAAAGTAAAAAGAATCCCAAAATATTTTTTAACTACATAAATAGTAAGAAACTAAAAAATGATGGTGTTGGCCCCTTTAAAAATAGTCTGGGTGAAATGGTGGATGAGGATGAGGAAAAAGCCAATATGCTAAATGACTTTTTTTCAACAGTATTTACACAAGAAAATCCCATGACAGACAATATGATCAGTGATAACAAAAAGTCTCAATTAAATGTCACCTGCTTAACCCAAGAGGAAGTACGGCATCGTCTAAAAATCACTAAAATTGACAAATCCCCGGGCCCGGATGGGATACACCCCAGAGTGCTGCAGGAATTAAGTACTGTCATAGATAGACCATTATTTTTAATATTTAAAGATTCCATAATAACAGGGTTTGTACCACAGGACTGGCGTATAGCAAATGTGGTGCCAATATTCAAAAAGGGGACAAAAACTGATCTTGGAAATTATAGGCCAGTAAGCTTAACCTCTACTGTGGGTAAAATCCTAGAGGGTTTTCTAAGAGATGCTATACTGGAGTATCTGAACAAAAATAACCTCATGACCCATTATCAACATGGTTTTACGAGGGACCGTTGTCAAACTAATCTAATAAGCTTCTATGAAGAAGTAAGTTCTGGACTGGACCAAGGAAATGCAGTGGATGTGGTGTATATGGATTTTTCAAAAGCTTTTGATACGGTGCCACACAAAAGGTTGATACATAAAGTGAGGGCAATGGGGATAGGGGAAAATATGTGTAAGTGGGTTGAGAACTGGCTTAGTGATAGGAAACAAAGGGTGGTTATTAATGGAACACACTCAGAATGGGTCACAGTTAACAGTGGGGTACCACAGGGGTCAGTGTTGGGCCCGCTTCTATTTAATATATTTATTAATGACCTTGTAGGGGGCATACAGAGTGGAATCTCAATATTTGCAGATGACACTAAACTCTGCAGGGTAATCAACACAGAGGAGGACAATTCTATATTACAGGAGGATTTATGTAAACTAGAAGCTTGGGCGGCTAAATGGCAAATGCGCTTTAATGGGGATAAATGTAAAGTCATGCACTTGGGCAGAGGAAACAAAAGGTATAATTATGTGCTTAATTGTAAAACACTGGGCAAAACTGTCACTGAAAAAGACCTGGGTGTATGGATAGATGATAAACTCACATTTAGTGGCCAGTGTCAGGCAGCTGCTGCAAAGGCAAATAAAATAATGGGATGCATTAAAAGAGGCATAGATACTCATGAGGAGAACATAATTTTACCTCTATACAAGTCACTAGTGCGACCACACTTAGAATACTGTGTACAATTCTGGTCTCCGGTGTATAAGAAAGACATAGCTGAACTAGAGCGGGTCCAGAGAAGAGCAAAAGTCATTAGAAGACTAAGGGGTCTGCAATACCAAGACAGGTTATTAAACTTGGGGTTATTTAGCTTGGAAAAACGAAGGCTTAGGGGTGATCTTATAATAATGTATAAATATATGAGGGGGCAGTACAGAGACCTTTCTAATGATCTCTTTACTCTTAGGCCTGAGACGGGGACAAGGGGGCATCCTCTACGTCTGGAGGAAAGAAGGTTTAATCATAATCACAGACGCGGATTCTTTACTGTAAGAGCAGTGAGACTATGGAACTCTCTGCCACATGCTGTTGTAATGAGTGACTCACTACTAACATTTAAGAAGGGCCTGGATGCCTTTCTTGAAAACTATAATATTACCAGTTATATATACTAGATTCTTTGATAGGGCGTTGATCCAGGGATCTAGTCTGATTGCCGTATCTGGAGTCAGGAAGGAATTTTTTCCCCCAATGTGGAGCTTAGTGTTGCCACATGGGTTTTTTTTGCCTTCCTCTGGATCAACATGTTAGGCTATGGGTTGAACTAGATGGACTTAAAGTCTTCCTTCAACCTTAAAAACTATGTTACTATGTTACTATGATACCTGAGAAAAAAATATTGGACTGTTTCTCTAGGACAGTGCCCCTGTGCAAATGATGAGATCTGGTTTGGCTAGATAAAAGGCTAAAATGGGGATCAAAAGGGTAAATTTTCTCCTTGTGGAGAGTGACATGCCTGTATGAGGAGAGCTTGAATACTAGTGCCACATACTGAAAGTAGTAATCCTTAAAGTCAATATCGACCTTTAAGAAGCTTTGCTACAGTGCTGTGCACATTAATTGGGAAAAAGCTATTTTTTCTTGCATTAATTTTACTATTGCTGATAAGTGTTTTATCAGTTCTTGGTGTCGTTTTCCTTTTTCTTTCACATTTCCCTTTTTGTTTTGGAGAAAATGATCCCGTTTCATTGTGTGTGCGAATTATTCTTGAAACGGTAGATTTTCCAATACCAACGGTGGAAGCGATTTCTCTTACAGTCAGACTTGTATGTTCATTAACAGTAATAATTCTAGACCTCTACCGTGGAATAACATCCATTTTTACAGGCACGAATCACACTGAGAGAAAAAGCACACTAAACCACTCCTCACAGAAACAAGCTCTCAACTGAAGCTGAGGGGGCAGCTAGCTGTTATTTTCTGACTAAAACCAACCAAACCACATTTTGTTACTCAAGGTTGTACACTCACACCTGTTCAAAGCAGTTAAATCTGGTTTGAATCACTGACTGGTAACCAAATTGCGATTTTACTTAAAAAAATGCTTTGTCCCAATGAATTTGCACAGCATTGTACATGCCTTGGGATAACCAAACCAGAATCTCAATTTGCAGACATGGACTTACAGAAAATTTCTCCTCATCAGTGCAAACTATGAGATCTAGTTTGGCTAGGTGAAAGGCTAATAAGGGGATCTAAGGGGTAAGTTTTCTCCCAGCGAAGAGTGACATGCCAGGTCTGACATGCCAGTAGGAGTACACTTACATGCCAGAAATGCTTCTTTGGGATATGAAATATGTAAATAGCCTCTTCAGAGATGAACAGAGCATGAACTCTAATACCCCTATTGAAAGTAGCGATTCTAAATTTACCAATTCTACTAAATAATTTAGTTTTACTACATTTATTTAGAGAGGTAATTAAAACTTGATATGATGTAGAACACTACCAACCATTTGTAAATATATAAAATATTAGACATATTTATTAATATTGTTTTAAATTGCACTAATCTTATATTTTATCACTGGGGTCCATAATTTTGTCTAATTTCTATTACATTTTAATTTACTTTCCTAAAAGAATTTTAAACCAAAATATAGATATATTACAACACAATGTTTAACATTTAGTCTCTTTCAGGCTTATGAGAAAGCAATGTTTCTCCATATCCATGATCCATAACTACTTGTCTTTAAAGGCTTTTTAGATTTTTTTCTTATATGTAAGGGAATAGGGGTTGAAATCATTGTAACAGGCAATCCTTAAAGGGAACCTGTCAGGTGGTTTATGCCTCCCCAGCTATCACTGTCTGTAGCTGCAGCTTCATAATACTATTCTAATCATCCCTGTCTGAGCTCAGAGTGTAATGTGAAAGGTGAAAAAAAAACATTTATGCACTTACATTTTCTTATGTCATGAGGCAGTTAGTCCCCAGCTTGGAGGATGGGGACTATTTGGCAAGTTAATAGTTAACATTTCAGCCTTGTGCTAGCACATGTTGGGAGACCTGATGTGATGTCACAACCATGTGACTACAATAGGCGGAGCTAAGTTCTCATAGAACATTATATGTTTGCTGGCTTAGCTCTGCCCACTATGGTCACATGATCGTTACATCACACAGGTCCATTAGCTATCCAAGTTAAAAGTGAGTTAACTATTATCCTGCCAGACAGTCCCCCTCCTCCAAGGTGGGGACTGAAATGTAAGGGTATAAATGCTTTTCTTTCATCTTTCACATTACACTATGAGCTCAGACAGGGATGATTAGACTGGTATTATAAAGCTGCAGCTACAGACAGTGACAGCTGGAGGGGCATAAACCACCTGACAGGTTCCCTTTAACTTCTAAACTGTCCTCATAGTGGAGTTATTTTATTAATGTGAACCTGTCACATGTTTTTTTGCATATATGGTAAGGTGCAGCCATCACTAGTAAGACCTTATATACTGCATTCTGGAATTCTGTATATAAGTCCACAGGCTAATCTGCATAATGCAAAAAAAATGCTTTTTATAACACTTATTACTTATTTGGGGGCAGTCAAGTCTGATTGATGTCACTGGTCTTAGTCCAACACCTCTTTTCTTGTTGTGATTGCTGTCTTCCTTTTCTGCTTCTAGTGGGTGACGCATCCTGTTACCCACACCGTCTAATACATTGAGCTCCTGAGCCCACACACTTTTCTCTGCCCTACTGTGGTCAGAAAAAAGTATTGTGTTGCACAAGTGTGAAAAAAGGTCAAAGAACACCTGTGCACACATATTACACAGGCATTCTTTGACCTTTCCCCACACCTGAGAATTACAGAATATTGCTTTCCATTAGCAAAGCAGATATAAGCAGTCATGCGCAGGAATGCAATGGAGAAGACTGTGTGAGGGTGACATACAACACTTCATCCACTAGAGGAAGAGGAGGAGGGCAATTACAAAAAGAAAGGGGGTGCTTGATCAAGAACAGCAACATCCATCGGACAGGATCACCCCTAAGGTAAGTATAGTAAAAGCCATTTTTATGTTATACAGATCAGACTGGGGACAAAATGGAGTGGTGGCTGCAAGTTATATGCAAAAAAAAAAATGGTGACAGGCTTACTTTAATAATAATGTTGTGTCGACCATCCACTATGAGGCTGAGCTGCCGATAACACAGCACCCCGAGAAACCCCAAGACCCTTTACCCTTTATGCAGGGATCAATAATTACAGCGGAGCCCAGGAGGTAGCTGCCTATGATGAGCAGCAGACCAGAGCAGGAAGGTCGCCAGGAAGGGAATATTAAATAGGACCAGAAAGCATAGTCAGGAGTCAGGGTCAAAACCAGGAGGGCAGCTAAGGTACAAAATCATTAGGCAGTAGAAGGGTCAATAATCCAGGCAAAGGTCAGAGTCAAAAACTGGGAGTGCAGCTAAGGTACAAAATCATCAGGCTATAGAAGGGTCAGAAATCCAGGCAAAAGGTCAGAGTCAAAATACATGTACAAAAACAACAAGAGAGTAAGGCGCTCCTAGAGTCAAAATTCAAACACACACTAGATCGCTGGGGGAACCAAGACTATATCTGGCAGCCTGCAGAACAGGCTCTAAGGTATTTGAAGGGAGCAGTTTCCTCTCATAGGCTGGAGGTCACAGTCTGATGAGCTCATTCGGACTGCCCCTAGAACCAGATGGTGATGCACGACTGGTAACAACCACTCTACTTCTGATAGAAGAGCGAAGCTTGCGCCTACCAGACGCCTCTGCAGGAACCTCTCTTCTGGTACCGGTATCACCCACAGGAGAAACACGGCGTTGCCCAGCGACAGAGGCAGGTGTCAAAGGAGCAAGTCCATATGAGGACCCAGCGCTCCTATCACTGGCACCACCAGCCGAAGCAACCCGACGCCTCCCAGCGGTCGGAACAGGAACACCAGCCATCGAGTCCGACGGTGACGTGACAAATATATAGAGAATATATAATATTTAATATATTTAAGAGCAATTAAAGATTAACCTATAAACAACAATTTATCAACACTGAAATACCACTAGTAACGTTTCTTCAAATGTTGACTTATGGTAAACAGTGGCACACAGGTGGGAGCTTTGTTCAATTTGTGCATTGGAGCACAGAAAATTTAGGAAACCCAATTAATTACCAAAAAATTATCAGGATATAACAACAAAATTAATATGTTTTACTAGATGAAATTTAAAACCGCTGTTAGAGTTCTTCAGGACCAGGCTCCTCCCGCTGCTTCATGTCATCTTGATAAAGCTATTTGTAAGCATTATTATTTTTAAATTAAAAAAGGTTCTCTGGATAATCAACCAATTGTGAACAACTCATGTTCTTATACACAAACATCTTGTTGCATGGAATAAATAATCTTCCTAGAATCATCCCTGTAGTCCTGTATTTTGTTAGCAGAATGATTTTAATTGACACAAATATAAAATGGCTGTCATTGTTTATTTCTATTAAGGCCGATTACACTACATCAATGATACATTTCAATGTTAGGGCATGGTCACTTTCCTTTGGCATGCTAAGCAGATAAAAAGTAAAAGAGAATATATAACAGACCCAATGTGAATGATGCATTTCCTAAAGGACATAGAAAAACGTGTGCATTATCATAGTGAGTACAGAACAAGAATGTAGAAGGCTGTAAGATGATTGCATTTATAAGTGTCACATAGCTGTAGAGTGTTGTGGAGCTCAGGAGCACATATCAACCAACAGTTTATTGGCTTCTTGAATTGAATATGGTGATAACACAGCAAGTATGAAGATATCTTAATTGCAAGTTTTCAACTAGTTTTTCATCTCTTCATTCTCCATCTCCTGATGTTCGAACCACACCTAAGATCCAATATTGCAAAACAACGAAAAATGAGCACCTCCAAAATATGGTAAAAATGTAAATATCTTCCTTTATTCAAGCATAGTTAAAACATGAGTATACTTCCCACTAAAATACACATTTCCTGATGCATTTCTGGCACTACATGCACCCAGTGTTTACTTTTAAAATTTTTAGGGTATTTGGTCATTTGTTTCTTTTTTGTTATGTTTTCTGTTTTGAGGCCAGTGTGAACTTGATATCACCTTAGTTCCAGCCCTGGTTTTATTTTTTCATGTTTTGTTGCAGTCCTGCAATCATAGGTGTGGCCTACCTTTGAGCAGGACATGATATAATGTGTGGCATCCCATGGCATGGTGTTTTCTGTTGGGGCCCGGTTCTGCTTGATCCTGTCCTTGTCAATTCATGATGCTGACAATTGGCAAGTTATTAGTATTAATGTTAGGCAGGACTGTACCGATAGGGTCGCCTTGTCGCTGGTGGGACAGCTTACACATTTATATGATCATATCTATGTCACTAAGTACCCTAATTATGTTTTTGCACTATAGCATTTTTATTTTTTTCAATTTTAGGGTATTTGCTCATTTGTTGCTTTTTTGCTGTATTTTCTGTTTTTAGGCCAGTGTGAACTTGCGCCACTGTAGAGTATCACCTTAATTCCAGCCCTGGTTTTATTTTTACTTAAACTGAATCTGTCAAGAACTGAACTTAAATAAATAATTAATGTCTCATTGGAGAATTGGCCTTCAATAGCATGGAGTACGTTATTTGCGGACAGTTAGCAAAGCCGTGGTTTATTGCTTCAGAGACCTAGAGGGTCAGTGTCTGAAATGTCAACTCGCTTGGTAGGTTGCCAACGATTTGATTACTTCTGAAATCTTACAAACAACAATATAAGTAAAGTGACAAAAGATAGAGTGAGGGGGAAAAGAGAAGAAACTAAGGGGTTAAAAAGATTTGAGGAGAGGGGAGGAGAATAGAGATAAGGGGAAGGTAGGGGTAGGAGGGGGTAGGGTACAAGGCGCAATATCTTGAGGGTATTCTGAATATGCAAATAGAGTCTGTGGAGCCTCGTTTAGGAGTCTCAACACAGGACTAGCCAGATCTTCCTCTTGTGAAGGACCTAGCCATGATAACCACCATATTAAGTGGCCCTTTGAGTCAATATCCAGCTTTTTTACAAGCTTAAAGGGAATACCTAGGCCAGGTATCCATCCACAGACAGCTGTTTTGGGGTGTTGCCCCTCATCAGTGTGGAGTAGGATTCTGGCTAGGTGGGAGCAATGCCTAGTAGACTAACAAAACAAAGTATTCACTGATCTCAGGGAGACCAGTTCAAGAAAACACTGCGGCTAAAGCGCTCAACACAGTGAATTCCTAGGCCTATTGCCCCCAGAATCCTAGCCAGAATCCTACTCCACACTGATGAGGGGCAACACCCCAAAACAGCTGTCTGTGGATGGATACCTGGCCTTGGTATTCCCTTGTCATATCTTTAAGCTTGTAAAGAGCTGGATGTTGACTCAAAGGGCCACTTAATATGGTGGTTATCATGGCTAGGTCCTTCACTAGAGGAAGATCTGGCTAGTCCTGTGTTGAGACTCCTAAACGAGGCTCCACAGACTCTATTTGCATATTCAAAATTCCCAGGGGGCAATGGGCCTAGGAATTCACTGTGTTGAGCACTTTAGCCGGCTGCCCGCAGTGTTTTCTTGAACTGGTCTCCCTGAGATCAGTGAATACTTTGTTTTGTTGAGGGTATTCTGAGCTGTTTTAGTTTTATGTAGTCAGAGCGTGAGATTTATATCGAATCCATGGACGCTACATTTCTAGAAAAGATGCTCGTTTATGGTGCACAACGGCTATCATTTCCACTACATGGCAAAGCAAGTGGACTTTTTCCTGTAATTGTGTTTGTGTGGGTATTATGGTAGTTTTCCAATACGTTGGGATTAGTAACTTTGCAGCTGTGAGAATGTGTTGGGCAAGGATGGAAGCTCGCTTGTTTTCATGCCAGATTGGAAAGTTAAGTAGTACTGTCTCTGGTGTAAGGCTGAGATCTGTGTGCAGAACTTTCTTAATGAGGTTCTCTGTTTTCAGCCAGAAGCGGTGTATGATTTGGCATAGCCACCAGATATGTATATAGTCTCATCTTGCACTTCCGCATCTCCTGCAATTGGAAGGTGCATTCTTCGCACAGGTAGCACTCTGATTTGATGTGATGTACCATCTCGCTACAATTTTAAAAGAGTTCTCTTGTGCTTTTGAAAAAACAAGGGAGACAAAGAGGCGCAGATTGTGCCTTATCACACGTTTTACCGAATGGTGACCGCAGATGGACCTTGCTAACCTGATTTGGTTGTTTTCACCAACAACCGGCTTGTATGCCAGAGATGACAGCTGCCACAGGACCCACACCGCCACGTGCACCGTGGGAAAAGATCCAGAATCACTCAAGATAGGAGTGGTGTCTCTGGTCCGCCCTGCTGCTTGGTAAATGATGCACAGGGAGCCAACACTTGTATCTGCTGCTCCTTTACTCCTCCTCTTGTGCTTTTACACATTGTATTGGTGCATGTGTGTGTTTATATACGTACATAACTTGGGTTGGCGTAAATTTGTAACCTAGGTCTCGCTCCCAGAGCGTGATGTAGGCCCTTTTGGGGCAGCTATCTGTGTTTGTTAATATTTTGAATATAGTTGAAAAAATTTTCTTCGGTCTGGAAGTCCTATCACATAGGTTCTCAAAGGCAGTAAGGGATCTGGGGATGTCATTGGATTTAAGGAATGGTTTCAATGTTTCTCTAATGGAGGTGTAATGAACAAATTTTAGAGTAGAGAGGCCCGGGATCTTTCGGAGCTCGTTTAGCGAGAGCAGTGATCCGTCCAGCAGCAGGTGGTCTAATGGTATATTTGACAGTTTCCACCTATAAGTGCCCAGTATGTCAAGAGCGTAAGCAAGAATGTCTGAGAAATTAATTAGTAGAGATAGTGGTGGAACAAGGGTTTCCAGAGATTTCTGCCAGACTTTTAATGTGATGTTAGTATGCATGTTCTGCAGAGGAATTTTAAGGTTTTACCATGCATGCAATAGAAAGATCGATCAGAGAGGGATAGGCGAAAGGGTTTCCTCTATGTCCTCTGTTGACTAAGCCCCTGAGGGGATTTCCAGCTCTAATTAATCTGATGAGGGAGTTTGGCTCCCTGTCTGGCTTCAAAATCAACATATCCAAATCTGAAGCACTAGATTTCACTGTAATGACTGATATGCCACCTAGTCCTTTATACCGTATACAATGCTAACCACTGAGCCACCGATACCAGTGCTAACCACTGTTCCACCGCATACTGTGCTAACCACTGAGCCACCGTATACAGTGCTAACCACTGAGCCACCGTATACAGTGCTAACCACTGAGCCACCATATACTCCATATAAATCCCGCAACAACAGCGTACTTTCCGGAGAGAAGACTGTACTATTCAGCGGCTATTTTTAAGGCACCTGTTCATTACACCGCACTCCCGATGCAATAGCATCGGGCCTTTTTCTAGTATATAATATGTGCCACTCCCCCCACCCACCTTTCTGCACTAAGCAATGATGGACAGGGGGGGTGTAGTGCATATTACATGAACATAATGAGTGAGGTCACTTGACTACAGGCTGCCTTTGCCTACACCAGACTCTTCCAACCCGTTCCAGAGCTGCCCCACCCTCTCCAGCATGGCCCCACAGCCAGCACAGGTCTGTATATCTGGACCATAAGATGCACCCACAGTTTCGACACACAATTTGGGGGGGGATAAAGTGCGTCTTATGGTCCAAAAAATATGCTAATTGAAATGCAAAAGTTCTAAAACCTGCCTATTTCTCCCTTTCAATTGAATTTCTACATTACTGTATTTTCTTCACTTAATATGTACTAATCTTCATCAAATCTGTACAATAACACTATACAATTTCTGTCTCTGTTTTAAGGGCTGTGGAGTCGAAGTTGTAGAGTCAGAGTTGGAGTTGGATTCAGGGAAATTGAGGAGTTGGAGTTGGATGCTTGGCTTACCAACTTTACAGCTCTTTCTAATTTATGGATTTCTTTACCTGTTTTGCTAAGCTGTAACTTGAGATGTCTTCTCCTTATCCAGATTTACTACAAATTAGCAGTTGCATTCCCCGACTGCTTTTGTATGCCTTTTCTGCTTGGCTTTGCTATACAATGTAATGTTATAGCTGCCTGCAAGGCACTATGGGTGATCTGCAAGCAACGTCATGTGAGACATCTTTGGCTGATAAGGGAAGGTTACCAGCTCACCCTTTTTGTATAGTCTGGATGAGCCAGATGCAGAGAAAGCACAGGATCACATACTTGCTAGGTGCACATATAAAGGAGGTAATTGATCCAGTTTTATAGCAAATAATATCCATAAAAGTAATCTCTGTAATTCCAAATAGTTAAAATAGATAATGTAAACATTAGTTCACAGAAAGGAATATAGGAGGATAATAGGAAAAAAGAAAGTGGATAGACCAGACGCGTTTCGAACACGAGCTGCATTGTTAAACTTAGTTGAAGGACGCAAGTCACGTTTGAAATGCGTGTAGTCTATCCATTTTCTTTTTTACTTTTTGTGATTTTGTATTGTAATTTTTGTATCATCTATTTTAACTATTTGGAATTAAAGAGAATACTTTTATGGACATTGTCGGCTTGGAAGCTGGATCAATTACCTCTTCCATCTTTGGATGATGCACACTTATGCAATATTTAAAATGTATCCACTGTTAATGTATAGGTGATCTGTGCAAAAGTGAATTGCAAATTATTAAAACTTGACTATTTCAACGTATTTCTTAAATAATGTCAACGTTAAATCCCATTGATTCACTCATTTCTCACAGCTATGTTATCTGCTTGTAAGAGCACTATGATATATAACTATTTTTCTACCCTACATTTTTCATTGTAAGGGTTCTCTGGGATTACATAAGAATATCTAAGGTTTTCTATTATGTTCTCAAAAACACTTGCTATTACAAAAAAGACACAGTAAATACAAACCAAGAAAAGAATAAAAAAAGGAAAACTGGAAGGCTCTATTGAGTTTGTATTTTCACTTGCAGTTGTCATCACAATGCTCCATGCAGTACATCCATTATTTATGTGAGCAATCAGAGGGGCCTTTTGAGATGTCAATGAAGATACAGCTCCTTCAGCTTTTTCTGTAATCCAGTCTTGATTAGGAGGTCAATTGGACTCTATAGTGGTTGCAATGAACTATGACTTGAACCAAGAAGAAGGGATGTAGAAAATACAATAGGTTGCTTGATATAATCTAACAGGTATTATCTGAATTAAATCACTGTTGCCGCAGTCTACAATTCCTATACAACACTGTATTGTAGATACCAAACAAATTCTGTAGGTGTAACTGAAAATATAAAATAACAATATAATATTTTTTTTTTAGTTTAAAAATCAGCCAATGGTGGTAATAAATAATAAATAAAATACTAATATTGCAGAGCCTCCTCTATATTGCTTCCGGTGTCTATGCTGCTCTCCTGTCTCATTATTTTGCTCTTCTGGAGATGGATTGGCTGCACTGGTTACACTACGCTTCAACCATAAAATCTTTATGCTAAAATTTTCTTTTTCGTTAGATGGACTATAACCACTGCAACCCATCTGTGGCTTCTGATAGGCTACAGTGATCATCTAATATTCCCACCGGAAGAAAATGCCATGGATTTTTCATGTCAAGAACACCCTAAATTTTTAAAGTAAGTAAAAGTAGTGGACATGAATGGTTTCTAATCGAGCTCATCCACTAAAAGGACAGTCCACTACTTTTACTTAATTTAAAAATCTCCCTTGTGATCCTAACATGAAAAGCCCATGACACAAATGTTTATAAGCTATTTGTCTGGACTTTTTCAGTTTTCGAGTTTGGAGTTCGGGTGCATTTTACTTGCAACTCACTAGAGTAAGCATCACTGTTCTCGGGTACACTTGTTGACTGACCCAGTGTGAGCCGCTCACAGTGTTTGAATGGACACTCTGCGGGTAAAATCAGCATTATAGGATGTACTATGAACAAAATTGCCAAAACTCTGCACTCCCTTCCCTGGTGCAGCTTGTTGATGGCTGCATGTGTGTGGACGGAGACAAGAATTGGTCCATCAGTGACTTTCAATAGGGTTCAGGTCAAGTTTGGGTCCACAACAGAATTTTTTTAAAAAGTCTGGCTGAACCCCCAGAACCCAATCTTTCACACCTTAAGCATCTTTATTTATGACTGTTCATTTGCCACTGTTAAAACATGTTTAAAGGAATAAAATCCATCCACTTGAGAGGTAGTTAACCATTTTTACAAATTTAGAAAAATATAAATAAATCGAAGCTCACTTTAGAAAGATTTAGTAGATTATATTTTTTGTTCTAAGTTTTCCAAAATGGCTATAAGGCTAGGATCGCATTAACATTATATTGGGGGTCCGTTACAAACTTAGACTTTGGCAACCTTAATGTGATGCTAACACCATGTTAGCACTGCGTTAACGCTGCCAATGCTTACCTATGGAGAGGCGGCCCTTAACACGGCTCCAACGCCGGCATCTGATTTAAATCTCGCGTTATTTCCTAACGCGAGATTTAAATCAGATGCCAGCGTTGGAGCCAAGTTAAGGGCCGCCTCTCCATAGGTAAACATTGGCACCGTTAACGCGGCGCTAACATGGGGTTAGCTCCGTGTTTGTGCTGCCAAAGCCTATGTTTTAAATGCCGATCTGGATTACCGTTAATCTTACCCTAGCCTAAGGACCTCCCAAGTGAATTCATTTTACTCCTTTAAACATTTTGACAGGGGCCAATGAAGAGTCATGAGGATAACTAGTTTCTAAACGTTTGCGTCATCTAAGGTACTTAATAATCCATCAAACAGACTTCGAAAGGATGTATTTCTAGGCAGCATTATATACAAATATATAGTGCATACAGGCATTGTTCTTTTTTCTTAAGGATATACATTATTCATGGGAACATCAAATATGAATTCTGCTGAAAGTTTGATTCATATGCAAATAACATGAGAATTAGTCTAATGGCCTAGCCAAACATATATTTGTTTAGTCTCCGCAACTACACTAATACTACATATATACACAAACCAACATATACAAATATTGTATATACTGTATATATTGTTTTTTTAACCTTACAACTTGATATAAGGTGTCATTTGTCCATATTCACAGTCATAGCTTATATTTTCAAATATGAATATAAAATCTTATTGGTAGGTATATATCAATATAGTTGGCATGTTAAGACTGAAGCCAAGTAGCAATACTGGACTAATTTAAACGCCGCAAGATATGATTGCATATTCAAGCTGGACACCTCAGTATGAAACCTGCCAGCTTAATTAAATTTCTGGAATGCATTGGAGGGAAATGAATTTATCTGGGTGAAAGCTGCAATCATTCAGACTGCGTGTATTTTAAACGTACACCCCTTTGGCAAAATGACCTCAGTAAAATGAATTATACCCAATCATAGATTGTGATTCTTCTAATTATATTATTCTCCCTATCCCTTTTCATATTAAGATAAAGGTTAAGATATATATGATTGTGAACTGCATTAGCATTGAAGTAGCGCACAGCTTGAAAAAACTAGAAAACTAATCGCTTTCTTGTCTCATAGTTTCATACAAAGGTCATTTTTGAATGGATTCTCCAGTGTATAACATTGTGAATTTGTGAATGTACAAAAAAGTTCAGAGCACCACAACAGCACTAGCACCCATGGAAGCTTTGTTATATGTGAAATAGCTGTTTTCGACAGCACTACCCAGCCATCAAAAAAGTACAAACATAATGCAAAATAGTAAAAAAAAAAGTTATTTGGCACCATCAGGACTGCACAACAGTGCTTCGATTGGGTGACATTTGTTATAAGTGAAACAGCCTTCATGTGCAGCGCTACCTGGCCACTGTCCACAACTTGTAAAAAAGGATACTTTTTTTATTGGACTTTGAATGTCACACTCTGATCAGAGTTTAAACAGAGTGATCAGATTGTGATCAGATCTTATCAGTTGTGGAGAAAATTCTCTTTCTTCTCCATTCTTTCAATCCATAAAAATAGGACCTCACTTGGATGTCATCCGAGCACGGCTGGGATTTTTTTCACATACCAGTTGACCTGCATGGTGGAGTGTGATCAGATTTATGGCAAAAATAAAGACATGTTGCAAATTTTCCTCAGACAGACTCAATCCGAGGAAAACATTGGATCAGTTCACAGCCTCATAGAATTACATTGGACTGAGTGCAAAGCATAATACAGACCCGTGGAAGCTGAACATCAGCGAAACGGTGCCGTCGTCTGCCTCCAACACCCCCTGCACAAGATGTAACCTACATATAGTGGATTAAAGCAAGCAAAAGAAACCGGTGAGTGCTGTCTCTTTTTTCTATAAACTGAAGATTATATTAAGCACTTTAAGGCCACGTGCACACGCTGAGTATTTGATGAGTTTTTTACCTCAGGATTTGTAGACAAAACCAGGAGTGGAGCAATCAGAGGAAAAGTCTAATAGAAACACCTGCACAACTTCTGTATTTAATCATCCACTCCTGGTTTTGGCTACAAATCCTGAAGTAAAAAACTCATCAAATACTCAGCGTGTGCACGTGGCCTAAGACTGAGTAACACTGGTACAGGTGATAAGCCAAGGTGATTAGGTGGGCCAGACACAGTCCTAAAAGAAGGTTTGGGGCTATAGTGTCAGGTGAAACTCTTTTGTATCTAAACCATAATAATGGTGTGGGGGTCCAGAGTTTCCCATTGAAAGAATGGCTTATGGCGTATAGTTTAAAACTACAGTATTGGACAGATGCAACCCAATTCTTTCTATGTCAATGGGGCTGAGTTGCAGTACCAGATATGGTTTATTACTATAAATAGTTGAATTAATTTAAGTAGAATTGAATTCTACAAAAATATGTCTTTGACAAAATGCTAATTTTGTACATACATCAAATTGAAAACATGTGATGACATCATGACATTGTAACCTTTCATCAGCCAGTATCGACTTAGGGTGCTCTCACATTGGCGTTTAAAACGGATATGTGAAGTTTGATAGAAAAAATTGCATATATTGCACCTGGACCAATATTATTAAATGAGTCATCTCATGTCTGCAAGTATTTCCCCAGCTCAAACAGGACTGAGGAAACATTTGCAGCATGTTGAGATTGTCAGAAAATCTTGGACTCGACTTGTCAATGCAAGTCCATGGGTGTGAGAAAGAACTCACAGCACAAGGACTGCACACAGAATGTGTTTTTAACATGGTCTTTTATATGCTCTAAGAAGCTAGCTGGATAGATAGATAGATAGATAGATAGATAGATAGATAGATAGATAGATAGATAGATAGATATCGATGTTTAGAGCTTGCCAGTTTCCAACACTGTGGTCACACTTGCTTCCAAGTCCACTCATTGAGCTTTATAAATTTCCACAGCACTCACTGCAATAGCCAATTACAGATACCCACTCTCTGTGACTGCATCTGTGACTGATAGATTGCTCCACCAAAATCTATGCCCGTGTCTGTGATTGGTTGCCATATACATTGGTGTATGGCAATAAATATGCCTTAAAGAGGACCTGTCATGTCTGCTGCATTCAGGAAAGGGGACCCCCATGTCTCTAGCCCCCTGTAAGCTTTAAAAAAGACATTGGAAAACTTAAAGATAAGTAATCTAATGAGTGGGATCTTATTAATGGGTCTTCACTGCTGGCATAGTCCTGCTGCTTCCTCTTTGTGTATACTGCCCCCTTCTACGTCTCTGTGCCGCTTCCTATTCTGCTGGCTCTGCCTCTCCTGCTCTCTGAATAAAGCATAAACAGGGAGGGCCCTGCTGCTGACATCAGGCCAAATGATTTGCAGCCGCTCTGACCAAGCTCTGTGCGGCAGGTTGAGTGACAGAGAGCAGGAGAGGAGGAGGGCAGAGCCAGTAGAACAGGAGGGGCGGAATACACAAGGAGAAGGCAGGAGGATTTTGCCAGCAGTGAAGACCTCTTAATAAGATCCCACCCATTAGACTACTTATCTGTAAGTTAAAAAATAGTTAAAAAACCTCAAACACACAGAAAAATCCTTTACTTGAAATAAAGTACACATAGCTCTCTTTTACCCATTTATTTACCCAAAAAATACCCAGCTCCAGCGGTACATCCACAACATGATGTCCCTCGACGAAGCTCTCCAGCTCTGTTACATCTCAATTAGTAGTAACATTTCAGTGACCACTCATTGCATGTGCTTTCACAAAAATGCATCTGACAGTCTTGGCTGAGAGCGATGACATCAGAGAGTTCATCTGAAGTCACAGCTGGTGCAATTCTCACGATACCTCAGCTGTGACCTCAGATGAACTCTTTGACATCACCGCTGTCAGCGGTAGCTGTCAGACCAGTCATTGTCATTGTCAGAGCGCTGCTTGTGATGAGCTGTCACTGAAATGTGACAGTTCATCGAGATGGAAATTTTGTTGTTGATTTACCATGAGATCTGGGAATATTTGGGGTTAATAAATGGGTAAAAGTGGGAATCTGTGTTTTTTTTTTTTTTTTTTTTTTTTTTTTTTTTAAATAAATGATTTTCCTGTTTGTTTTATTTCAAATATAGGAAATTTCCCTGTTTTTTTTTTTTTTAGCAATTTCCTTATAGGATTGGCAATGTTGTGGTCTCATAGAGGGCTGAAGATCACCAATCCAGGGCTTCATAACAGTTGTCAATTCTCAGCTGTCATTATCCTCTTTAATTATTTGCCACTGCCCCTAGGCAGCAGGAAGAGCCAGGATGCAGCACCAGGATTAGCACTTCTTACGGATGTGCCAGTTCTGGGATAGCTGCAGCCTGCTTATTTTTAGGCTGGGGAGGACCCATTTACCATAACTCTTCCTACACTGAGAACACCAGTCCCAAGCTGTCGACTTTACCTTATCTTGTGGGGACCTTACTTTTTTTTTCAAATTATTTAATGATTTATAAATAAATTATTTCCAAAAATAACATGGGGTGACCTCTGTTTTGTATTACCAGAAAAGGAAAAGCCGCCAGCTGCAGACGTCAGGCTGCAGCTGTCTGCTTTACCCTAGCTAGTGATCAAAAATACCCCACATGTTTTTTTTTTAAATGATTATTGATTTCCCTATATACAAAGCTAAACATCCTTTATTGACACATGAAATGCACTCACGGGTGCTAGCTTATAATACATAGGGGGTGGGACATTATATAGGCATTTCACACAAATCTATATATCTATGGATCTATCTAATATCTATTCTAGCATCTAGCTATATAGCTATGTCTTTATGTGCTTAATTTTCTTTTTGGAATAAAAATGTTCATTGAGTAATGTAGTATAGCACATGGATTGCATACGGATTGCGCATGGACCCAAGGTGAGAAACAAATCGCACTAGCATAGCAATTGCATGCTATATGGAATGACACTTGCATCTCACACCGAGACGTTTTCAGGAGCAACATCGGACCAATTTTTCAGACGTCAATGTGAGGGTACCCTTAAGTGTGAGAGGCTCAGGATTTTCATTCATACTGGCGGAGATCAGAAGGTGTAATTAATACCAAACATGTGATGTTAAGGAGAGGAGGGTCCAGAGAGGTGAAAGGTAAAGTGATTATACAGATTTTGAAACATTTTTCCTATATTACATTTCTTATACTCTGAGGTCTGATGAGACCCCAGAGCATTATAAAGGCCATTATATTAGCTGAAATGAACCTTTCTGAAAATGGAAGTTCCCAGGAAAACAGATGCAAACAAATACATTGGAATATTGCTTTAACCTCTTATCTCTCTTTATCTGCCATAATTTATTTCCAAGACTTTATAGGTTGTTGAAACTTGTGCTGGTTATTCAGCAATTCCCCAAAACAGTAGCGCAGAATATTTTGATTACACCTAATTAAACAAGACTACATTTTCCTCCACATTCTATGATCATTAGTTGTTGGCTAACTAAGTGTTACTGTCCCTAAAAACAGTAAAATGCTAGATATGACTTAATCCCTAAAGGAATGGATGATTCAATCTACAGTATACCTATTACATTTCCAATTGTTTTCAGCATGGGTGTAATAGTTTTATAGCAGAACTGTAAAAAATCAATACTGTTATGTATTTTATGCACACAAAAACTTATACTATATCCTACAGTGACATATGGCAGGCATAGTATTGCGGGTCATAATTTAGTATTATTTTTCGTCTCAATAAATAGGTATGTTTGCAGCCAGTCCAACAAGTAGAGGGGCATCTCTATGAATTAGAATATCATCAAAAAGTACTTTTTTCAGTATTTTAATACAAAAAGTGAAACACATATATTATATAGAGTCATTACAGAGTGATCTATTTCAAGTGTTTATTCTTTAAATGTTGATGATTATGGCTTATAGCCAATAAAAAACCAAAGGTCATTATCTCAGAAAATTAAAGTAGATAGGGAAGATGAAGGGTCTGTGAGATAAAATATTACCTAAATAGGTATCAGAGGCACCTGCAGAACACCACAACAGCCCTACTGTGGAAGCTTTGTTATATGTGAAATGGCAGCTGGCCGCGCACGTGACTCATCACCAGCTTTAATGTGGAATTGAGAGGGAACACAGAAAGCAGACCGAGAGCAATCAAGCAGCTTGACCTGGAAAGATGATCTGTGTGTATATGACACTGTGTGAAGGATAAAGTGGAACAGAAGCACGAGTGCACTTACACAAATGCATTTGTCCTACTTAAGCTACACACACATCTAAAGTATTACCAAATGTTCGCCGAATTTCACGACTTTTCAGCAAAAAGTTTGAACTCAAGGTGCCGAACGAACATTGCTAAATTCAGTCCGGATTTGAGATTGGAGAACATGTTTGAACAAAGTTCGCTCATCACTAAGCACAACATGCACACCCTGCAGCCCAGTCTGCCTTGCACCCCATGAGGGCCCAAGGAGAGGTTTAATACCCTGGCCCACACAAGCATGGATAAAATGTTACTCCAAACCCACAACATATGGTGAGAGAGCACCACCATTACCCAGCCATTGGCCCAAATAGGCATTTATTTTTTCAAAATAACTCCAGCTTCACAATTAAGGATCATGATTAAGGATGCTTCAACAGCCAAAATTAGCCACTGATAATTAACTACAAAAGTCTGGGCAATGTTAGTTATGGAAGAATTCTAGTGATTAAAGGAGATCACAAGTTTGTGAAGCTGGGGTTCTTTTTGAATTATTGTACACGTTCAGCTGGAGTATCCTCATGGTCCAAATTGCTTACTGGTGTTACTAACAGTGAGATGTGTTTTTTTTTTTCTCAAGGAATTTTTTAACATCGACATTAATCCGAACCTCCCATTCCCGACTCCAAGAATTCACTCGAGCTGCACCAAACCTCTGGAATGCTCTACCCCAAGAAATTAGGACCATCCACAACGTGCATAGCTTCAGACGCTTACTAAAAACACACCTCTTCAGAGCGGCCTATTCTTCTCTCTAACAGTAGTCATTTAGACATAAGATATTCATTGTTATAAGCCCCTGTTCTTTGTGTTCCCATCCCGTCTTAGATTGTAAACTCCTTCGAGCAGGGTCACCTTTATTTTTTGCCTTTTTATTGTATTTCCTAAGTAGATTCTATGTTTATTGTATGTAACTAATGTTCTGTATTACCATTCTGTACCGTATATTTTTCTTATATGTACCATTGTACTGTAAAGCGCTGCGGAATATGTTGGCGCTATACAAATAAAGTTTTATTATTATTATTTTGTCTCCAAAGGATCAGCAATACTACTCCTTTTACAACCCTCACCCATCAGCTTCAACATACGATCCCTCACCTCATCCAACATCACAACCTCATCATTCCTCCAGTCCAGCCCCTCAGTCCACATCCCCTACCTTTTCTCATTATTTATACATTTTTGGTAAATTGTATCACTCTTTTCTGGTACTGCCAAGAATGGCTAATATTTTGTTTAGCCTTACATGTGTCGTTAAGAGCGAGATATTTCGGGCAAACTATAGGTAAATAAATGATAAAGTATGCTCCACTTATTTGAACTTTTTGCACTACAATAAAAACACGATAGCATGGGTTGACATCTCCTCTATCATTTATTTACCTTTAGTGTGCCAGAAATATCTTGCTCTTAGTATATATCATGTTCATACCCTGAGGAAGGTGTTGGGACAGCACTGAAACGCGTAGGCTTGATGAAATAAAGGACCTTATGATGGTAAAAACCTCTTGTGAAATCCTTTGGTAAAGAGCAGCAGTGCGGACCGTGGATACCATTCCTGTTTGACTCCTGTTTTTCCCGCGGTTTTGGCGTGACGGTGGAGGTTCTGCAGCAGCTGCCTTATGCTTTCAAACTGGTTGTGGGTCTCACAACCTTAAAGGGTGAGTGGATATCTATATAATCCACAATGAAACAGGCAGTGTCTTTTTGATAAGGCACAATCTGCGCCTCTTGTATCTCCTCTCTTTTTTTAGTTTATCTTATCAGAAAAATCTGTTTCTCTCGTATCCTGAACTGATCATTTATTTAAAAAGTTACCAACTCATGGGTAAAAATAATTCACTAGAAAGGGGGGGAAACTTTTCTTCTAGCGCCTTCCAAGCATCTACATAAAATCTATTTGGTAGTGATTGTAATTGCATATCTTAGTAATGTAAACATTTATCTTTACTGAATACACATTTTCTTTTGAGAATTGAGAATTTTATTTTATTATTATGCTTTGCTTATATATAAAGGCTGAAAGGGAAAGGAAACGCAATAGGGTTTTATCCGATGGATGGATAAACTTAATTATGATAGGTTAAGCTCACCTTGCAGAATTGTGAGGGTCACAACCATCTTACAAGTTGAAAATAGCTACTGCAGACACCCATATGGCATACAAGGATGAAGTAAAGGAGAATTGGGGGTTCAAATCTGCAATGCCGACAAATGAAATGGACCAGAAAGGTTTCAAAGCTATCATTTGGCCAATATGTTTCGAAGTGGTCCGCTACTTCATCAGGGTACATTTAAATCCTATATATGAATGTGCCCTGGTGAAGGAATGGACCGTTACGAAACACATTGGCCGACTTAAAACTTTGAAACCTTGCTGGACCATTTCATTCATCGACAGTGCAGATTGGAACCCTCGATTCCCCTTTACTTTATCCCTGCTTATATATGGGGATATCATAATCTGCAGAATTTGTCAACATTTTTTTTAACGAATGCTTAGTACAGAGGGCAGAAGTAAACAGATTTTTCTGATAAGATATATTACAAAGTTTCTTATTTTCATATCTATCATTGATTTATGAACCAAAAATTAAAATGACAGTTGCCCTTTAATACCTTAGTTAGAATGAACTTACGTTTAACCCCTTTCTCATTTATCCTCCCTGTCTTCCAATAGCCATTCCCTTTTATTTTTTGTCAATATAAGCATATGAGGGCTTGTTCTTTGCAGGACTAGTTGTACTTTGGAGAAAAATAATTTATTTTACATATAGTGCCCTGGAAAATGAAAAATAAATTCCAAGTGCAGTGAAATTGCAACAAAAGTGTAATTACACAATTGTTTTTTGCTTTTTTTATTGACCATGTTCGCTATATGATAAAACTGATGTGTTGGTGTGATGCCTCGGGTCCGTATAAGTCTGTATATACCAAACATGTATAATTTTACTTTTAACTAAGTAGTGAAAAAGATTCTGTTTTTTAAAAAAAGAATTGAGCTTTTGTCGCCACTTTCCGCGACATGTCACATCCTACTCATTGTTCTGGATCTAGGGCTGTGTGATGGCTTGTTTTTTGTGGCTTGAGCTGACGTTTTTAGTGATATCATTTTTGCGTATATGTGATGTTTGATTTTCCGTACCATTATTGCATTTTATTGAAATGTTGCACCATCCAAAAAAACTCAATTTTGAAGTTTTGACTTTTTTTTTTCCATTACACAGTTTTCAGATCTGAATAACTGATTTTATGTTTTGACAGATCGGGCCTCTCTACATGTGGTAATATCAAATATGTACATTTTTTTGTTTTACTAATTTTATTTTATTGGGAAAAAAGGGGGGAGATTTTAATTTAGTTTTTTTATTTTATCATATTCTTTTAAACTTTTTTTTCTCTGTGCTATTATTTTACAGGGTGCCTTCGGGCGCCTCAGCGATGCACAGTGTGGTTGCTTCTGGTATGCAGAGAGATGCTTCATTATACCTCTGCACAGTACAAATGATCACTTTCTAATGGTGATGTCACTTGGGCATTGCTGGCAGGAAGTGATTCATGACAGCAACTGGGGTCATCAGCTGACCCACGTTGTCAAGGCAATGCATCGAGGCACCATGATCCCATCACGGGCCGCCGATGCCGGTGGGTAACAGTGTGATTCACACCACATTGCTTTGGATCGTGCTGTCAGTGATTGACAGCACAATCTAAAGGGTTAACAGCACATAAAGAGTTGGCGGATCCGATTGGTGCTGTTACCTACACAGGTCAGCTGAGCAGATCATCTGACATGTGTGGGGGATGATGTGAGCTCAAAGAGAAAGACATGAATAAGGACATGCATAGATAGCCTTGATGTGAAGGGGTTAAGTAATAGCTAGACAACAGATGAGGATGATGATCAATAGCTAGATCATTACCACCACATGTTTAATACTATTAACCAGAAATTAAAATTTGTTTTATTTTCTTAGCATGTTAAAAAAAAATTAAAATAAATAAAAATAAAAAAAACTAATAAAAATAAAAATATTTCTGAACTTTAGAATCAAAGTTGGCATTTTAGAATGAGCACACATAATGTATCTTGTTTTCAGTTTCTTTTGTCTCAATGCACTTATATTTAAAGTGTGTATATGGTTTCCAATACAGTAACAAATAGTCCCAATAATTTTTTCTTACTTATTTTCTTACTTTATATTTTTTATTCCATTAAAGGAATTTTATTTTTTTAATACAATCACTTGATCACGTCACAGTAGTTTTTATCCATGGTGATCATATAATTGCACAGTATACTCTATATAATTATTGGGCGCACAAGTACATGATTATTTCTGCCTCGTAAACTAAGTGTTATCAAGAGATGTAAAAAAGTACAAATCACATGGCAATTAGAGTTGCCTGGCAACTTGAAGTATAATTATCATGTAATCTTCAGAGAAGGCATCGCTCATGTATTAAACAGTTTTGCTTGATACTTTTTATCACAGAGCATTGCCCCACTTGCTTTTTTGCTTACTCTTATCTAATTTTACAACAGTCAGTATGAAACTATGCCTGAATTTTGGGTGACCCTTATTGTAATTGAAAAGATAATTATGATAAAGTTGATTAAGGAATTTTGGAGATTTCTATTGATGGTGCTTATAGTTGTCAAGTATGTTGTGCCACTTTTTTTTTTTAATATGTGACAAAATCTGGTTTAAGGAGAATCGAAACTTGTTTTTATTCACAAAAATATATTTTTTACTTTTTAAGTTGCCCATTTATATTGCATCTCATCTAAACATCTTTTCAAGCACTTCTAGGTATAGGACTCCCAACTACACTTTCCATGAGCATAATTGTCAGTTATTAAAATATCAAACATTTTATATATTTTTTTTGTTCACATTTCTCATGCAGTTCTTTAGTGGCTCACTTTATAAGGAAGATGACTCCAGAGCCAGCACCAACATACTGTACATCTGACAAGGTAAATAAACATAAAGATAACATTCTTTGATCCAAATATATTACTAATGTAAAGATCCCATACAACCCATATTTTTTAAGGGATGTTGGAAAGCTACAGCCCTCTTAAAGACATGTAATTGGATTATTACAATGAATCAAAGAAGTTAGAAAAGTTTGGTCTGTTTAGCTTATGAAAAAAGACCTCATGGGTGATCTCCAGGGCTGTTACCAGCAAATGACGCACACAAGCAAGTGCCAGTGCCTTAGACATCTGAGTGAGCCTTTATATTACATATATACAGCCCGCAGCATCTCTAGATTCTGGCTATTAATGGGGCCTGCAGCCTCTATATTATATTTATACAGCCCGCAGCATCTCTAGATTCTGGCTATTAATGGGGCCCGCAGCCTCTATATTATCTATATACAGCCAGAAGCATCTATAAACTGCAGCTAAGACTAGGTCCCACAACCTCTATATTATATATATATACAACAAGCAACCTCTATAGGCTGTGGCTATTACTGGGATCCGCAGCCACCATAATATATATACAATATTTTCAGCCAGTATTCATTATAATAAATATACATAGCCCGTAGTCTCTATATTATATATATACAGTCAGAAGCATCTATAGACTTCAGTTGAGACTGGGGCCCACATCCTCTATAAAATATATACAACAAGCAATCTCTATAGGCTGGTGCTATTACTGGGGCCTGCAGCCTCTATATTTTATATATTCAGCCAGCATCCATTATAATATATATTCATAGCCTGCAGCCTCTATATTATATATACAGCCATCTGCCTCTATATTATAGTCATGTATCATGGTATGTGTTAAAGGGGCCCACTGAGACTGTTTCGCCTGGGACCCGCAAAAACCTGGAACCCACCCTTATGATCTCACACACATGTATTAAAACATTTATGGTCAATGCAAAGGATTGTAACATATTTTTTTCTTTAAAGAACTTTATAGAGGCCCAAGGAAGAATCATTACATGTGGAAGAGAGACGATGCTGATGAATATTAAAAAATTCTGTTTAGTTAACGTAATGAGACTGTGAAATGCCCTACTTGCAAAGGTTAGTAATGGCAGATACTATAGAACTGATTATCACTTCCGGCTGAAATCTGGCACAGAAAGTTCCATTTTATATTTTTTGGTAAGGCTAGGGTCAGACTTGTATCTGCCCCTAGCCTGGCAGCTCCGATAGAAACTTTTCTGCCTCAGTACATAGCATTACTAGCAGGTAGTGCTATGCGCTGCCTGACTATTGATTCTTATGACAACCAGACACTTACAACAGCCTCCGGCTCCACAGGATATGCGCTTTTGCAGAGAACACAGGAAACGCTGTTTGCAGCGTTTTCCTCTGCGCTCTGCAAAAGCGCATATCTGGGAGATCTCTGTGGAGACGGAGGCTGCTATAAGCGTCTGGTTGCCATAGAGATCAATAGAAAGGCAGTGCATAGGGTTAACTGCTGGTAATGTTAAGCACTGAGGCAGAAAATTTCTAAGTTTCTACTGGATCTGCCAGGCTAGGGGCAGACGCAGATCTGACCCTAGCCTAACACTGTTCACGTAGGGCAAAAGTGATAATGCAGATGCATCCTTTGGGTCAGTATGATTACACTGAAATTACAGTTGACAGTTTTCTATGTTTTGCTTTATACACATTTTTAGTTTTTCATCACTGCATGTGAAGCCCTATTGCTGTTTTACTTTTCTGATGGAGTTGAGTGGGGACATTTTTTTCAGACAAGATAACATTTTTAGGAAAACAGTTTTTAGAAATAGCGTTTTAATCTTGTCGTCTTTTCCTTATTTTGACAGTATAATGAAATAAAGTAGTTTTTATGCCATACTTTCTTTTATTTACAACTTTTGAAGTGTTCACTGTGGGCGTTAAATAGTATGACATTTTAATAGTTAAGACCGATTCATACTGAATATTTATAGATATAACACATTGTTGCTACTTTTTTCATTCATTACTTTTTTTTTTGTTTTAATATTTTTCTAACTTTTTTTACTCTATTTTTTTTCTTTTTACTTTACTTTAAATTGTTTACTTTTTTACTTAAAAGCTCCAGTGCCCTCATAAACACCATGATGTACCTATAAATCATAATGTAGGCCAACCTTATGGGGTTCAAAAAAGGTTTGATTTTCACAAAAGTGGTTAATGAAATGTATATAAAAGAAGATCAAATGAAACAAATATAATAGATCTATATCTTTTTTAAACATATGTATCTATGTATCTGAGTGGGTGTAGCTTTAGATAAAAAAAAAAGCAAAAACTATATATATACTACATACACCCAACACCTTCCACCCCAGACCTGTAGGTGGCTCTCCACTTGCTGCCTTAAGCAAGATCCCCTATAAATACCTGGGGGCAGAGTTAGTCAGAGTGTGCAGTCGCTAGGAGAACTGTGAAGACGTCCTGGTGTGTTAGAGCCGTGCTAGGCCCGATCCAGTTGACAGTTAACCAGCCTAGCTAGCCTAGCCAGTGTGAGATACTAGAAAATATAAAGGGAGACAAACGAGGTGCAAATAGTGCCCTATCACCGATGTTTAGTGAAAGGTGCGTGTGAAAATACAGTTGCCCTAACCTGTACCAGTTGTGATCCCCACAACTGGTTAGTAGGTGTTTTGCATATGACAGCTGCCGCTGGACCTCCACCACCACTTCGCACGTGGGAAGAGAATCAGGCATCAGGATATAGGTGTCCACGGTCCGCGCTGCTATCACTGGGGAATTATCCCTGGATGCTTCAGTTGGTCCCCCAAAAAAGACAGGAGTCCTAGGGGTGATGTGACAGTTCCTTTATTCCACTTCCACCAACGCGTTTCGGCGCCCCTCTTCGGCGCCCCTCTTGGCACCTTCCTCAGGGTATTCCCTGAGGAAGGTGCCAAGAGGGGCGCCGAAACGCGTTGGTGGAAGTGGAATAAAGGAACCGTCACATCACCCCTAGGACCCCTGTCTTTTTTGGGGGACCAAATGAAGCATCCATGGATAATTCCCCAGTGATAGCAGCGCAGACCGTGGACACCTATATCCTGATACCTGATAGCCAGTGTGAGGGCCTAAGAGTGAGGTCGAAGGCAAGGAGGAAGGAGCGAAGTAACAGCAGACTGAGGGCAGAGGAGCCGTACCAGTTAACCTCAGAAAGCAACCCGGACACCGGAGTCCGAGTCTGCAGGAGAGTGTTTAGCCCAGCAGAAACACCATTTCACCGAGGAGACTCCAGTCTCCCAGACACCTCTACAGCAACCAAGAAGGGAGCCAGGCACCGCAGGAGAAGTGATAGTGGTAGTCCACACAGAGGTTTCCCACCACACAACACAGGTGACAGAGACACAGAGGAGGCCAGGCCTAGTTTCACACGGGTCAGAGGCTTCACCAGGGGAAAAGCAACAAGGAGACCTTATACTCACTCACTGTGGAGATCCAGAAGTGTTCCCCGATCACCGGAGTGTGCCCTAGACAGTATCTTCAATACTACCAGTAAAGGTACAGAAACAACTTCCAGTGTGTGTCCGGTTCTCCAACCCTGACACTTTAACAATTGAAATTGTCGTTATGTATTAGACACAAACACTATATATGTTTTTAGTATCAATAATGCATTGTTCTAAAAAATGTTTCTCTCTTTTTGTTTTCAAACTGCTGTCAATCAGACCCAATACCCTTGAGAAAGGCCTATGTTAGGCTGAAACGTTGGGTGGGATCTTTGTTTTGATTTGAATCTTGTGAAAATACGGAACGGACACTCTTTTTTCACAAACAATTTTGTCGTGTCATACAATTTATTTGGTGTGCCCAGATATCCTTATCAGTTTCATGTTTTCCATGAAGACTCATACTTTTATTTATCAAATGAGTTGTAAAATGAATAAAAAATATAGTCCAGACATTGACATGGTTATAAATAATGATTATTATTTGAAATGATAATTTTCTCCTTCAAGCTTTGCTTTCGTCAAAGAATGCTCCCTTTGCAGCAATTACAGCATGGCATGGCATTGCAAAATGGAGTGATAGCCTTCCTTATTCAAAATCCTTTTTACCTTGTACAAATCTCCCACTTTACCATCACAAAAGCAATTCCAGACCATCACAATACTTCCACCATGCTTGAAAGATGGCATCAGGCACTCTTACAGCATCTTTTCAGTTGTTCTGCATCTCACAAATGTTCATCTGTGTGATCCAAACACCTCAAACTTTAATTTGTCTGTCCATAAAACTCTGTTCCAATCTTCCTCTGTCCAATGTCCACACTAGCATTGTGGCCTGTCCTGGGGGTCCACCAAAGACCAGGATTCCTACAGCATTTATGGCGCCCCTATGGCTAGGCGCCACAGGGAGGTACCGCACCCCAAACAGAAGGTGTAGTGCCTCCGTAGCTATGGATTTGAGGTTTCCTTATAGTCTGTCCAAAGCACCCATACACTAGCCCCCCTTATCATAGGGACCGTATATTCAGTATCATCAGAGGGGTAAGAACTATGACTCCCCACATCCATCCCTGCTGCCCTGAAGTAAAGCTCCATCTGTGGGGAGCTGTACTACTCTGAGCTGCACCTCCATCACCTCAGTGGCCGGCCGCAGCGCTGGTATTCTTATTACCAGTTACCACAGTTGGTGTCACGATACCATTTCATTCCCCCCATCATCATCACCCCCATCCCCTACCATTGAGGGTCCAGGGCATGGACCCGGGAACCAACCAGCCATCATTCCCCCATCGAAGCAACTGCATATCCTGGTATCCGAGTACCCCCCTACCCTGTCGACTGCCTCACATTAACGCAGCATTACTGTAGTGTAATGCTGCCTTAACGCTGCCAAACATGTAAGCCTGCACTGCTTTTAAATTAGCTTTGAATCCAAGTTATTTTTAATGGAATGGAATAAAGGCTAATTTTTATTCAAAACTTGCTGCTGGACTTCTATACCACTTGTTGATGATGAGAATAGCGTTCCAGACGGGGATCTATTTTGACGGTATACTCTTTCATTGGATATAGACCATAGACCATACAGAAACACATGTGTGAGCTGAAAAAAACTTTTGTATTTTTATACTCACTCACTGAAAGTACTCGGTTAGGCTATGGTCACACTACCGCTAAACAGGGGGTCGCACTAAAAACATAGGTTTTGGCAGCACAAACACGGTTCTAACATCATGTTAGCTCCACGTTAACGCTGTCAATGTTACCATAATGAGACTCAGCCCGAAGCGTGGCTCCAACACAGCCATCTGAGTGAAATCTTGCGTTATTTCTTAATGTGAGAAAAGACATTGTTGACAGCGTCTTTTCTCGCGTTAGGAAATAATGCGAGATTTTAATCAGATGGCCATGTTGGAGCCGCGGAGTGCCCACCACCTGTCTAATCCACCACTTGACCACCGGGTAATACACCAGGAGCACTCCCTCCTGTCTCTCCTTTCTCCATTCTTTTTGACTAAGGCTTGTTTTACACTACCGGTTTACTTAATCCTCCACAGTTAATAAACTGGATGCACCCTTACTGGTATTATCACTGATCCATCTCATGGATCAGTGAAAATATCGGTGGAGGAGCAGAAAGTTACATCCATATGTGTACCTATTTGTCGCTGGGTCCAGTGGAAAATGACACGCCCCCTAGAGGGCATGTCATTTCATACTTGGATATGGGCATGTTGAGACCAAAAACCCAGATCTGGCATCTGGATCCAGTGGGATCCAGATTCCATTGGATCCAGGTTTGATCGAGCCCCATTGTAATTTATTACGCATTGCCCCGGATCCAGATCTTCACAGTTTTCTCATGGAGAGCAAAATCGCAGAGAGCAAAATGTGATTATGACGCAATAAAAGTCAATGGGGCCAAAAATGGATGCGGGTGTATCCAGATTGAGCTGGATTCACATGGATACCGAAAAATGGTAATTAAAAACCATCCTAAGTAATATACTGAAAACTTAGTAACTTCAAAGTGAACATCTTCTATCAAGTGGAAATCAAATCTAGACTAAAGGTACCGTTACACGGGGCAACTACACCGGCGATGTTGCCGGCGATGCAGGGGCGTGGCCTAATTGCGACGACATCGCCGGAGAGTGGCCCCGTGTGACAAGGTGATATTTGGGTGATATATTGCCTGAAAGTGATCACCAGGTTTCACTGCAATGTAGTGAAACCTGGTGATCACTCTCAGGCGATGTGTACGCATCGCCCTGTGTAACGTGCCAATGGCGATGTTACCGGCAACTTGAGCCATAGGCTTCCATTATAATCATCGCCGCCAGGGTGGATTTTAACCCTGGCAGCGAGGTCGCCGGTAACATCGCTGATGCATCGCCGGCGACATCGCAGCGCGCTCCCGCAATTCCCTGCCGATATCGCCGGCAATGTCTCCCCGTGTGATGGTACATTTAGAATCATCATTTAGGCGAGGATCACATTTGGGAATGTGCATCCTTTGCAAGGATGTGTTAAAGGAGGCAGTTTTTCACTTGCCTTTTCTTGCCATTTTTTTCCCTTTTTAGCGCTAGCGTTAACACATGCGTTAACGCATGATACATATATGTACCATGCGTTAACGCATGCATTTCCCATAGGCTTCCATGTTAAAAAAAAGCATGCATTTTTGCAAAAACCGATAAAAACGATGCTTACCGCATTTTTTGGTGTTTTTTTTTTCAAAAACGCCTAGCGTCAAAAGTGTTGCACTTTGACCATGCTTTTTTGCATGGGAGCCTATGGAGGCGTTAAAGCTAGCATTTTACACAATTTAGAATTGGGAAAAACACTAGTTTTTAGCGCTTCCATGGCTCAAGTGTGACCATAGCCTTACTCAATATGGAAAATGCTGGCAGAATATCATGTATGTGTTTTATCAAACAGCTTACTTACGGTAATTTAAAAATTAACTTTCTGCTTTATTGATATAGCATTTTTTTCCAGTGAAATCATATTCATGATCTGCTCATTGTTAATTAGTCAACACTTGAGGTAACAGAACATTCCTAATAGAAATGAATCTTCATATTGATGTTTTTCATGGCATTTCCAAAAAAGCTGTTATTTACAAATGGATAGGCTTATATGGCGATAATGTTGCCAATCAGGTGTTTTGTGATTTTATGCTCGCTAATTATAAGTATTAAATTAACTAATACAAAATTGAAAGGTTTTTGATGACACAACAGATTATTTTTCTCCAGAAAGATAGAACTACAAGAGACTGCTGAGTGGCAAAACAATGGAATCTTAACTAAAAATAAAGTTCCCACTTTGAGGTCTGTATCAGCCCTAGAGATGAACGAATACATTTGAGTTGTATATAATTTCAATAAAATTTTATAAAAATCTGCCTTCACCAAAATGATGATTTTTGTTGTAATTAGCATCTGTATGGATTCAAAAAAAGGTGGCCACTGGCAAATTTTTCTGAACCTTAAGGGGCTATCAAAAGATTAAGAATACAGAAAAATCAACTACTCAACACCACCCAAATATTCTGATCTCCCACCACTCGTGGGTTGAGTGAACTCGAAATTGAATCCCCTCAAACTAAACTAGGACTTTTTTATGGGTTTTTGCCTATGCGGTCAAGACACACATCAGGATAGCATGTCACCATCATCTTCCATGCATTTGTTGAAAATCCACTCTAGTGCAGAGCAGTGAGGGATTTGAGTGCGAAGCGAGGGCCAGACTAATGGTGGTGAGTATTGGCATTTATTTTTTTTTTCTTTTGCAGGATTAAACATCAGGCATAAATAATTTTAATAGATTGGACTTTTCCAGACAACAAAAATATATATGCTTCATTTTCTCATATTTTTTTTTCATTTTCTAACAGGGAAAAGGGGAGTAATTTAAACATTTGATTATTTTTATGTATAATTTAAAAATTTCTTGATTTTTACAAATTTATTTTATTTTTAATCTTTTTGGGTATGTGAACCAGTGGTCATGGGAGAACGTAATTGCATATACTATATACTTCATTATTATTATATTACAGTACATTCTGGAAATAATAGTCTACTATGAATTTAACCTTTGGCTAGGCTCCACAGAAATACCAAGGGCCGTGGGGTACCCTGTTCTGGGCATTTATTTACTGGGGATGTCACGGGCCTGTTACCTAGTTCTGTGGCTCTATTGGTCGCTGAAAATAGGGGAACAGTCAATGAAAATAATACAAATGGTGATTCGTGACGCCACCTACGGCTTCGGTAATGGTACCGGAGCTGCGAGACAGTCCTCCGGGTTGATGGTGAAGCAGCAAGTTGGTTTCACTCCCATAGGTGGATCAGGATCCCCAGCGCAGTAGTGGATAATGGGAGTTGTGAAACAGTTCGGCGACTCCTCAGGCGCAGGTGAATGAAATACACCACACTATTTATAACTTGCAAAAGGTTTATTGGCAGTTCTTGAAACACAGTCTTTACAGGGCTGCCTGGCCTGGGTAGTCGCTGGAAATTAGGATGCCGCACTTGGGTCCCTTGTGGAATGCCTACTGTTCCTCTCCTGTGTAAAAAACAAAGGAGACAAGCAAGGCGCAGAATAGTGCCCTATCAATGATGACACTATTAGACAGGGTGATATGTAGTGTCCACTCACCTTGTTTGGTTGTGTATACCCACAACCAGGCTTGAGTGCCTTAATACAGCTGCCGCTGGACCTCCACCGCCACTGCACGTGTAAATCGATAATCTGTAGTTAGGAGAAGGTGTACCACGGTCCGCGCTGCTATGACACAGAAGAATCACAAGGAAGGCAATGCTTCAATATAACCTCCTTTATTCTTTCTCCCCTACGCGTTTCGGAGCCACATCCGAGCTCCTTCCTTGGGGATATCAAGACTACAATGAGCACATTCCATATTTAACCAGGTTAAGGCGCCAAAAAAGTGACGTCACTAAGTTTGTAAACAGTATCCGATGTCAAATGGGCTTAGAGACACAGGCTGATCATATGTATACTTTGATACGTGTATACCCTGGTAGTTTTTTGTCCTTCATGAGTTCAAGCTCATTTGGCATTGGATACTCATATTAAGGAATTTTTAGCTATCTAAAATACAATTGTATTTGAAATTGTTTTTAATTAATTTAATTCTTATTGTGTGATGTTGTTTTAATGAATTTTTTTATGTGCCTATCCCTCAAGCTGGGGCTAATGTTCATGGGGTATTGTTTACAAACTTAGTGACTTTACACAGGGATCCCCCTGCTCACTGACGTCACAATCAGCATTACACTGCACTTTTTTGGCGCCTTAACCTCATTAAATATGGAATGTGCTCATTGTAATCTTGATATCCCTAAGGAAGGAGCTTGGATGTGGCTCCGAAACGCATAGGAGAGAAAGAATAAAGGAGGTTTTATTGAAGCATTGCCTTCCTTGTGATCATTTTGTGTCACAGCAGTGCGGACCGTGGTACACCTTTTCCTAACTACAGATTACTGTTCCTCTCCGGTCCCTTCCTGCGCTCTCTCCTGTCTTCCTCAGCTCTCCACACGCAGAGCCTGAAGGCAGCTCCCTAGGATCCTCTCCAACTGAGCAACTCCTCTCTAAGCGCTTGAGATCCTAAATGGGGCCTTTTTCTGTGTTGCGCCGGGTGTCAGCCACGACTTCCTGAAGAAGCTTTGGCCTCTGGTTCGGCGGCTCGAGAGTGAACATCAGCACTGCTCCCAGAGCCGGTCCTCCATTCCGGGACTGAACCCCTCCGGCCGGTAGATGTACCGCATCCAGATTTGGGTGCACCGCAACACCTGGTGCCTCCAGAGTCCCCTTCAGTCCAAATGGCACCTCCGCTATCTACTCCTCACTGGAGCTCTTCCTCACTGGCATGCCTTCCCTCCCACCCACACACTTTTCTATTTCTATTTCTGCTCTAGGGTGTGTATGTGTGAATGGATGTGATGAGGTCCCTTATGCAGGATCCCAATTCCTCAGCCACAGGAATACTTCACACTCTTTTATGGGTGCAGTACCCCTCCGTGGTGCTCCGACCAGTGGGGCGCCACAACAGCAATGAAGGACACTAACAGGCATAAATTGTATGTATCATTTACCTTAGAAATATTCACATTTCCACCTGATGAAAAAAAAAAGTGAGAGTTAAAGGACTCTTGTAAGTAGGATCAACTCTCCTAAACTGTCTATATGGACACGCAGGTAATAGGAAGCTAAATGAAATCATGCCTTGATATTTGTGATCTGATGTCTTATTCCAGAGAAATCCACATTTTTAAAATGTAAAATGAGCTGTTAAGAGCTATTGGTCAGATTTTAATATCCCTGAAAATCAGTCCCCATGCTTATTTTATAATTTAAATGAAATGGGGTATTACCTGTGTGAGACATGTAATGGCTTCTCCCTGATCTCCTGATTTCACTGAAGACCTGCTTATAGCTATAACTGAAACTGTTCAGCTTTAAAGGGGAACTCTGGGGAGATAAAAAAATGTTGTACTGTCCCTGCCATCCTACATGTTGAAGGAGTGCTGAGCATTACAATTCTGGGATCTATAGATCACTTATAATTCAATAAAATCATATCTGTTCTGAGCACTCACTCCTCCCTTAGGAGACATTAAAATTCAGTCATGCATAGTGCTAAGGTTTCAAGGGACAGGAAGCTACAAAATTGATATGGGGGAGGGAGACTGTGGCAGTGCTGAATTAATCAATATAGTGATTTGCCTCTGCTTGTAGCCTGATACATGACAGTACACATTATGCACCATTATATTATTGTATAGCAAAATATCCCATTGTGTATTTATATCTGCTTTGTTACATGATTTCTAGGTAAAGAGAAAATACTCTTGTTCATATATTACATAGGATGGTATATGAGGGGCAGGATTGTAGTGTGACCATGGCAACACCCCCGCCATGTCCCCTGCCCATACAGAAGCGTGAGGGGGTAGGAATGTAAGATTATCATTGAGCCTCCAGCATCCAGGGTCCCGACACACCTCTGCAGAAGCATGAGACAGAATTTCTCGTTTCCTGAAGGAAGGGGTGAGTGCTGAGGAACATATATGATTTTTTTTTATTTGTAAGCGATCTATAGATCCTAGACCTGTAGTGCCCAGCTCTGCTTCATCATTTAGGAGGGCAGGAAAAGTACAACAATTTTTTTAAATTCTCCCATAGTTCCCCTTTAAACACATCTCTACCTGTCTTCTCATAATGTTTCGGCTTCCTTCCTACAGGCATTCATTGTTGAAATACAGCAGAGCTTTTGGAGCTGCAGCTGCAAATATGTTTGTAAGAAGACAAAGTTCAGTTCTACTGTTCTGTTTTATTTACATATCTCACACTGGTAATACCCCCTTTCATTTAAAAAAAAAAAGCTCTTCTCCGGAGATCTGTGTCCGGCCAATAGATCTTAGCAGCTCATTTACATATTAAGAAAATGTGTATTTCTCTGGAATAAGACATCAGATTGCAGATATCCATGTATCTTTTTATTAAGCTTCTTGTGACCTGCATGCAACTATAGATGGCTTATGAGAGTTGATCCTACTTTCATATTCCCTTTAAATAACTCAATCCAGTAGAAGATCTATCTCAAAGATAAATTGACTGTGCTACTTTTATGAGCTAAATGTAATCCTGCAAGATGAAGCTAAACTGCCTTTGTTAAGTTCAAAATGCTGCCGCTACATTAATAATGAACCAATTTCAACATACCTAATGCTAATTATTTGCACTTTGCCCTAGCTATCCAGAAAATTGGAATAAACTCTTAAAATCTTCTTGCTGACCATGAACACTTCAAAAACAGGTCATAGCTAGTTTAAAGAATTAATAAAGCCCCACATCCTTTACCAACCACTCAGGTTAGCAGGTGTGGATAAATTGGCCATGCCCTAGATGCACCTTAAAGGATTTGGAGACAGAGCCTTGTGTCATGCAACTCTGATCTTGCAAACTCATTACCTAGATCAATCAAAGAGATATTATGATTTGTTCAAATTTATAATTTTTTCTGTAAATACTTTATGAATCTTTCTCACACTCAGGTATATAATGACCCTATTTTGTACAGCTGCCATAAAGGTCATTGTTAGTGATGAGCGAGTACTAAAATGCTCGGGTGCTCGAAGCTCAGGCCGAGCATCCCGAGATACTCGTGTACTCGGCCCGAGTAACGAGCCCAATGTTATCCTATGGGAGACACGAGTATTTTTATGAAATGACTGCCGGCTGCCTGGAAAAACCCTAAAAATGTCACAAAAGTCTCAGAAGAGTGCTGAAATGACATGGCAACACCATGGGGAAGACCCCTGGAAGCATTTCTCACTCAAAAGTCACAGCTGTGAACAATGTTGTCCGAGTTTCACGCCAATTTTACGGAGTGTCCAGAAAACCTTCCAAAATGACACCAAAATGAATATTTAGGGTGGAAATGTTAAGGGCACATACCCAATAGTGAGATACAGCTGGTGTATGTTACTTTTTCTGATTACATGAAACATTTTACGTGAAAACATTGTGCGGCACTCCGATGACCCTGACAAGAGACGTACATGAAGCCCTGTCTAGAAATAATGTGCCCATTTTGAAGAACTGGGTCTATTGTAGTATCTTCCTTTGCCAGGGCAGTCCAAAATTGGGAGGTTCACCAATGCCCCTGGATGGAGACGTGCAGGAGGGCCTGTTAAGAAGAACTGGGTGTATTGTAGTAGAGCCCTTTGGTCAGGGCAGCCAAAAATTGGGAGGTTCAACAATGACCCATGCATACAGACATGTAGTAGGGCCTGTAACCCTCAAGTGGGTGTATTGTAGTAGAGCCCTTAGGTGAGGGCAGCCAAAAATTGGGAGGCTCCTCTTTGTCCCTGGATGGAGACGTGCAGGAGGGCCTTTTAAGAAGAACTGGGTGTATTGTAGTAGAGCCCTTTGGTCAGGGCAGCCAAAAATTGGGAGGTTCAACAATGACCCATGCATACAGACATGTAGTAGGGCCTGTAACCCTCAAGTGGGTGTATTGTAGTAGAGCCCTTAGGTGAGGGCAGCCAAAAATTGGGAGGCTCCTCTTTGTCCCTGGATGGAGACGTGCAGGAGGGCCTTTTAAGAAGAACTGGGTGTATTGTAGTAGAGCCCTTTGGTCAGGCAGCCAAAAATTGGGAGGTTCAACAATGACCCATGCATACAGACATGTAGTAGGGCCTGTAACCCTCAAGTGGGTGTATTGTAGTAGAGCCCTTTGGTCAGGGCAGCCAAAAATTGGGAGGTTCAACAATGACCCATGCATACAGACATGTAGTAGGGCCTGTAACCCTCAAGTGGGTGTATTGTAGTAGAGCCCTTAGGTCAGGGCAGCCAAAAATTGGGAGGCTCCTCTTTGTCCCTGGATGGAGACGTGCAGGAGGGCCTGTTAAGAAGAACTGGGTGTATTGTAGTAGAGCCCTTTGGTCAGGGCAGCCAAAAATTGGGAGGTTCAACAATGACCCATGCATACAGACATGTAGTAGGGCCTGTAACCCTCAAGTGGGTGTATTGTAGTAGAGCCCTTTGGTCAGGGCAGACAAAAATTGGGAGGTTCAACAATGACCCATGCTTACAGACATGTAGTAGGGCCTGTAACCCTCAAGTGGGTGTATTGTAGTAGAGCCCTTAGGTCAGGGCAGCCAAAAATTGGGAGGCTCTCTTTGTCCCTGGATGGAGACGTGCAGGAGGGCCTGTTAAGAAGAACTGGGTGTATTGTAGTAGAGCCCTTTGGTCAGGGCAGCCAAAAATTGGGAGGTTCAACAATGACCCATGCATACAGACATGTAGTAGGGCCTGTAACCCTCAAGTGGGTGTATTGTAGTAGAGCCCTTTGGTCAGGGCAGCCAAAAATTGGGAGGTTCAACAATGACCCATGCATACAGACATGTAGTAGGGCCTGTAACCCTCAAGTGGTGTATTGTAGTAGAGCCCTTTGGTCAGGGCAGCCAAAAATTGGAAGGTTCAACAATGACCCATGCATACAGACATGTAGTAGGGCCTGTAACCCTCAAGTGGGTGTATTGTAGTAGAGCCCTTAGGTCAGGGCAGCCAAAAATTGGGAGGCTCCTCTTTGTCCCTGGATGGAGACATGCAGGAGGGCCTTTTAAGAAGAACTGGGTGTATTGTAGTAGAGCCCTTTGGTCAGGGCAGCCAAAAATTGGGAGGTTCAACAATGACCCATGCATACAGACATGTAGTATGGCCTGTAACCCTCAAGTGGGTGTATTGTAGTAGAGCCCTTTGGTCAGGGCAGACAAAAATTGGGAGGTTCAACAATGACCCATGCATACAGACATGTAGTAGGGCCTGTAACCCTCAAGTGGGTGTATTGTAGTAGAGCCCTTTGGTCAGGGCAGCCAAAAATTGGAAGGTTCAACAATGACCCATGCATACAGACATGTAGTAGGGCCTGTAACCCTCAAGTGGGTGTATTGTAGTAGAGCCCTTAGGTCAGGGCAGCCAAAAATTGGGAGGCTCCTCTTTGTCCCTGGATGGAGACGTGCAGGAGGGCCTGTTAAGAAGAACTGGGTGTATTGTAGTAGAGCCCTTTGGTCAGGGCAGCCAAAAATTGGGAGGTTCAACAATGACCCATGCATACAGACATGTAGTAGGGCCTGTAACCCTCAAGTGGGTGTATTGTAGTAGAGCCCTTTGGTCAGGGCAGCCAAAAATTGGGAGGTTCAACAATGACCCATGCATACAGACATGTAGTAGGGCCTGTAACCCTCAAGTGGGTGTATTGTAGTAGAGCCCTTTGGTCAGGGCAGCCAAAAATTGGGAGGTTCAACAATGACCCATGCATACAGACATGTAGTAGGGCCTGTAACCCAAGTGGGTGTATTGTAGTAGAGCCCTTTGGTCAGGGCAGACAAAAATTGGGAGGTTCAACAATGACCCATGCATACAGACATGTAGTAGGGCCTGTAACCCTCAAGTGGGTGTATTGTAGTAGAGCCCTTAGGTCAGGGCAGCCAAAAATTGGGAGGCTCCTCTTTGTCCCTGGATGGAGACGTGCAGGAGGGCCTGTTTAAGAAGAACTGGGTGTATTGTAGTAGAGCCCTTTGTTCAGGGCAGCCAAAAATTGGGAGGTTCAACAATGACCCATGCATACAGACATGTAGTAGGGCCTGTAACCCTCAAGTGGGTGTATTGTAGTAGAGCCCTTTGGTCAGGGCAGCCAAAAATTGGGAAGGTTCAACAATGCCCATGCATACAGACAGTAGTAGGGGCCTGTAACCTCAAGTGGGTGTATTGTAGTAGAGCCCTTAGGTCAGGGCAGCCAAAAATTGGGAGGCTCCTCTTGTCCCTGATGAGAGACGTGCAGGAGGGCCTTTAAGAAGAACTGGGTGTATTGTAGTAGAGCCCTTTGGTCAGGGCAGCCAAAAATTGGGAGGTTCAACAATGACCCATGCATAGAGACATGTAGTAGGGCCTGTAACCCTCAAGTGGGTGTATTGTAGTAGAGCCCTTAGGTCAGGGCAGCCAAAAATTGGGAGGCTCCTCTTTGTCCCTGGATGGAGACGTGCAGGAGGGCCTGTTAAGAAGAACTGGGTGTATTGTAGTAGAGCCCTTTGGTCAGGGCAGCCAAAAATTGGGAGGTTCAACAATGACCCATGCATACAGACATGTAGTAGGGCCTGTAACCCTCAAGTGGGTGTATTGTAGTAGAGCCCTTTGGTCAGGGCAGACAAAAATTGGGAGGTTCAACAATGACCCATGCATAGAGACATGTAGTAGGGCCTGTAACCCTCAAGTGGGTGTATTGTAGTAGAGCCCTTAGGTCAGGGCAGCCAAAAATTGGGAGGCTCCTCTTTGTCCCTGGATGGAGACGTGCAGGAGGGCCTGTTAAGAAGAACTGGGTGTATTGTAGTAGAGCCCTTTGGTCAGGGCAGCCAAAAATTGGGAGGTTCAACAATGACCCATGCATACAGACATGTAGTAGGGCCTGTAACCCTCAAGTGGGTGTATTGTAGTAGAGCCCTTAGGTCAGGGCAGCCAAAAATGGGGAGGCTCCTCTTTGTCCCTGGATGGAGACGTGCAGGAGGGCCTTTTAAGAAGAACTGGGTGTATTGTAGTAGAGCCCTTTGGTCAGGGCAGCCAAAAATTGGGAGGTTCAACAATGACCCATGCATACAGACATGTAGTAGGGCCTGTAACCCTCAAGTGGGTGTATTGTAGTAGAGCCCTTAGGTGAGGGCAGCCAAAAATTGGGAGGCTCCTCTTTGTCCCTGGATGGAGACGTGCAGGAGGGCCTTTTAAGAAGAACTGGGTGTATTGTAGTAGAGCCCTTTGGTCAGGGCAGCCAAAAATTGGGAGGTTCAACAATGACCCATGCATACAGACATGTAGTAGGGCCTGTAACCCTCAAGTGGGTGTATTTTACTATAGCCCTTTGGTCAGGGCAGCCAAAAATTGGGAGGCTCCTCTTTGTCCCTGGATAGAGACTTGCAGGAGGGCCTGTTAAGAACTGGGTGTATTGTAGTATAGCCCTTTTGTCAGGGCAGCCAAAAATTGGGAGGCTCCTCTTTGTCCCTGGATAGAGACGTGTAGGAGTGCCTAAAAACATTTTTCCCATTGAAAAGGAGCGGGTCTCCTGTCGTTGTAATGCCCATTCTAACAGAATGGGCTAAAAAATTTACCACTGCGGGTATACCTCAAACAAGAGCCTAACTATTCTAACGCTCATCATGGTGTCACATGAGGAGAAGGAGTAGCAGTCCAGCGATTATCCAAAGTACGGAAGTGTGTACCCATGGGTGAGTGGAGGTACATGTCAAATTCAAATAACAAAATTAAATTCAGTTGTCATTTGCTGGTGGTGTGGTGAAGTCTGGCCCAATCCAACCCTTGTTCATCTTGATCAGAGTGAGCCTGTCCGCATTTTCAGTTGACAGGCGGGTGCGTTTATCAGTGATTATTCCACCTGCTGCACTGAAAACACGCTCTGATAAAACGCTAGCGGCAGGGCAGGCCAGGACTTCCAAGGCGTAGAGAGCCAATTCATGCCACGTGTCGAGCTTGGAGACCCAATAATTGAAAGGCACCGATGAATCTCGCAGTACAGTTGTTCGATCTGCAAGGTACTCCTTCAGCATCTGCCCAAACTTAGCATTTCTGGTGGCTCTACCCCGCACCTCAGGGGCTGTGGTACGTGAGGGGCTGAGAAAACTGTCCCACATCGTAAAGACAGTTCCCCTACCTCTGGCGGATTGGACTTGTGCCCCTCTCGGCCGTACGCCTTGGTTGTCCATCGAATCCTGACCTATGCCGCTAGCGTTTTGTGAGGGGAAGGATTTCACAACTTCCGTGACTATGGCCCTCTGGAACTGCAGCATTTTGGCTGACCTCTCCGCCTCAGGAATGAGAGACATAAAGTTCTCCTTGTAGCGTGGGTCTAAGAGTGTTGCCAACCAGTACTGATTGTCGGCCAAGATGTTCTGAACGCGAGGGTCACGAGACAGGCAGCTTACCATAAAGTCAGCCATGTGCGCCAGACTCTTAACAGCCATCACATCAGTATCCAGACCAACACGATGACTGAACATGCTGTCCTCCTCCTCCTCCTCCTCCTCCTCCTCATCTCCCCTGTCCTCTGGCCAGCCACGCTGAATCGAAGGTATGACTGGTGTGCATGTCATATCCCCAATTTGGCCTGAGAGTTGCTCTATGTCTTCATCGTCCTCCTCCTCCTCGTCATAGTCCTCCACTACACGTTGTGATGACATGAGGCTGGGCTGTGTGTTTTCACCCACACCCACTACAGTTTCTTGCTCTAAGTCATCGCGCTCGGCCTGCAATGCATCCTCTTTTATTGTCAGCAGAGACCGTTTTAGAAGGCAGAGTAGTGGTATGGTGACGCTAATAATGGCGTCATCACCGCTCACCATCTTGGTGGAGTCCTCAAAGTTTTGGAGGACGGTGCATAGGTCCGACATCCATCTCCACTCCTCAGGTGTTATGTGTGGAGTTTGACCCATTTCCCGACGGCTTAGGTGATGCAGGTAGTCCACAACTGCCCTCTTCTGCTCACATATCCTGACCAACATGTGCAGCGTTGAATTCCAACGCGTGGGGACATCACACACCAGTCTGTGGGCCGGAAGACGCAAACGGCGCTGAAAGCTTGCAAGGCCGGCTGAAGCAGCAGGTGACTTGCGAAAATGTGCAGACAGACGCCGAACTTTTACCAGCAGGTCAGACACCTCCGGGTATGACTTCACAAACCTCTGAACCACCAGGTTGAGCACATGGGCCACGCATGGAACATGCGTCAGCTGCCCTCGCCTCAAAGCTGCCACCAGGTTCCGGCCATTGTCACACACGACCTTTCCTGGCTTTAGGTTCAGAGGTGTGAGCCAGTGATCTGCCTGCTGTTTCAGAGCTGTCCACACCTCTTCTGCATTGTGGGGTTTGTCACCTATGCAGACTAGCTTCAGCACAGCCTGTTGCCGCTTTGCAGAGGCAGTGCTGCAGTGCTTCCAGCTTGGGACTGGTGTGGAGGGTACAGTGGATGAGGATGCGCAGGTGGAGGAGGCTGAAGAGCATGACATTCCGGAGCTGTAGAGTGTCGGTGAAACCATGACAGAGGTAGGGCCTGCTATCCTTGGTGTGGGAAGGACGTGTTCCGTCCCTCGCTCAGACTGGGTCCCAGCCTCCACAATATTAATCCAGTGTGCCGTCAGGGAGATGTAGCGGCCTTGCCCACAAGCACTTGTCCACGTGTCTGTGGTAAGGTGGACTTTGGCTGAAACAGCATTGTTCAGGGCACGTGTGATGGTGTTGGACACGTGGTTATGCAATGCGGGGACGGCACATCTGGAGAAATAGTGTCGGCTGGGGACCGAGTAACGTGGGACAGCAGCCGCCATCAGGTCGCGGAATGCGTCCGTCTCCACCAGACGGAAAGGCAACATTTCTAGCGCTATGAGTCGCGAAATGTGAGCATTGAGGACTGTGGCATGTGGGGCATTGGCAGCGTATTTGCGCCTGCGTTCAAATGTTTGCTGAATGGATAATTGAACGCTGCGCTGGGACAAGGACGTGCTTGATGGTGGCGTAATTTGTGCTTCAGCAACTTCAGGTGCAGGACAGGAGGCTTGTTCGCGGCCAGCATGGACAGGGGATTGGCTTGCATGCACAACAGCCGAAGACCTAGCAGTGACATCAGCACGCACCGCTCCTCGACTCTGTTGTACTTCCCACAAAGTCGGGTGCTTGGCTGACATGTGCCTGATCATGCTGGTGGTGGTCAGGCTGCTAGTTTTCGTACCCCTGCTGATAGTGGCATGGCAGGTGTGGCAAATGGCCTTTTTAGAGTCTTCTGGAGCCAACTTAAAAAACTCCCAGACTCGGGAAGACCGAACATTTGCACAGGCACCTTGAGTCGTGTTGTTGTTCCGGGGAACGGTTGCCTGCCTTCTGCCTGCGGACGCACCCCTGCTTCGTACTGGCTGTTGTGATGCTACGCCTCCCTCCCCCTGTGCACTGCTGTCCTCGCTCTGCATATCCTCCTGCCATGTAGGGTCAGCTACTGGATCATCCACCACGTCGTCTTCCTCTTCCGCACCCTGATCCTCCTCCTGACTTCCTGGCAATTGTGTCTCATCATCGTCCACCCCTTGTTGAGACACTTTGACAACGTTCCGTTCGTCATAACGCGGCTGCTCAAATATTTGGGCATCTGTACATACCATCTCCTCATGACCCACTTCAAAAGGAGGTGGCGACAGGCCAGATTCTGCGAATGGATACGTGAACAGCTCTTCCGAGTGTCCTAGTGTGGGATCTGTAATGTCCGTGGACGTGTAATCGGCCAGGTGGTAGGAAGGAGGATCAGGTTGGGAAATGTGCGGTGCAGTATCACGGCTACTGACAGTTGACCGTGCGGAAGACAGGGTGTTTGTGGAGGTGCCCATCTGACTTGAAGCATTATCCGCTATCCAAGTAACAACCTGTTGACACTGGTCTTGGTTCAACAGTGGTGTACTGCTGCGGGCCCCAAGAATTTGGGACAGGACGTGCGAGCGAGGAGATGTGGCCCTTTGTTGTTGCGAAATGAGTGCTTGCACACGACCTCGGCCTCTGCCTGCACCACCATCACGTCCACTTCCTTGTTCCTTGCCAACGCCCTTGCCAACGACTTTGCGCATTTTGCCTGTATAGAGCGACAACTGCCTGGTCACTGTGGAGGTCACAGGAGATTAGGATTTTAGTTCCCTAACCTGTAGAAACGTATGACGTACAACAGTGTGGTGACTGTTGAGATGACAAGAGTTAGGATTTTAGTTCCCTAACTTGTAGAAACTTATGACGTACAACAGTGTGGTGACTGTTGAGATGACAAGAGTTAGGATTTTAGTTCCCTAACCTGTAGAAACTTATGACTTACAACAGTGTGGTGACTGTTGAGATGACAATAGTTAGGATTTTAGTTCCCTAACCTGTAGAAACGTATGACGTACAACAGTGTGGTGACTGTTGAGATGACAAGAGTTAGGATTTTAGTTCCCTAACCTGTAGAAACGTATGACGTACAACAGTGTGGTGACTGTTGAGATGACAAGAGTTAGGATTTTAGTTCCCTAACCTGTAGAAACGTATGACGTACAACAGTGTGGTGACTGTTGAGATGACAAGAGTTAGGATTTTAGTTCCCTAACCTGTAGAAACGTATGACGTACAACAGTGTGGTGACTGTTGAGATGACAAGAGTTAGGATTTTAGTTCCCTAACTTGTAGAAACGTATGACGTACAACAGTGTGGTGACTGTTGAGATGACAAGAGTTAGGATTTTAGTTCCCTATACTTGTAGAAACTTATGACGTACAACAGTGTGGTGACTGTTGAGATGACAAGAGTTAGGATTTTAGTTCCCTAACCTGTAGAAACTTATGACTTACAACAGTGAGGTGACTGTTGAGATGACAATAGTTAGGATTTTAGTTCCCTAACCTGTAGAAACGTATGACGTACAACAGTGTGGTGACTGTTGAGATGACAAGAGTTAGGATTTTAGTTCCCTAACCTGTAGAAACGTATGACGTACAACAGTGTGGTGACTGTTGAGATGACAAGAGTTAGGATTTTAGTTCCCTAACCTGTAGAAACGTATGACGTACAACAGTGTGGTGACTGTTGAGATGACAAGAGTTAGGATTTTAGTTCCCTAACCTGTAGAAACGTATGACGTACAACAGTGTGGTGACTGTTGAGATGACAAGAGTTAGGATTTTAGTTCCCTAACTTGTAGAAACGTATGACGTACAACAGTGTGGTGACTGTTGAGATGACAAGAGTTAGGATTTTAGTTCCCTATACTTTTGGAAACTTATGACGTACAACAGTGTGGTGACTGTTGAGATGACAAGAGTTAGGATTTTAGTTCCCTAACCTGTAGAAACTTATGACGTACAACATGTGTGGTGACTGTTGAGATGACAAGAGTTAGGATTTTAGTTCCCTAACCTGTAGAAACGTATGACGTACAACAGTGTGGTGACTGTTGAGATGACAAGAGTTAGGATTTTAGTTCCCTAACCTGTAGAAACGTATGACGTACAACAGTGTGGTGACTGTTGAGATGACAAGAGTTAGGATTTTAGTTCCCTAACTTGTAGAAACTTATGACGTACAACAGTGTGGTGACTGTTGAGATGACAAGAGTTAGGATTTTAGTTCCCTAACCTGTAGAAACGTATGACGTACAACAGTGTGGTGACTGTTGAGATGACAAGAGTTAGGATTTTAGTTCCCTAACCTGTAGAAACGTATGACGTACAACAGTGTGGTGACTGTTGAGATGACAAGAGCTGGGATTTTAGTTCCCTAACCTGTAGAAACGTATGACGTACAACAGTGTGGTGACTGTTGAGATGACAAGAGTTAGGATTTTAGTTCCCTAACCTGTAGAAACTTATGACGTACAACAGTGTGGTGACTGTTGAGATGACAAGAGTTAGGATTTTAGTTCCCTAACCTGTAGAAACGTATGACGTACAACAGTGTGGTGACTGTTGAGATGACAAGAGTTAGGATTTTAGTTCCCTAACTTGTAGAAACTTATGACGTACAACAGTGTGGTGACTGTTGAGATGACAAGAGTTAGGATTTTAGTTCCCTAACCTGTATTAAGGTACTACGTACACCTGTCTGGTGACTGTAATGGTTTGAAGAGAGGATTTTAGTCCCTAACCTGTATTAAGGCAGTACGTACACCTGTCTGGTGACTGTTTTGATGACAAGAGTTAGGATTTTAGTTCCCTAACCTGTATTAAGGTACTACGTACACCTGTCTGGTGACTGTAATGGTTTAAACAGAGGATTTTAGTCCCTAACCTGTATTAAGGTAGTACGTACACCTGTCTGGTGACTGTTTTGATGACAAGAGTTAGGATTTTAGTTCCCTAACCTGTATTAAGGTACTACGTACACCTGTCTGGTGACTGTAATGGTTTGAAGAGAGGATTTTAGTCCCTAACCTGTATTAAGGTAGTACGTACACCTGTCTGGTGACTGTTTTGATGACAAGAGTTAGGATTTTAGTTCCCTAACCTGTATTAAGGTACTACGTACACCTGTCTGGTGACTGTAATGGTTTGAAGAGAGGATTTTAGTCCCTAACCTGTATTAAGGTAGTACGTACACCTGTCTGGTGACTGTTTTGATGACAAGAGTTAGGATTTTAGTTCCCTAACCTGTATTAAGGTAGTACGTACACCTGTCTGGTGACTGTAATGGTTCAAGAGAGGATTTTAGTCCCTAACCTGTATTAAGGTAGTACGTACACCTGTCTGGTGACTGTGTTGATGACAAGAGTTAGGATTTTAGTTCCCTAACCTGTATTAAGGTAGTACGTACACCTGTCTGGTGACTGTAATGGTTCAAGAGAGGATTTTAGTCCCTAACCTGTATTAAGGTAGTACGTACACCTGTCTGGTGACTGTTTTGATGACAAGAGTTAGGATTTTAGTTCCCTAACCTGTATTAAGGTAGTACGTACACCTGTCTGGTGACTGTAATGGTTTGAAGACAGGATTTTAGTCCCTAACCTGTATTAAGGTACTAAGTACAAGAGTGTGGTGACTCTAATGGTCACAGAAAAGCTTGGATTTCAATCTGTATCACCCTGCCTATATCCTCCTAGATTAGTCCTGAGAAGGACTGTTCTGGTCACTGGAAATCTTGGACTCCGATCTGGATCACCCTGCCTATGTCCTCCTAGATTAGTCCTGAGAAGGACTGTTGTGGTCAGCAGCAGTTTGCAGCCCTGATCCGGATCTACCTATGAGGGCCGCAAATCTGTCCCTAATCAGCAGCAGACACTCTCCCTACACTCACTGTCTGGAAGGCTGTGTGCCGAGCACAGCGCGCCGGGACTTATAAAGGCTCGGTGACGCTGTGCAGGCCGGCCAATCACTGCTATACCACAACCAACAGGGCTGTGGCATTGCAGTGGTCTGTCAGCCAATCCCTGCACGTGGGCTGGCTCTCAAAAGAGCGCCAACATGGAGAGATGACGACCACGAGCACAGCACGAGTATCGCGAGATTACTCGGTGCTCGGCGAGTCGCCCGAGTACAGTGATACTCGTGCGAGTAACGAGTAGTGCCGAGCATGTTCGCTCAACACTAGTCATTGTACCTCTGTATGTCTTCTCTTTAATGTAGAAGAATAGAGAGGTTTCCTGTGTGCAGCGTGTTTCTTTGTTTCTTATGCTAATTGTCACATCAGTGAGGAAGTCGACAAACTGTAATGCCACCTAATAAAGTTAGTAATCCTAAAATTCATAATTAAACATCACGAAACAATCACTGATCTCAGGTAGACCAGTCAAAGAAAACACTGCGGGCAGCTCAAACAGAGTGAAATCCTAGGTGCATTGTCCATATATCTAGAGCCAGCTAAGGGGAGCAATCATGCGGGGTTTTGCAATCATGCCAGCTGCATAAGTGCCAACTGTACAAGTGTTATGCAGTTACACCGGGCATTTAAATGGGGCAGGAAACGGGTAAGTCATGCAAGACAAAAACAGATATGTAATTTGTTCACTTGTGCTGCAATTATGTATTCACTATGTAAACCCCAGACTACTCATCACTACTGACCACTCACCCACCACCTCCGCTCACCATCCACAATGTATCCCCTCCTTTGCACTCTCACTCCCATCCTTCTCCACTTCCTGCTACCCCCGCTCATCCCTCCACCAGGCAACAAAGTACTTCTCTCACACTCCATCCTACCTAACCACCTCACCCACTCCTCTGAACTATTCCTTCACTTTCTCCATCTCCAATCAGGCATGCCCACAACGTAAACTCTTTTGCTCCCACCTGATAACCCTCTCCCTGCTCCTCCTACTCGCTGGCGACATTTCCTCTAATCCCGGACCCCCCGCCACATCCCCACAGTCACCTACACCCCACCCCCACGTCCCATCACCAACTCTCATAACCTCACTATCACCCACCCTCGCAACCTGACCAACCTTAGACCAATCCCCCAGCCCCTGCTCCTCTAATCTCCATGCCAGGTGCACTCTGGAACGCCCGCTCAGTCTGTAATAAACTCCCATACATCCATGAACTCTTTATTTCTAATAAACTCTCATTCCTTGGCATTACAGAGACCTGGCTCACCCCCTCCGACACGGCCTCCCCTGCTGCACTATCCTACGGCAGATTTAATCTTTCCCATACAACCCGCCCCTCTGACAAACATGGGGGAGGTGTCGGCATACTCCTATCCGACACCTGCTCCTTCACCCCTATTCCATTACCCCCCTCTGCTACTCTCCCATCTTTTGAAGCCCACTCTGTCCGCATCTTCTCCCCCTGAATCCTCCAGCTAGCAGTCATCTACCGCCCCCCTGGATCCATCCCCACCTTCCTTGACCACTTCACTACCTGGCTACTTCATTTCCTCTCTACTGACATCCCCACCATCATTATGGGCGATTTCAATATCCCCATTGACACTGCCCACCCAACCGCCTCTCAACTTCTTTCCCTGACCTCCTCCTTCGGGCTCTCTCAATGGTCCTCCTCTGCCACCCACAAAGATGGCCACACGCTGGATCGCATCTTTACTCGTCTTTGCTCCCTTACTAACCTCACAAACTCAACCCTCCTCATGTCTGACCACAATCTGCTGACCTTCTCCTCCCTCACCTCCCCTACTACACCACCTCCCCTCCGCAAACTTGATCATCCCTGCAGAAACCTAAAACACATTGATCTACACTTACCCTCAGAATCCCTCATCCCTCTCGCCAACATAACATCTATACGTGACACAGACACTGCCACCACCCTCTACAACACCACATTAACCAAGGCTCTCGACCTAGCAGCCCCCCTCACATACCACGCTCCACGCACTAACAGGCAACCCTGGCGCACCACCCTCACTAAATACCTGAGACGGGCATCCAGGGTCACCCAGAGGCGATAGAAAAAAATCACATTCCACTGAGCACTTTTCCCTGTTCAAACAGTCCCTCATCGCCTTCAAAACTGCACTTGCTTCCGCCAAACAAACCTTCTTCTCATCCCTAATAACCTCCCTGTCCCGCGATCCCAAACAACTTTTCAAAACCTTCAATTCCTTACTCCGCCCGCTTGCTCCCCCTCCCTCTCCTCTTATCTCTGCAGAAGACTTTGCCTCCTTCTTCAAAGAAAAGATTGTCAGAATCAGAGACAGCTTTGATCCACTGTCCCCACAGCCTTCCCTTTCACCTATACTGCCCTCTCCTTCCATCAACTGCTTCCCCCCATAACTGAAGACCAGCTCTCCTCCCTCCTGTCAAAATCACACCTCACCACCAGTTATCATCCCAGCCCTAACTCATCTTATCAACCTATCACTTACCACTGGCACCTTCCCCTCAGCCTTCAAACACGCCTTGATCACACCCATCCTCAAAAAACCCTCCCTCGACCCCACAAATGTCTCCAATTTCCACCCTATATCTCTCTTCCCTTTCACCTCTACACTACTTGAACAGCATGTCCACTCTGAGCTGTCCTCTCACCTCTCCTCCTGCTCCCTCTTTGACCACCTGCAATCTGGCTTCCAACCTCTCCATTCCACTGAAACAGCCCTGACCAAAGTCACCAACAATCTATTGACTGCCAAAAGCAAGTGCCACTACTCTGTTCTCCTCCTCCTCGACCTGTCCGCCGCCTTCGACACTGTTGACCTCTCTACTTCAGATCCTGGAATCTCTTGGCATCACAGACCTTGCTCTCTCTTGGATCTCCTCATACATAACGGACCAGGCCTTCAGCGTCACTCCCTCCCACACATCCTCCTCGCCCCACCCCCTATCTGTTGGGGTCCCCCAGGGCTCGGTTCTTGGACCGTTACTGTTCTCAATCTACACTCTCGGCCTAAGGCAACTCATTGAGTCCCACGACCTACAGTACCACCTCTACGCCGACGACACCCAAATCTACCTGTCTGGTCCTGACATCGCCTCCCTTCTATCCAAAATTCCACACTGCCTGTTTGCCATCTCATCCTTCTTCTTTGCTCGCTTCCTTAAGCTGAACATGGACAAAACAGAGTTCAAAGTTTTCCCCCCAAGATGCTCCCCCTCACTACCTGACCTATCCATTGTCCTCAACGACTGCTCTTTCTCCCCAGACCCCCACGCTAAGTACCTCAGGGTTATCCTTGACTCTTCCCTCTCCTTCAAGCCCCACATCCAGGCCCTCGCCACCTCCTGCCGACTTTAGCTCAAAAACATCTATAGGATCCGCACTTTCCTTGACCACGATACTGCTAAAACCCTTATTCACACTCTCATCATCTCCCGCCTCGACTACTGCAACCTCCTGCTTACCAGCCTCCCCACTACCTCCCTTGCACCTCTCCAATCTATCCTGAACTCCGCTGCCCGCCGAATCCATCTGTCTCCCCACTACTTCCCTGTCTCCCCCCTCTGCCAAGCCCTTCAATGGCTACCTACTTCCCAGAGATCCCGGTTTAAAACATTAACCATGGCATACAAAGCCATTCACAACCTGTCCCCTCCATACATCTCTGACATAGTCTCCGGATATCTACCCTCACGCAACCTGCGATCCTCCCAAGAGCTCCTCCTCTACTCCCCCCTCATCTCCTCTTCACACAACCGCATACAGGATTTCTCCCGTGCTTCACCCATACTCTGGAACACACTACTCCAACACATCAGACATTCTCCTACCCTGGGAACCTTCAAAAGAAGCCTGAAGACGCACCTCTTCCACCAAGCCTACCTCCTGCAAAAAGACCCGGTCCACCACACCGCCTCACAACTGGAACTTCCCCCTCCCACTTTTATCCCCACCCACCCCTCATAGACTGTGAGCCCTTGCAGACAGGATTTCTCCCCTCTTGTATCTGTACAACCGAATTGTCCACATTTATTGTTACTTGTATTGTTACTATGTTACTTGTCCTAGTCTGCCTCTTTTAGCATGTAAAGTGCCATGGAATATAATGGTGCTATATAAATAAATAATAATAATAATAATTACCCACTGGAAGATACGAATATGCAAATAGAGTCCATGGAGCCTCGTTTCAAAGTCATAATTGACTCTTTAACAAGCCTTTTAATATGACTTAGGATTTGTGCCAGATGAGAACACCAAATTGCAGATGCTGCGATTCAGGGTGATTACCCCTCATCAGTGCAGTGTGTGAGAATTCTGATCTGGCTGTATGAGAAGCTAAGGCAAGGTTTCTGGTTTTTGCCACAGATTTCATGCTTTTTGGTGCACTGTGTTCAATATGTTGATCTGTATCTCCTGGCCAATAAGAGCACCAAGCCCACCACATGGTTTTTGCCACATATTTCATTCTTTTGTTGGTGCAATTTTGGCATAAAGCTGCATGCATTGTGTTCAATGTGTTCATCTGCATCTCCTGGCCCAAAAAAGCACCAAAATCGCAATATAGCTGAGCCTTTTTATAAAATTATTCCTTAAAATAATTTAAAAAAAATGATGTGCGGCTTCACCATATTTTTGTATGCAAGCCAGGTACAGCAGGCAGGTACATGCAGCCTCCTACCCCCAGCTTCTTATTTTTATTTAGCTGGAAGCCAAAAATGTAGGGAAGCCCTTTATTTAAATTGTCATGAATTTCATGAAATAATTACAAAAAATCGTATTCATATATATCCAACCAAACAAAGGAAGACGATCATTACAAAAGGAAAGAACCCCAGCAATATAAAAAGGTAAATAAATTAACATATACTGGAAGCCAAAAAAATCAAGGGGTACAATAGTAATACACATATATTTATATTACAAGCATACAGAGAGGGACAACGGGTGGAAGCACCAGAAGGAGGGACTCATAATAATGTATCAAGATCCCTCATAGCCCAAAAATCTAGTTTTAAAAAAACCTTTATAAAAATATTTGTTTTTAGATGTGATTATTTGTTTTAAAATTATTTTAAAGAAGTTCAATAAAATTCCCGAGAAAGGGTTATACTAATACACTGTGTTTTTAATAGACACCGAGGCCAAGAACAATCTATAGACTAAAAGAGAAAGGTTCCAGCCACTAGCCAGATTGTGCCCTTAACCCATATATATATATACAGAGATTGGATATATATGAATACGATTTTAACTTGTAAAGGGTATACAGACACACGGCATCACCCGGGGCAGACAGCTGCCAATCATAATAAGGGAGCTCCAGTGTTTAAGGTGTAGATACACAATTATCAGTAATTACAAAAAATGACTTGGGGCTTTGACGTATTTTTGGTTTTAAGACAGGTGCAACTAGGCAGCTGGGGGCTGGAATCCTCAACGCAGGGTGGCCCATGCTTTTTTGGGCCTCACCGCTGTGAATTGCAGCCCGCAGCTGCCTCAGCAAATGGTACATTCATAGAAGCACCCTTTTCTGGCACTGTATCTACACTTTTCCAGTGGCCCTGGTGGTGTTGGCATGCTGGGTAATAAAGGGGTTAATACCAGCTTTGTATTGGCTGATGACACTAAGCCTGAAATTCATAGTAAAAAACACAACATTGAAAAAAACATCTATTATATAATTGCCGTAGCGACTTCCGTCGCGACCGGCGCTACTTCCTGTGGCTTTGTTCGCGTAGCTCGGAAGCGGGCATTGCGAGCAGTAGAGCAGACCACCACCACCACCACCACCCATCCTATTGCACATGAGTCATCACACATGGCATTTTTTCATAAGACATCACATAGTAACAAGAACACAGTCAGTCCCAAAGTCAGCTGTGACCACCTGGCCCTGGAGCCGTACTCGGTCTCTCACACCGCACATCTGACCGCCTGGCCCTTGGACACTGGCTGCCACGCACACATCAGGTGCACTAGCATGGAGCTGGCAGGCTCCCATCACTTACCCACTGGGGACGGATCACTTCCAGCATCTCCTCACATGGCAGTGGTATGGACTTCTGAATCCCATCGTCCTCTCCTCACTCAGACACCTGACAGGTTCCTATCCAGCCTGCTCACTCACAGCTGCAACCCAGTGAGTCAATCAGCACATCTTCACTCACACACAGACCTGAGATGTGATTAACCCCCTGTGCACCATTCAGGTTTAGCCCAGCAAAGCACTCATCCCCACAGGTTCAGCCGCTCATTAGGCTCATGACTGTATCGGATCTTCAGCACTCACACTCAGCTGTTTTACTCAGCTCATGAAAACCCTTCAGCTGTTAACCCCCTGTACATCGGACAGGTTTCACACACCACACACAATGAGGAAAACCGGCCCATGTGAACACAGACCTGCATTGATAACCCATGTGATGCACCCGGCCAGGGGCCACATCACCACACCTCACTTTCTCCGCACTTCACTCACTTTGTCCGCACACATACACACACACACACACATACTCCGCTATACTTACCACCGGCCCTGCATCACCGACATGTCGCCGCCCCCGAACTACTCGATCAAATATCGCGTCCAAAAAGTCTCGCCAAACTTCCCGGACGCCATATTGGATCCAGTCGTCCGCGGGCGCCGACATGTCAACTCAGGATCCAGCTGGCAAGGAAGACGCAGGGTCGGTGCTAACTATATCGAAGTGTCTGTGTGTGTGTGTATGTATGTGTGTGCTGACCACTCTGCCCCAGCGCTGCACTCAGCAATCTGCCCACGCCACTGTGCTCACCAATCTCACCGCACTCACTGCTAACCACTGAGCCACCGCACTCACTGCTAACCACTGAGCCACCGCACTCGCTGCTAACCACTGAGCCACCCCACTCACTGCTAACCACTGAGCCACCTGTATACACACAATTCATTTCACCCCACTCCCCTAACTATTAGTAAATATACTATATATGGATTCTAGACTACCCGATTCTTTCGAATCGGCCCGCCATCTATATATATATATATGTGATTATATAGGAATTATCAGTATTATGTATGTGATTATGTATAAATTAGTGAGTCGAGCCTATTCTGCAAGGACTCGCAACGGCCGCTTGGCGGCCATTGCGAGTGAGGCTTTGCGAATCAGTGGCGCCAGCAATGCTTCACAGGTCGCGTGGGCGCTGCGCCCACGCCCACAACGACGGAAACAGCGCCGAAACTTACGGAAGTGCGTTAGGGAAATTATATATTACATATTGATAATCTATTATATAATTGCTGTAGCGACTTCCCTCGCACACGCCGCTACCTCCGTGGCTTTGTTCGTGGACGCGCATCGCCCACGCGACTCACTCGCAATGCCCGCGAAGGGGGCGTTGCGAGTCGTTGCAGCAGCCCGAGCAATGCCCTATACACAGATTCTAGAATCCCGATGGAATCGCATCGGGCTCACAGCTAGTTTAGAAATAAAATACAATACAATCGTGTTTCACATTTTTAATTAACAAAATACCCTTCCCCTCAATATAATTCACAGGTAATATCTTCAGCTCTGCTGCATTTCTCTGTGAGCAGATGCCCATTGTCGGTGACAGTGTCTGTAATTGCCTGTTGGACCTCTCTGCAGTGAATACCTAGATAATGAGCAGCACCATAAGTAGACACAGCGGGACAGCGGGGCAGTGGGACGCGGTAAGTACAATGCTGTAATAACTATTTTATTCATTTTTACAGCTCCCCCGCCCCCAAACCAAATCCCAAACTGTAACACAGACTTCCCAGGAAAGTCTGTGTTTGAGATCTATGCCCGAACACTTTGTGTTTGGTACAGACCCCAAACTTTACAGTTCGGGTTCACCCATCACTACTCTTGGTATTTGATCCCAGACTTCATTACTACCCAGCATAGCCAATGAGAAGTGACTGGCCTGATATTTTTTCCTTCCCACTAGTATATATCCTATTTTTACACTGTGCTATCGAGTGTAGAATCTGATCCAGGGACTTCAGGAGAAGGCCTGAGAGCACCAGAAACTAGAATCGTTGCAATACGAGTCATATATAGAGATAATCTCCGCAGGTAGAGCTACGTTCCCCGGGGCAGTGGTAGTAATAGTCTATAGATGGTGCTATGAATGTTGCAGGATAGGGATGGCAGTAGAGGTGATGGCAAGTTGTGAGGGAATGTGGGGATGGAGCACAAGGATCACACACACTCACGGTTTTGAAGTTTTCCAAGGCTTTACTGCAGATGTTGCTATTCAGCAAGTACTGTCCACGGAGTCTGTACCGGGGCCGGGTTGCTCCCACCCTGTCCGGGTCCTCAGCTTCCCACTGCTGCGCTGTGTGTGTGGCCCTGCTGCCGCTTTAGCTAGGCTGCTGGCCCTGTTTCTTCTCACAGGTACCCACTTGCTAGGCAACTTGAGTCTTTCCGTGTATTTCTGACCCTGCCGTGTTGCTTCGCTGAGGTACAGTGTAGAGCTACAACCTCCACTATCCTGGTGTTTTTTGTGCTGCGTGTTTCAGTCACAGATTCGGATCCGGTATCCTGTCTTTGCGCTCCTCTGGGGCGAGTTATGAGGTAACTCAGTCTCCCAGATATGTTACTCTGTTTCTTGCACTCCTCTCCTCAGACCCTGGCTTCAGGCCTGAAAGTAGTCAGTGGTCCCTGTCAGGAGCTCAGCACTGCTCCCATTTACAGGACCTCCTCCTAGTGCTCTCTGCACCAAACTGAACTGTCAACTAACTTCTTCCTCCTCAGACTAGAATATATCAGGGAGCTGCTTGAGCTCCCCCTTCTGGCCTAGAGGTGCTAGTGCAGTGTCTAGTGTTGTGTGGGGAGTTAACCCTTGTGATGTTACTGTGGCATATTAACCCTTGGTGTGCTACAGACCCAAATAGAGATCTTGGGTCCTGGTTTAATTTGTGAAGGATGATTGTCTGGTCAGCGCCTTCCATCATAGGTTTCCTGGGAAACCTGGGCATCTTGTGGTCCCTTTAGAGGAGGGGATACTGTCATGATTCCTCCTATCATATTGTCTGTATGCAGAGAGTGACAGTTCATCCAATCAATTTTTGGCGAGGGCATTCTGAGCTGTCAGTATGGTGATGGACAGTTCAGCCATTCAATCAGAGACATGGGCATTCTGAGCTCTCAGTATGTTGATAAACAGCTCATTCATTCAATCATTGCTAGTCTGTCTAAGGCTTTCTCCATGTGTCCTCTGTTTGGAGTGATTACCTTGCTGTTTAGCTACCACTGTGCCTTCAATTACTGCCAGTAATAGCTTTAGTTCAGTGGTGTCTGTGTGCCTGTTGTTCCTATGCTCAGTCTGAGCTAAACTTATGCAAACCTTGGATCTTGCTTTTTGAAAATACATTTGCCTAGCCCATTTGTCTTGATCTGCTATCTTTCTGGAATTTCGACCTTACCCCACAACACTACTTACTTTGAAAAGGTAGCAACACAGGATAGGGTATATTAATTAGATTCCTACAGAGAAACATACAAGGGTAACGATGGCGGTAGGGGTGGAGGGACCATGAGCGCTGGTCGGTTGAACAAAATCAGGTACTAGCTATAACTTTATACTTGGACTTATGGCCTTTTAAAATGGAGACCTTGGTACCCAATGTGGGGAAAGGGTGTAGTGCCTGTGAGTACGTAGGTGTTGTACCGCCATCGTTACCCAGTTAGGTGTTTGGAGCATAGAGCTTTTTTGTGATGGAACAATATATGGTAAACGTGATGCCAATTACTCCTGGCTGTGGTGTTGCGATTGTATGGAGATAATCCTTAAATGTGTATTGGACCTATGGCAAAAGATCTATGAATGTTTCTGTGTAGGAATCTAATAGTTAAAAGTGTGGGTAAATTTGATTAATTGTAACACAGAAATATTAACATAATATTGCTACCGTATATACTCGTGTATAAGCCGACTTTTTCAGCCCAAAAATTGGGCTGAAAAGTCCCCCCTCGGCTTATACACGAGTATATACATGTGTGTGCTGAGTGTGAAGGGGACGGGGGCTCTGACTGGGGGCAGGAGGAGGCAGGAGCGGGCTGCAGTGACACCGCGCGGTCACGTGGGCCCGCCTCATTGATATGCACGCATCCCCCTGTCCATCCCCGGCAAGGGGATGCAGTGCATATTGCCGGACACAGCCCCTGGCGGCCCCCGGCAGTGGTATACAGCCCCCCCGCCTAGTACCGGGCCCCCATGCTGCGGCACAGCATACAGTAGTTCATACACTACCATCTCTCCCTGCAGCGCGCGGCTCCTCCATGTCCCAGCCAGCATCTTCCTGTAGTGTCATGTGACTGGCGCGTCACATGACACTACAGCAACAAGCCGGGCGGGAGATGGAGGAAGCGCGCGCTGCAGGAGATGGTAATGTATGAGCTACTGTATGCTGTGCCGCAGCATGGGGGCCCGGTACTAGGCGGGGGGGCTGTATACCACTGCCGGGGGCCCAGTATATCACACTGCTGGGGGCTGCAGTATACACCTGTGCTGGGGGCTGCTGTATAAACCCCCAGGGGCCTGCTGTATAAACCCCTGGGGGCCTGCTGATACCCCCGGGGGCCTGCTGATACCCCTGGGGCCTGCTGAATACCCCTGGGGGCCTGCTGTATACCCCTGGGGGCCTGCTGATACCCCTGGGGGCCTGCTGATACCCATGGGGCCTGCTGTATACCCATGGGGGCCTGCTGTATACCCCTGGGGCCTGCTGATACCCCTGGGGGCCTGCTGATACCCATGGGGCCTGCTGTATACCCATGGGGGCCTGTTGATACCCCTGGGGCCTGCTGATACCCCTGGGGGCCTGCTGAATACCCCTGGGGGCCTGCTTATACCCCTGGGGGCCTGCTTATACGCCTGGGGGCCTGCTGTATACCACTGGGGGCTGCTGTATACCATACTACTGGGGCCTGTATACCACACTGCTGGGGGCTGTATACCTCACTGCTGGGGGTTGTATACCTGTGCTGGAGTCCACCCTCGGCTTATACGCGAGTCAATAAGTTTTCCCAGTTTTTGGGGGCAAAAGTAGGGGGGTCGGCTTATACACGGGTCGGCTTATACACGAGTATATACGGTATTTGATTGTGTACTATTGTTAATAATTACAGCTCGATCTGATTCTCATGTGTGCCCTCAGAGGGAATGTTCTAAATGTTTGTAATGGAATAAAATTTGATGAATAAAGGTTAAAAAATGGTATTTCTATGGTGAATCTTTCCTTGTGAAGGGGATTAATATACCCTATCCTGTGCCGATAAATTTAGAGATAGGAAAGAATAATCTCATAGGGACCTTGTTTTAGGTAATCTGAAAAGGGATGCTGTGGAAGTAGACAATTCCTTTAAGATTATGTATATATATATATATATATATATATATATATATATATATATTACTCGAAGTTGCCACTGACTTCTGCTATTTATACAAAATATGCAGTGAACTGAATACTGCAAGAAGGATGGCTATGGAACACTCCTTTGGCTCCTTTGGCCCTATTTTGTGTAGGGAGCATATGGTAATATTCCTAACTCATACAATTGTCAAAGTGCACAGATGATGTATAGCCAAGGAAATGTATAAATCCTGTACTCAAAATAAACATATCATACATGATAAAGTAACTGCCTCAAGGCAAGTGGTCAAATAATAAAAGCAAAATCTAAATGGGGAATGAGGTGAACATAGAATAATGTACTATACTTTAATATAGCCCCAATACACTGGTTTGTATTTTCAGCTCTAGATTGCAGAAATCCTTTGGACTTCAATTTGAAAAATTAGAACTACTGACCTTCTAACAGAAAGATGGATGCAATCTCTATGATCTTCTGAACTATTTCTGTCAACTGTATTTCATTGTTCAGTGATTCAAGACCTGCCAGAGAGTAGTCAGCTGATTTCTGCCTCCTGATCTGATTTCCTATGAAAACCTGCAACATATTTCATTATGGGTAGGCTAAGCGATGTCATCGGTGCAGCAGTTTTGCTAAACATTTTAAGTGTTACTTAATTAAATCTTTTCAAATGTTCTGTACTGTTGATTGATTGAAATCAAAGCCAGATTAGAGATAAAATAAAATGATATATTTTATTGAATCAATTATTAAAAAAGGACATGTAGAAGATACATAGGAAAATAATGACATAGAGATACAGAACAGGTAAGTAAAAGACAAACATCAAGAGCATATATTTAAAGATTTATAATAATATTGAAAATGGATACTCACTATGTACACTGGCGGTCAAAATATAATCTACATTGATCAACATTTTAAGGGTGCTGTGTAAGGGCACACAATCCACTAGAACAGTGTTTTACATAATAACCAAAGTTTATCAACTTAAAACCTTTATTTTACACAAAATGTGAGGATCATAATTAGAGAACAGCAATGACTGTAGCACAGAGAAAGATTAAAGCTACATCTTGTGAAAGTTACAAGTCACCAATCAGTAGGAAGTGTACAGGCCTTTGCTTTGTACAGGCCTTTGCTTTGAATGACTTCAGCACATCTGTAGTCACAGGATATCGCTAGTCTCTCACACTGCTTTAGTGTGTTTTTTGGCCACTCTTCTTCGAGTCTCTTCCGCAGTTCTGTCACTGTTGAGGGTTTCTTGGCCATAACTTTGTCACCATGGATTTTCCAGAGGTTTTCTACTAGGCTTATATCAGGACTACGGCTGCCTATTTCATTGTTTCACTATTTTCTGTTTCAAGGAACTACTTTACCTGTTTTGCTGTGTGAAAGGGAGAATTATAATTGTCTTGCATGAAAATCCCTGGCTGATTGAGTGCTGAACACAAGTAAGGAATCAAGTGTTGTTGAAGAAGGTTCTGATACACATTTGCATTGACTCTGCCATGTAGCTGTATGACAGATCCAACCATTGCAGCAGAAAACATTCTCCAAACCATTACACTTCCTTCACCTCCTTTCACTGACAGTTTTTCACCAATTTGTTGAGAAGTATAATTTTTCACATCAGACACAAATAAATTAAACTTGCTTTCATCTCTAAAGTGAACCGTGGACCATTTCTCCTCTGTCCACATAACCAAAGTGTCTTGGGTGGCTTGTGTGACTCACAGCAGCTTGGTGCACAGAAGTGGTTGAGTCTCACACAACCTATTAAGGTAAGTGGTTTCCACCATAGTTCACCAAAAGGTTGCCGTTGATAAGACCCTATTTACGCTTTGTCTTTCTTTTGATTCTTTCTGCTAATGAGAGGTTTGGTTACTGCAGAGTGGGCTTTAAGTCCAAATATTCTTAAACGTCGTGACACTGTATGATGAGACAGATCCTTACCCTGTTCAGTGATGAACTGAACTATTCCAGCTGCAGGGTTAAAATGATTACCCATGGAGATTCTCTGCATTATCCTGTCCTCTCTATTATTTGTCTTTTGAGGGCAACCAGCCTTCTTGGGGGACTTAAAAGAGTTTGCGATGTTATAAAGATGCAATATTCTAGAAATCACAGACTTGGAATGACCAACTTCTGTGGCTATGGCTGATAGGGTGACCTTTTTGGCATTTATCTTGACAACCTGCTGCACGAGGATTTCAGTCACTTTGGAAAGGTACACAATTTTTGCAAAGAGAGTGCAAACTGGAAAGTTACGCTGCCACTTACATAGGGTTTGTCAGATAAGTAAATTAGCACTAGGTGCCAGAATTACACCAATAGGTTGTAGATATCTGAAAGTGTTCTCTAATTTTGATCAATATTATTTTGCATTTATCTCATTTACATTTTTATTCTGTGTTTTAGAACATATTCAGTTTATGAAACAAGCTTAAAATACTGCTAATTTATTCATGTTAGGATATTTTGACATAGGATAACACAATGACCTTGACATTAAGGAAATTGTGAGTTGTTCTCTAATTTTGATCTCTAGTGTATGTATATCTTAGAGACTCAGCTTAAGCTAGGGTCACACATAAGCCCTTAGTCCGTTTTTGTCTTCATTTTTGTCTTTTTTTTTTTCTAAGTCCAAAAACTGACAGAAAAACGGATTGGGTGTAATAAACACCCTGTCCGTTTTTTTCTGGACCTCAAAACATTGCTCTGTCCGTTTTTGAGCCAAAAACGTTGCTACCAACGTTTTTGGCATCAGTTAAAAAACGCATGCGTTTTTTTAACATGGGGCCCTATGGGAAACGCATGCGTTAACGCATGGCACATATAGGCACCTGCGTTAACGCATGCGTTTACGCATATGCGTTTTTAATGAAAAAAAATAAAAAAATGACTAAGTCCAAAAACGTTCAGAGGTGCAGGAGGCTCAAAAAGCACCCAAAAAAAACGGATTGGTCATGGAAATCACTTCCAAAAACAGATTTCTATGTGTGACCCCAGCCTTACACTACAAAAATAAGTAGAAAAATATTTAGAAAGGAAACAAAATTATTGGATGGTCAAAAGCTTTGCATTTTTTTCAGTGGAAGTATAAATATCTATTGTTCACTCTCTTTTCATTATATTCTTTTCCTTTCATATTTTGGGCATACTATTCCAAATCTTCATTACCGTATATACTCGTGTATAAGCCGACCCGTGTATAAGCCGACCCCCCTACTTTTGCCCCCAAAATCTGGGAAAACCTATTGACTCGTGTATAAGCCGAGGGTGGACCCCAGCACAGGTATACAGACCCCAGCAGTGTGGTATACAGCAGCCTCCCCAGTGGTATATACAGCCCCAGTGGTAGTGTGGCGCCCCGCAACGAGTGCGTCACAAGAGGGTATTGCAGCCATAAGTGCAGCCGCAATATTCTCTGACACAGCAGTGACCTGGTTAATTTAGAAATCCAACCCTACATGCATCACCTAGAACAGAGGGCCAATCCTAGGTCCTGGTGGGCGGAGTGCTAGGGTAGTGTGTAGGAGAACACAATAGTCTAGAGAGAAGGGATCTAGAACTTGACCTGAGCAGTCTAGAACTTGGAGAGGAGCGGGGGCTCCGCACCCCGTGCAGCCCCCGGGCCGTCACCGGTCGAGTGTCAGCACCTGAGGCCTTACTAACCGGGATTGGGCATTATTCACACAGGTTCCCAAAAGACTCCCGTGCCCACAACTCACAGCCGGTTCACTGGTACCGAAGCTGGCAGCAGTTCACCTCTGCTACGTGAACCAGAAGCGTGGAGGAGCAGCTTCACAGGAGCACCCCACCACCAGCCAACTTCCAGTCGTCTAACCAGCGGTGTACCCACTGAGGGATCCAAGGCTCCCCAAAACATCCAGAACGTACATCATGGATAGGGCATTGAAGCAGCCTCCCCGTACCCGACCTGGTATTCCTGGGCGACACTGGCAACCAATTAGTTAGAATGGAGGAACACTGCGGATTTCTAAAGGACACCATCACTGCTGAGTCCCCCCGGTCTACTACCCTTAATCTGTACACCATGTACTGCCTGCTGGTTACAGTAAAGACCCGTTGCAGAGACTTTCTGTGTCCGTGCTTCTTTATGAACTGTCCTTCCGCACTACAAGGTAACCGCAGCTGCTGCACAACATCTTAAGCAGCTCCAGCCTCTGGGGATCACCGATCAGCCTGTGGGGAGCGTAACATCTTGCTGCTGTCCATCCCCCGGAGGTTCCGCAGCATCGGTAACGATTACCGAACTACTCATAGGTGGCGTCACGAATAAATTAAAAACCCCTTTAATCTGTTCCACCCAGACGTCTTCAACACTTTTTTTTCTGCACTACACCGGGCCCCACTACCGGCAGGCGTGGTCCACCCGTGACAAGGAGGAAGGAAGCATCGCCTGTCTAAACCGGAGTCCCGGCCACGGTGAGTCAGAAAATGGCGTCACGAACAGGATACGAGCAGGCCCGTTATCCAACGGGTATAATGTGCTTAAAATGACTTTATTGTCTACAATTTGGACTTTGTTCGTCCCTAAAAGAACTTTTGCCGCCTTTTCACCGTGGGCCAAGATGGCGTTCCCGCCACAAGAATCCGCCACGTGCAAGCCCAGGAGTGAGTCAACCCCCCCCTCATCGAGGGAGGGATAAAGACAAAAGGTGCCAAACGCTTTGTCCGCCCTGATTGCTCGAATCAACCATGGGGGCGGACCCAAAGACTTTTCCCACGATTGGACTGCAAAAGCCCAGAGGAAATGGGAGTGTCACAGACCTTCTTCACCAGCTCTACCAGAACGCTTACCGGTTGAACGGGTGTGGTTTCCCTCCGAGGAAGAGAATGGCCAGCACGAGACTCCAAGACCTGATTCGGGAGGTCGAGGCAGAGGCCAGAGCAGCCATCGGCCAACCGGGTCCGGGTCCTGCCCTTACCATAGACGGCAGCCCCGACTTCTGGCTAGAGGCTCTACAAGACCTCCGGGTGCGACTAATAGAGACTGTGGAGTGGACGATTCGCAGCTGGAGTGCGACCCTAGGCAGAAGACTACACCATGCGATGCAGCAGAGCCGACCGGGTACAGCTTCTCCAGGCCCAGACGACATCGCCAGCTTCTCAACCGCCTCACCATCGCCCACCACCTGTCCTGCTTCGTCACCGGAGCCCATAGACTGCATCATTCCTGTGAGGACCACAGCTCGACCCGTTCCAGCGGTTGAAACCGCAGCCGACCCCGTTCCAGAGCCGGAGCTTCCAATGCGCTCCCACGAAGAAGCCGACACATACCTGGTTCCACCTGCGGAACCCGCGACTAGTTTCTATACTACCGAGACTGTCGCCTGTTTCTCCCCTGAACCGGAGGCCTCCTCTGCTATTACCGAGGCCTACCTGGTGACCGGGATCAAAACACCACTTCCCGCTGCTACAGAAGAAGAGGCAGGCAGCCTGGAAGTCCTGCACAACGACCCCGAGGAGAAATTTGCAGCACAGCCACCCACCGACCCAGAGGATTTCATCCCATCGTCTTCGTCAGCCGAGCAGCCCGACGTAGTCATCGAAGGAGAGGTTGAGGAGGATGACGACGAGACCTACAGCCCAGCTGAGGACCTCTACACCGGGTTCGCCTGGGGAGACACAAAGAATCCTTCTGCCGGGCGATCCGCTCGGGTGCACTGGTCGGGTGCCGCCGCAGCCACATCTTCTCTGGTCCCGTTGAAACGGGCTTTTCTACAGACTGCCCACCAAACTCAAGCGGTTCAACAACCATCACGCCGTAGAGACTGCATCCACACGCCGCACCACTCCGACGAAGAGGTACGTCGTATCCGGAGAGAGGAGTGGCACACTCGACTGCAAGCCAACATGCAGGCTCGCGCTGAAGCCCGCCGCCAATCTCCATTGCCTGAACAATTCCGTAAAACCGGGCGGGTAAGCATCTTTAATTTGTCCACCGGGTGGGGATTTGTAAGGGAGGAGGGTGTGAGTACCGAAGTATTTGTGGGGCGTCGTGATGTGGAATCGCACCTACCGCGAGGACATCCAAACCGAGACTTGTATAGAGGGGACATTGTAACCTATGAGCGACATGTATGCTGTGACGGGTGGTTCGCTATACAAGTCCGGAACACTGCCCTCCATAAGTGACTTTTGTTGTTTGAACTTTTCACCCAGAGACTTCTTCCTGTTTGCGAAGTAACTCCGCGACTTGGCGGCTACAGACTGAACTTTTACCTAAGGACAGCCGACCGCCCGCCGGGTGTGCGCAATGTGTTAACCTGTTTATTTACCCCACTTTTATGCATACAATGACTTGTCATTAATAAAAGTGTATTACCAGTTATAAAATATAAAAACCTTTGTAATGTGGGTAGTGTGACGCTTGGGGACAAGCGTATTCAACCAAGGGGGAGTGTGGCGCCCCGCAACGAGTGCGTCACAAGAGGGTATTACAGCCATAAGTGCAGCCGCAATTTTCTCTGACACAGCAGTGACCTGGTTAATTTAGAAGTCCAACCCTACATGCATCACCTAGAACAGAGGGACAATCCTAGGTCCTGGTGGGCGGAGTGCTAGGGTAGTGTGTAGGAGAACACAATAGTCTAGAGAGAAGAGATCTAGAACTTGACCTGAGCAGTCTAGAACTTGGAGAGGAGCGGGGGCTCCGCAACCCGTGCAGCCCCCGGGCCGTCACCGGTCGGGTGTCAGCACCTGAGGCCTTACTAACCGGGATTGGGCATTATTCACACGGGTTCCCAAAAGACTCCCGTGCCCACAACTCACAGCCGGTTCACTGGTACCGAAGCTGGCAGCAGTTCACCTTTGCTACGCGAACCAGAAGCGTGGAGGAGCAGCTTCACAGGAGCACCCCACCACCAGCCAACTTCCAGTCGTCTAACCAGCGGTGTACCCACTGAGGGATCCAAGGCTCCCCAAAACATCCAGGACGTACATCATGGATAGGGCATTGAAGCAGTCTCCCCGTACCTGACCTGGTATTCCTGGGCGACACTAGCAACCAATTAGTTAGAATGGAGGAACACTGCGGATTTCTAAAGGACACCATCACTGCTGAGTCCACCCGGTCTACTACCCTTAATCTGTATACCATGTACTGCCTGCTGGTTACAGTAAAGGCCCGTTGCAGAGACTTTCTGTGTCCGTGCTTCTTTATGAACTGTCCGTCCGCACTACAAGGTAACCGCAGCTGCCGCACAACATCTTAAGCAGCTCCAGCCTCCGGGGATCACCGCTCAGCCTGTGGGGAGCGTAACATCTTGCTGCTGTCCATCCCCCGGAGGTTCCGCAGCATCGGTAACGATTACCGAACTACTCATAGGTGGCGTCACGAATAAATTAAAAACCCCTTTAATCTGTTCCACCCAGACGTCTTCAACACTTTTTTTTCTGCACTACACCGGGCCCCACTACCGGCAGGCGCGGTCCACCCGTGACAAGATGGAAGGAAGCATCGCCTGTCTAAACCGGAGTCCCGGCCACGGTGAGTCAGTAGTATCCAGCAGCCCCAGAGGTAAATACAGCCCCAGTGGCAGTATCCAGCAGCCCCAGAAGTATATACAGCCCCAGTGGTAGTATACAGTAGCCCCAGAGGTATATACAGCCCCAGTGGTAGTATCCAGCAGCCCCAGAAGTATATACAGCAGCCCCAGAGGTATATACAGCCCCAGTGGTAGTATACAGCAGCCCCAGAGGTATATACAGCCCCAGTGGCAGTATCCAGCAGCCCCAGAAGTATATACAGCCCCAGTGGTAGTATACAGTAGCCCCAGAGGTATATACAGCCCCAGTTGTAGTATACAGTAGCCATAGAGGTATATTCAGCCCCAGTGGTAGTATACAGTGGCCCCAGAGGTATATACAGCCCCAGTGGTAGTATCCAGCAGCCCCAGAAGTATATACAGCCCCATTGGTAGTATACAGCAGCCCCAGTTGTATGGCTTATATTGGCAGCCAGCCTACTTACATACACATACCCATACATAAACACATATATACACACACACACACACACACACACATACACATATATACACATACACACACACATACACACAGCTTCCTACCTTGTCCTCCCGTTCTGCAGTGACATGTGATCACGGGTGCTAGCCAATCACAGCGCGGCCTGCTCTGACATCACTGGCCGGGGGTGGAGAGAAGAAGCAAGATGGCAGCCCCCATGATGGAACCGAAGGAGGAGGAACCAGGAGGAACCACAAGGCCCAGCAGACCGGGAACGGAGCACGGAAGACACCGGAAAGCATTGCAGAACGGGGGACAAGGTAAGAAATACTGCGCAGCGCCCCCCCACCCCGGCGCCCCCTCCCACCATAGGATTACCGTATTGACCCGTGTATAAGCCGAGGGGGGGACTTTTCAGCCCATTTTTTGGGCTGAAAAACTCGGCTTATACACGAGTATATACGGTACTTATTTTTTTGTCCATTGCCCACAAAAAGAAGCCAATGTAGGCCACTTCTAATACAAACAAATACACCGCCTTTGTAGTTAGTTACTTCTAGTTTTTAACTGCACCTTTCCCAGGTCTCACTTTGGGTCAAGTAGCAGTGCCACAAAAAGAAGCAGTGTAGGCCATTTCTAATACAAACAACTACACCGCCTGTGTAGTCACTTACATCTAGTTTTTAACTGCACCTTTCCCAGGTCTCACTTTGGGTCAAGTAGCAGTGCCGCTAAAAAAGAAGTAGTGTAGGCCACTTCTAATACAAACAACTACACCGCCTGTGTAGTAACTTACTTCTAGTTTTTAACTGCACCTTGCCCAGGTCTCACTTTGGGTCAAGTATCAGTGCCACAAAAAGAAGCCAGTGTAGACCACTTCTAATTCAAACAAATACACCGCCTCTGTAGTCACTTACTTCTAGTTTTTAACTGCACCTTGCCCAGGTCTCACTTTGGGTCAAGTATCAGTGCCACTAAAAAAGAAGCCAGTGTAGGCCACTTCTAATACAAACAAATACACCACCTGTGTAGTCACTTACTTCTAATTTTTAACTGCACCTTGCCCAGGTCTTACTTTGGGTCAAGTAGCAGTGTTGGTTCAGTCACCTCTGTTTGATTTACATCCAACTGTACAGTTTCAAATTTTGCCCCATACAAAATGAGTGTCAAAAGGTCTGCTGCTGGTGGGAATGGGAGTAGGTGTGGTAGAAAGGGAAAAAAAGTTTGTGTCTGTGGGGTAGATGCTAAATCTACATTAACATCTACTGAAGAAAGGCAATCTTCCAGCCAAAGTAAGATGTCCACTTCTTTCCGAGGAGATTCTGATATGATTCCTTTCGTACGGACACGACTCAGACAGTATCGATACCAATTTTCGATGAGGCACAAAAAGAGCAGGCACTTGAATGGATAGCAAGCGCTTCAGCAAGTGGGCTCTCCTCCACCTCAACTTCTACATCACAAATACACCAGTCCTCAGAGGTGTCACCCAAATCCAACTTGCTTCCGCACAGCTCCCAAGTCTCCAACCATCCATCGGAGTATGGGGTAAGACAGATGGTTGAGTATGCATCGCTCTTCTCTCATACTATAGCCTGGGAATCAGAGGTCTGCTCCAAAGCTTTTGTGAGTCAAGACGAGGAAATTATCTGCACTGATGCCCAGAAGCTTTTGGAGTCGGATCCAGGCCCAGATAAAAAAGGTTCTGAGCAAGCATAATGTAGACCCTCATTCATAAACTGTGAACTGCACCTTGGAGATCTTGTGAGCCCCTCCGCATATAACTCCTCCTGTACTTCCTCCCCTTCCTCTAGTGCCACCACCTGACTCTGAATACTGTTTAAAGTGTGCTCCTGTATGGAAATGACGGGAATAGTCATGCTGATAATGGCATCATCATCACTAAACATCTTCGACGACATTTCAATACTGTACAGAATGGTGCATAGGTCATTAATTTCAGACCACTCCAACTGTGTTAATTGCCCCACCTCTGGATCTCGTAGGCCCAGGTTATACATCATGACTTATTACACCAGGGAACATCGGTGCTGCCACAGTTGCTGCAACATGTGTTTAGTTGAATTCCATCGTGTCGTCACATCGCATTTCAGCCAGTGAACTTCTGTAGAGATGCAAGGCGTTGATGTGCGGCATGAGAACAGCGGAAGTGAGCACACAGCGACCATGTCCTCTGCTTAACACCATCTAGGCCCAGATAGTGTGCAAAAATTGTCTGGACAACCAGGTTTAAGATGTGAGCTATGCAAGGCACGTGTGTCACACTGCCCCGGCGGAGGGCTGCACCCAGCATTGCAGCAATGTCGCACATGGCCTTCCCTGGCTGCAGGTTCAGGGGAAACAAGCTTTGATGAAACTTGGTCTCTATAGCTGACCACAAATCCTTAGCTGTGTGACTCATATTTCCCAGACATTTCAAGGTAAAGACTGATGCCCTGCTGCCATCGTAGTAAGGAGGTGTGCAGGATTCCTTGTGCGCAGTTAGAACGCGGGTGGCATTACCAGACAGGCTTTGGGTGCAGGTGGAGGACCGAGACGAGGTTGAGGAGACAGAAGGAGTGGATGAACTTATACATACAGAGGATTGACGCACAACTCGTGGGGATGGCAAGACTTGAGCAGCAGCCCCTTTTCCTGCTGTCTTCATAGTTACCCAGTGCACAGTCACCACCATGTAACGCCCCTGTCCATGCTTACTGATCCAAGTGTCTGTGGTGAAAAGCTTCCTGTCACACACAGAGTTTCTTAAGGAAGCGGTGATTTTGTGTGCGACATGCCGGTGTAGCACAGGCACAGCTTTCTTGAGAAGTAGTGGCGACTGTGCATCTGGTACTGGGGCACTGCGACAGACACAAGATCTCAAAAATCCTCTGTGTACAACAGGCGAAGAAGAAGCATTTTTGTAACCAACAGCTTGCAGATGTTGAAATTCAACCTCTTAGCTTTGTCATGGCCAGGAGGAAATGGTCTATTACTTGTCCACATCTGAGGGACCGAGGACTGGCTGCTGTGCTGAGACACGGTTGAGTAGGGTGTCCCCGGCAAACTGTTGGTCTGTGAGGAAGGTGCAGGCAGACATATCATGTTGCCTTCATCCAAAGGTGGTGCTCTTGATGTCTGACAGCGCTCAACACCAGCAGGTGTTTTCATTTCCAAAAGAACTGAGGACCTTCTAATCACACTGGCTGTTGCGGGTCAAGGTGGAAGGTCTGCGTCCAAAAGCATGTGTGACTGCTGTCCCCACAGTCACAGAGGATGAAGAGGCAGCGGATGCACTTGATGGGCCAGTCGGTGGTTGGCTCGGCCTGCTAGGCTGCATTGTAGCACAGTGAGCTTCCCACTGCGGCTTTTGCTTCATATCCATGTGACGGTTCAAGCATGAACTGCTCAAAGTATAGATTTTTTGGCCTCTACTTAGATTTTGGTTACAAATCTTACAGATCTTACAGATAACATGGGGAGACTAAAGGCTTGTGGATTTTGAAATGTGCTGCATGAAAGTCACCTCACCAACAATTTTAAGCTTGCAACTGCGGGGTAATTGATGCCACTGAAGTGGTGTCTGGGCCCAAATTTTTGGAAAAAATGGATACTCTTGTTGTAGTCCCCTAAATGTGACACAATGCTCAGCATGTGCACGAGACCTTACAGATGCTGAGGTAAAAAACACGAAATACTCATTGCCTGCACAAGGCCTTTCAGATACTGTGGTAAAAACCGCACCAAATATTCATCGCCTGCACAAGGCTTTACAGATAGTGAAGAAAAACTCACCAAGTTCTCCTCGTCTCAACATGGCCTTACAGATACTAAAGTAAAACTCACGAAGTTCTCCTCGTCTGAACATGACCTTACAGATACTGAAATAAAACTCCCCAAGTTCTTCTCATCTGGACGTGGCCTTACAGATAGTGAAGTAAAACTCACCAAGTTCTCCTCGTCTGAGCATGGCCTTACAGATACTGAAATAAAACTCACCACGTTCTCCTCGTCTGAGCATGGCCTTACAGATACTGAAGTAAAACTCACCAAGTACTCCTTGTCTGAACATGGCCTTACAGATACTGAAGTAAAACTCACCAAGTACTCCTCGTCTGAACATGATATGAAATGGAATGGTATGATAGTATGAGCGCTGGGAACAGATTACAAGCACTGGATCCTATAGCTTATTACCTTCAAATTTAATATGAACAGTGGATGTTACAGGTCCTCACGCCACAACATGTTTCGACATAACAGATGTCTTTCTCAAGTGGATGTCAATTCCTCCCTTCGGGGAGTGTGGTTTGAGAGCATCTCAGGAACAGAATCAGACCTAAACAATAGGATCAGCCCCTCCCTAGGGTTGGGAGAGCCGCTGCAGCTCCATTAGGATCAAACAGAAGAGAACTTCACCTCTGGAGTAAGGAGTCTCCGTTTGCTATTAATCTCACCACAAACGCAAAACCTAGTTGTGCAGGCCGCACAACTAGTAAAGGTGAGTGAAAACATCATTTAACAATTACCTCAGCTTGATAGATGCACAGCGTGGTGCAACAATATATTTTTGTCTTTTTGCATAACCTCGTCTGAACATGGCCTTACAGATACTGAAGCAAAACTCACCAAGTTCTCCTCGTCTGAATGTGGCCTTGCTAAAACTGAAGTAAAACTCTCCAAATACTCTTTGTCTGCATGATGCCTTACAAATACTGAAGTAAAACTCACCAAGTTCTCCTCGTCTAAACGTGGCCTTACATTTAGTGAGGAAAAACATCACCAAATACTCCTCGTCTGAACGTGGCCTTACAGATACTGAAGTAAAACTCACCAAGTACTCCTTGTCTGAACATGGCCTTACAGATACTGAAGTAAAACTCACCAAGTACTCCTCGTCTGAACATGGCCTTTCAGATACTGAAGTAAAACTCACCAAGTTCTCCTCAATTGAAAGTACCCTTACAGATAGTGAAGTAAAACTCACCAAGTTCTCCTCGTCTGAGCATGGCCTTACAGATACTGAAGTAAAACTCACCAAGTTCTCCTCGTCTGAACATGGCCTTACATATACTGAAGTGAAACTCACCAAGTTCTCTTCGTCTGAGCATGGCCTTACAGATACTGAAGCAAAACTCACCAAGTACTCCTCGTCTGAGCATGGCCTTACAGATACTGAAGTAAAACTCACCAAGTTCTCCTCGTCTGAACGTGGCCTTACAGATAGTGAAGTAAAACTCACCAAGTACTCCTCATCTGAGCATGGCCTTACAGATACTGAAGTAAAACTCACCAAGTTCTCCTCGTCTGAACGTGGCCTTACAGATAGTGAAGTGAAACTCACCAAGTACTCCTCATCTGAGCATGGCCTTACAGATACTGAAGTAAAACTCACCAAGTTCTCTTCGTCTGAGCATGGCCTTACAGATACTGAAGTAAAACTCACCAAGTTCTCCTCATCTGAATGTGCCTTACTAAAACTGAAGTAAAACTCACCAAGTACTCCTCGTCTGAATGTGGCCTTACAGATACTGAAGTAAAACTCACCAAGTACTCCTCGTCTGAACATGGCCTTACAGATACTGAAGTAAAACTCACCAAGTACTCATTGTCTGAACATGGCCTTAATAAAACTGAAGTAAAACTCACCAAATACTCATCGTCTGCATGATGAATACAAATACTGGAGTAAAAACAGATTTTAGAGGGGCATGACATGCCTATATCTGTGTCTCCTCCTTTTACTCGTCCATCTCTTTTCTTTTCACATTTTTATATGTATTTGTCACTTTTCCATGTGTTTGTTGTGTTTTGAGTAGTTTGCCACCTTTTGGACACCTTAGAAGGGTGTTTTCTATGTGTTTGTATGTGTTTGTGTTTACCTGCCATTGATTTCAATGGGGTTCGACGTTGTTCGACGAACATTTGCCGAACACACATCAAATTCGACGAATCGAATCGAATTCGAACATCAGGGTGGTGGCTCATCTCTAATTATGATCATTTGTTTTTCAGCTATATCTCATGATTGACCCAATATACCTATAAAAAATCCTGGTCATTTAGCCTTTCTTCTCTTTGCTTAACGAAGTAGTAGCGGCAGCACTCACCGATCTCCAGAGGAATTCCTTTATTAAAGCGACAGCATATTTACAGCAGGCACAGCAGATGCATTGTTAAGGTGTGCAGGGGGAGAATGAGAAACGACTAACCGTTTCACGCCACTCACGGGCGCTTCACCAGGTTTATGGCACACATGGAAAGCACTTCCTGCCTTATAACAACACCCAGCAGTATTCACTTAACTCTTCCCTTGCCACAAAAGATCCTGCTGTATCACTGACTTCTCACTGAAATCTAAAAATACAGTTCTTTTTTACTATTACATATAGCAACAAATCCTAAAAACAGCTTGAATTTACTCACAAAAATACTGACAAGTCATTTTTATCATTAAAACCTAATGGACCCTGGGCTCTCAGTCTTATAATCCATTTTGCTTCTTTTTGTAAGAGCAATCTATGCAGATTACCACCACAAGGCGGCAAAATCACTCTCTCTAAGCCAACAAATGACATAGCTTTAGGGTCATTATTTTGAGCTAACCTCATATGCTCAATTAGCCTGGTCGAACCTATCCCTGTTGCTAGGGACCTCCTGTGTTCCCTAAACCTCAAAAAAAGCTGTCTAATTGTTTTTCCTACATAGTAATGCCTGCAAGGACAAAAAATAGCATATACCACATTCTTAGTCTTTCTTCTCCCCTGGTAATGCTGTATATGAAATATGCGTCAGGTGCATTTTTTTTGACTGATGAGTTGATTCATATGCCGCTATGCACTTTACTACTGTCTCATTCTTACAGATCATTAACTATTTAATATTACTTTAGTCTTACATAATTTATTTCTCTATTTCTAACCTTTTAGACCCTTCAATATTGATTTTTCCTAGCTAAATACTTTGTTTATTTTTATACTGTAATTAAGGTCGGTAAGATACACATTTCCAATATTATTATAAATCTTTTCAAATATCTGCGTTTGATATCTATCTTTTACTTACCAGTCCTGTATTCCTATCTCGGTTTTTTGGAATGTACACTACCATAATATAGCAAAATAAATAGAAAATTTAGTTCAGAGATTGACAAGGTTAGAAATAATGATTTTTATATGAAATAATAATTTTTTCTTTCAAACTTTGCTTTCATCAAAGAGTGCTCACTGTGCAACAATTACAGCATTGTAGACCTTTAGCGGTACTATTTAATGAAGCTGCCAGATGAGGAGCTGTGAGGCGTCGATTTCTCAAACTAGAGACGCTAATGTACTTGTCTTGTTGCTCAGTTGTGCAGCGGGGCCTCCCACTTCTTTTTCTACTCTGGTTTGTGCCTGTTTGTGCTCTCCTCTGAAGGGAGTAGTATACACTGTCGTAGGAAATCTTCAGTTTCTTTTCAACTTCTTGCATGGAATAGCCTTCATTTCTAAGAACAAGAATAGACTGTTGAGTTTCACATGAAAGTTCTCTATTTCTGACCACTTTGAGAGTTTCATAGAACAAACAAATGTAATGCTCCAGATTCTCAACTACTGTAGCTGAATGGAAGGTCAATTTTATAGCTTCCCTAATCATCCAAACTGTTTTCAGCTGTGCTAACATACTTGTGCAAGGGTTTTCTAGGGTTTTCTAAACTTCCATTAGCCTTCTTAGCAAACACAATGTACCATTAAAATACTGGAGTGGTGGTTGTTGTAAATGGGCCTCTATACACTGTGGTGCAGCGGTTGACTGCCATACAGGTGTAGGTGCTGGGACTTGTGGTTCCATGACTCTGGTAAGGCATTAGATGTGTTGGCATGCAGGTTGAAAGCCAGGGGAGTGGCTGTCTAACCTGGATGCTCCTGTTGGCGTGACACATCAGACATTAGCAGACTTCCTCTTGGTCAAAGGGGCTGTGAGGTCAGAAGAGGTCCTGCACCATGAGATGTAGAGAAGCCTTGTGACCAGAAGGACATGGTCCCAGAGCCCACAATAGGTGAGGATACCGAAGGGAAGCCAAGATCAACCCGGACTCAGGGAGCTTGAAGCCGGTCTGAGCCCGGACCAGACAAGAGTCTGTGATCCTGCAGAGGCAGCATCTCCTCATCATGGACTAAGCTGAGTGATCACTCCTATAGACTAAGGTCAGTGATCACTATTATGGACAAACCGGGACGTGCTGTGTGTTTTTACCAGCCATTGGTATAGTCTGAAGAGACATAGTTATATACTATGTGAAGTTTATGAGGCATGTGAATAAACTGCTGGACTTTGATTTATAATCAAGATTTATAATCAAGAATGTTATGTGTACTGAGGAAATTATTCAGCCCTTTTTAAAGGTACCGTCACATGCGGCAATTTTGCTAGCAATTTCACTGGCAATTTGCTGGTTGCAGTGAAATCATGGACACATTGTTGCATTTGTACACGGCAACAACATAGACAGTACCTTAAGAGCTGTTAGGGTACCGTTACACAAGGCCATATCGCCGGAGATATTACAGGCGACACTCAGGGGCGCGCACGTTTTTGGTGATCCGCCAGCGTTGCAGTTGCATGTTTACATGCGACGATACCTCTGGCGATGCACCGGCGATGTTACAGGCGGCATCGCCACTGGGGTGTCTACAAACCCCAGTGGCGATGCTGTAACATTGGAGCCTATGGCTCCCATCGCCTGTAGCATCGCCGATCAGCATGTTACATTGGGCAATGTGTACACATCGCCCGAGAGTGCTCGCCTGATTTCAGAGCACTGCTGAGAAACCAGGCGACCACTCAGAGGCGATATTTACCGTCGACATCCCCCCTTTACATTAGGCAACGCAGCGGCGCTGTCACCGGTGATAGGCCACACCCCTGCGTCGCCTATGTAATCGGCGGCGATATGGCCTCGTGTAACGGTACCCTTAGTGTCTGCCATTACTACCTCTTGTGGTATCAGGAAATCACAGCCTGATTGCTCTAACTATGAAGAACCCTTTCCTATTTAGCTGCTGGAATCCCCTTTCTTCCACATGCAGGTAGTGCCTCCTGGTCCTTAGTATTATTTACTAGAAATAGGCCTGATGCTATTGCATCAGGAGGGCAGCCTCTGTGCCTTACTCCCCTTGTGCGCTCTCTCCTCTCTGTGCTGTCTCTCCCCCTATGTGCTCTCTCTTACTTGTGCCTTTCTCTCCACTCTGTGTGCTCTCAGCCCCTGTGTGTACTGTGTCTCCTTGTGTGCGCTTTCTCTCCCCATGGCTCTGCCTTCCCCTGTGCCTCTGTTTCCTCTGTGCCCCTGCCTCTCCTGTGCATTTTGCCTCTCTTGTGCCTTCTGCCTTACCTGTGCCTTCTCCGTCCCCTGTGCCCCTTCCTCCTCTGTGCCTTCTGCCTCCTGTGTCCCTGCCTTTAACCACTGAGCCACCATACATTGCTAACTACTGAGTCACCATACAGTGATAACCACTGAGCCACTATACAGTGCTCACCACTGAGCCACCATACAGTGCTAACCACTGAGCCACCACACAGTGCTAACCACTGAGCCACCATACAATGCTAACCACTGAGCCACCATACAGTGCTAACCACTGAGCCACCATACAGTGCTAACCACAGAGCCACCACACAGTGCTAACCACAGAGCTACTGTAGAGTACAGACCACTGAACCACCATACAGTGCTGACCACTGACCACTGTACAGTGCTAACCACTGAGTCACCCTACAGTACTCACCACTGAACCACCATACAGTGCTAACCACTGAGCCACCATACAGTGCTAACCACAGAGCCACCATACAGTACTAACCACTGAGCCACCATACAGTGCTAACCACTAATCCACCATACAATGCTAACCATCGAGACACCATACAGTGCTCACCGGGCAGCGCATGACCAATCAGCTGAGCAGCACAGTTTTAGCGGGAGATTTAAAGACTGCTCAGCCAAGCGGTGTTTAAATCTCCCGCCAATACCACTCTGCTCAGCTGATTGGTCGAGCGCCAGCCAGCGCGCAACTAATCAGCTGAGCGGTACTTGTGGGAGATTTAAAGCTGACCGCTGGTTATTTCCTGCTGCCGGGACTGTATGCATTGTGTTCATGTGCACATTCTGGCCAAAAGAAGCACCAAAATAGCAATGCAGTATTGGTTCAATTGTGGCATAAAACTGCAGGGATTTTGTTCAATGTCTTCATCTGCATCTCCTGGCCAGAAAAGCACCAAAACCTCAATTCATTTTTTTTCGACAGATTTCATACTTTTTGGTGCGATGTTGGCATAAAACTGCAGGCATTGTGTTAATGTGTGCATCTGCATCTCCTGACCAAAAAAACACCAAAACTGCAACTTGGTTTTTGGCGCAGATTTCATTCTTTCTTTGGTGCAATTTTGGCATAATACTGCCAGCATTGTGTTCAATGTCTTCATGTGCATCTCCTGACCAAAAAAAAGCACCAAAACTGTGATGCAGTTTTTGCCACAGATTTCACTTTTTTGGTGCATTTGTGGTATAAAACTGCATGCATGTGTTCAATGTGTTTGTCTGAATTTTCTGATAAAAAATAACAGCAAAACCGTGACTTGTTTTTTGCAATGGATTTTAAATTGCAAGCATTGTGTTCAATATATTTAACTACATTTCCTGGCTAAAAAAAGCATCTAAATTTTGATGCTGTTCTTGCCACGTACAGTATTTCATGCTTTTTTGGAACAAAATTGCATGCATTGTGTTCAATGTGTTCATCTGCATCTCCTGGCAAAAAAAGCACATGCTGTTCATGGGGTTATCTAAGTTTTCACCTGATAGAGCTCAGGTGTGAGCTTAGATGACCTTTTTCATGGCTGGTTGGTTATGTGAGCCTGCTAGTCTCTGTGGTCGTAATACAGAATCCTGGACAAAGTGCTTCGGTGTCCGCGCTGCTGCTCCAAAACCAAAGAAACACAGACACGGGAATGTCTGGTACAGCTACAGCCTTTATTTTCCTCCTACGCGTTTCGGAGCCTCCTCCCGAGCTCCTTCCTCAGGGAACATCCTGGATGTTCCCTGAGGAAGGAGCTCGGGAGGAGGCTCCGAAACGCGTAGGAGGAAAATAAAGGCTGTAGCTGTACCAGACATTCCCGTGTCTGTGTTTCTTTGGTTTTGGAGCAGCAGCGCGGACACCGAAGCACTTTGTCCAGGATTCTGTATTACGACCACGGTCACCGTTGAGAGTGCGGTCCCTGCAGCAGCTGCCTGTACGCTATTCTACCAGTTGTGGGTTTCACAACTGATTAAGGTGAGCAATTCCACATCGACAAGTGAGAGTTTTTAATTGAGATAAGACCCTATATGCGCATTCTTTCTTTCACAGACTGCTAGTCTCTGTGAGCAGATGTGTGACTGCTCACAATGATGCAGCAGAGCTGAAGATGTTCCTTGTGGATTTGTTATTGGAGGGTTTGTTTTTTGATTATTAAAGAGGTGAACCAGGAATGTGTTTTCTGTTTTATTTCAATTAAATCTTTTTGTCTCTGTGTTGTGCTTTTGTACTCTATTCTAAAAATACATAGTGGGCGAGTCTAATATTGGCTCGACACTCTGAATTACGAGCTTAGTGCCAGCTGGCAATACAAAGCTGACATTAACCCTTTTATTATTCAGCATGTCACCACCACCAGGGCTCCTGGAAGAGTCAGGATACAGTACCAGAAAATGGGGCTGCCAATCACAGATGCCCATTCTCTGTGCCAGTGTCTGTGATTGGCTGTTGGGTTCCTCTGCAGTGAATGCCAAGGAAGTTAATGAGCGGCCCCGGAAGTACAAGCGACGGAATGGCAGGATGCGGTAAGTATGAGCTGCTTTTAAATAACTGTTTTCTTTATTTTTACAGCTTTCTGAACCCAAACCTGAATTGTAACTTCCCAGGGAAGTCCGTGTTCGAGATCTGTGCCCAAACATTAGGTGTTCGGTACGGACCCCAAACTTTACAGTTCAGGTTTTCCCATCACTACTGGAAAAAACCTATCAGTTTCAAATGCAATCCTAAGATGATAAAAATAATGTCGGATTCTCAGTGTGTTCTATGAGTGGAATTTGTAATGAAAAATAAAGAATGTGAAATTCTTTATCAGAGAAGAATAAAAGAGGAATATCTTTTAGATTTTCTTAATTTGGAGAATGTCTAGTCAGGACAGAGTTGCATGTAGTATTTCAATCTTTGTTATTTATGATGAGCTGCTTTTCCAATATTTTTTAATTTTTTTGCAAATAGCAGGATGCGGCAGGTTTCTTGCTCATAGAATTCTTGTGGAAAATATACAAGTTATCTATCTTCCCCGTTTGAACATATTCTTGTACCATAGCTATAGTAACGTTTGAATGAAGCCACCTTGTTATTCATATTTTGTTAGACTATATTTTGTTAAGATATGTTGTAAGTAGTTTTAATGAATAATTTAATTTTAAAGGGATTTAATAACTGTTAATGAGAGACACACTAAGGCACTTTGCAAAAAAAATGTCCATAAAATGTTTGATAAAAGGCAACAATATGTAAAAGTACAAGTACTGTTTACCTTAGCACATGGATTCCTAAGGGTTTGTATTATGAGTTCAAAGAAATATTCGTGAGAACTTAACAATCATTTTGTATTTCTTTTTGGCACTTTTTGTGTCCTTAATAGTGATGGGCAAGTCCTAAATTACTCGGAATCGCTTGACTCTAGGGAGTCCGAGCCCGGGACTCGCTACTCGTTGCGAGTCTAGTGAGTCCAATGTTAATAAATGGGGAAGCGAGTAATAGCGAGTAATGTGCGATTTACAAATCGCAGATGTGTCTCGGATGTAAGACCTGTTAACATTTATATATATGGTTAAAGGACTGTTTTGTGGACTCTTCCTTGTGTTATACTGCCACCTGCTGCCAAAAAGAAAGGACAGCAGAGATAAACCCCCTGCTGCTGAGAGTGACATGAAACAGTCCAGGAGATGGATGGGTGGGGTCTCCACAAGGAGAAGAGAGACAACTTCCATGTGTGTTGCAGAGAGAGACACAGACCTAAAGAGAGTGGATGTGGAGTGAGGATCCAGACTGCACGAGCAAGGCAAAGATCCCAGACAAGGACTGCACTCGAGAGACACCTGTCAGCGAATTACGGGCCCCAACGTCAACGAGGTACCTCGCAGTAAAACTCGCAGTAAAGTGTGCACACTGTTTTAGTTAGGGACAGATAGGAAAAGACTCTGCAGTTCGATATACAAGTTATAGAAAGAAAAGAACACTCTGCGTCTCGCTTGATAAAGACTTTGCATTTCTTTATTTAAAGACATTCAGAGACCTTGCATTCTCAGCAAACTAGTCACAGTGGTTATATATATATATTGTATTTACTATTGCACACCTTCCCGCTCCTTCCCCTTCTTTCCCACACTTTTCCCTCAGTTGTATTAAAAGTTCATTTGTTTAACACTCTGCGTTCCGTGCAGTCCTTGCGTATCCCGTCACCTGTGGGCTATTACACGGAAAGCGCTCGCATTGCCATTTTGGCAGGTTAAGTGTGTGCTAACACTTGGCAGTGAAGCAGCATCCCTGCAAAAATTATTAAGTGCGCACAAGAAGTCGCACAAGCAGGTGGCGTACGTGCTATTTGCAGGTAGGAGAGCAGCAATGCACTGGTCTGCCACAGAGAAAATAAAGCTGAAGGGGTTATTATGACCCAAAATCTATCAGGTGCAAAAAAATAAGAAATAGTACCTCAGCTAAGCCTCTGACCTCAGCTATTAGGAAAGCTGAGTGAGTAAGGCTGCCTTCACACTGGCGTTCCCCTCCGCAGCGTTCTGCGGAGAGGAATCGCCATGTGTGCGCAGCCAGCGCAAGCCCCTATGTTTAGAATGGGGACGCTTGACAGCGCAGGACCATGCGCACCCATTCACCCCCATATGTGATCTGTGCGCAGGCGGATGCCTGCGCACAAATCACACACTCCGCCGGCACCAGGGACGCAACATGTCGCGTCCCTGGTGCGGACGAGACTGTGTGATCTGTGCGCAGGCCTCCGCCTGCGCGCAGATCACATATGGGAGTGAGTGGGTGCGCACGTGTCCTGCGCTTATAAAGATAGGAGCTCGCGGCCGCTGCGGTCACATTGCGGACCCCTCCGCAGAACGCTGCAGAGGGGTCCGCAAATGTGAACCCAGCCTAAGCTAAGCTATGGGCTGGGTCCTGTGTCCACTGTAAGGCTGCTCCTCCCTGCCTGCCTGTCTACAGTCCTCTACACAGTACTCCTCTGTCCTCTTGGTAGCTCTCAGAAGAGCTGTTTGGGTTAAATATAAGGAATCTTGAAGTTTCCCTACACTCACTGACACTCCCTATGATCTGCTCCAGCATCTACCTCACCCTGCACTAGCTCAGATCGTCACAGGAATGTGGAGGTAATGGCGGTGGCAAGGCTTATATACCGCCTCACCTCTCATACATGACATTGGCATCACGATGGACAGAAGCCAATCATAAATAGAGATTCTTGGACAAAGTGCTTCAGTGTCCGCGCTGCTGCTCCAAGACCAAAGAAACACAGACACAGGAATGTCTGGTACAGCTACAGCCTTTATTTTCTGACGCGTTTCGGAGCCTCCTCCTGAGCTCCTTCCTCAGGGAACATTTCCCTGAGGAAGGAGCTCGGGAGGAGGCTCCGAAACGCGGCGGAAAATAAAGGCTGTAGCTGTAGCAGACATTCCTGTGTCTGTGTTTCTTTGGTCTCGGAGCAGCAGCGCGGACACTGAAGCACTTTGTCCAAGAATCTACATTACGACCACGGTCACCGTTGGGAGTCCGGTCCCGGCAGCAGCTGCCTGTACGCTATTCTACCAGTTGTGGGTTTCACAACTGACAAAGGTGAGCAATTCCACATCGATAAGTGAAAGTGTGTTATTGAGATAAGACCTTATTTGCGCATTCTTTCTTTCACAGAAGCCAATCATAGTCCTGCCACAACCAACATGGCTGTGGCATTACTGAATATGATTGGCTAACATGCTTGTCCATCTTCACAAGTTTTCTGACCTAACACAGTAGGCTGTCTCGGAAGCTTTGTCGGAACATAACAGATTCTGTATTCGCGAGTCCCGAATACAGTATACAGGACTCGGATTCGTAGACTCGCTCAGACTCGCTCAGACTCGCTGCTGACAGCGGGTATCCGTGAAGCGGTGCGATTGTTTAAACAATTTAGGGAGATTCAAGCTACATAGCGATGTGATATAGCGAGTCTAGCGAGTGAGAAAAAGTAAACTCTGACAAAACTAGGATTGCTATTGACTTGCATTAGACTCGTTACTGTGCGAGTAATCGCTGGGAAACTCGCAGAGTACCGAGTCCTGCGAGTCCCTTACTACTCGCCGAGTAACGAGTCCTAGCAAGTAGATTCGCCCATCCCTAGTCCTTAATACTTTGTTGTGCACCAATTCAATGCATTTTACATCAAGTTATTTTTGTTTTGAGTTTGTCAATCTCTATAAAATTTGCACTATTTATGGAGTATAATTTTGACACTTGATATTTTTAATATGGACTGTGTCCTTAGCTATTATTAATTTTCGTTGCACCAGGCACTTTTGAGTATTTTTTATTGCAATTGCACTGTTTCATATTTATTCTGTCTATAGCATATTTACACCCCCGGTATTGCCAAATGTATATATTTTATATGATACACATGTAGGCCTTGTATATTTTGGCCATACATTAATGTTTTAATGTTTTTATGAATTAATTCAATAAAGATTTATACATTTTGCAATATATACAGCCTCTTTTTTCTGATTTTATAGGTTGTAAGCTTGTCAGAAAATAGGTCTTCAAGTTCATTTTGAAGGTTTCCATTGTAGATGAGACTCTGATTTGTAGGGGTAGAGAGTTCCAGATTATGGAGGATGCACAGTAGAAATTGTATATGCGATTTTGGGAAGAGGAGATAAGATGGGAGAAAACAGGCAAATCTTGGGAGGTTCAAAGGTTGTATGCAGTTATGTACCAGGAGACTAGGTCAGAGACATATGGAGCACATAGTTTGCAGATGACTTTGTATGTCATGGTTAGGGTTTTGAACTGGAGTCTTTCGGCAAGGGGAGACCAGAGAGGCGATTGGCAGAGAAGGGAGGATGGAAAACAGCCAGGGGGACAGGTAAATTAGATTCTGCAGTATAGTTTAGGATAGATTGTGGGGGTGTGAGAGGGTTAGAAGGGAGGCCACAGAGCAGGAGGTGCAGTATCCAAGGCAAAGGATAGTGAGGACATGCACTAGTGTTTATGCAGAATCTTGGTTAAGGAATGTATGGAGCCATGAAATATTTTTTGAAAGCTTGGATATGTGACTTGAAGTAGAGAGCAGAGTCAAGGGATAATCCAAGGCAGCAAGCTTGCAGGACTGGGGTGAATTAGCAGCCATTGACTTTGATGGATAGGTCTGTTGGGGGGTTGAGTTGGTGGAGAAAACATTTTGGGAGATGATGCCAAAACCAAATGGACTCTTTGAGCTGTCCCGGGCCAAAGGTGTAGATGGAGAAGAGCAGGAGTCTGTGAACTGAACCTAGAGGGATATCAATGGATAACGGACTAGATGAGGAGGTAGTGTAAGAGTGGAAGATGTTCAATGTTTGGTCAGTTAGGAATAAGGAGATTCAAGATAGGGCCAAGTCTGTGATGCCAAGGGATGAGAGAATCTGTAGGGATGAGGGAATGGTCCACTGTGTCGAAGGAAGAGAGCAGGTCTAGTAGTAGGAAGACAGAGTATTGTCACATGGCTTCAGTGCATATTAGGACATTGGTGAATTTAGATAGGACAGTTTCAGTTCAGTGATGTGGTCAAAGAGGGAGCAGCAGAATGGGATGGGAGGAGAAATCAAGATGGATATGCTGTTCCAGTAGTTTTGAAGCATATGGGAGAAGTGAAATGAGGTGCCAGCTAGACACAGAGGATGGGTGAAGGGAAGGATTTTTGAGGATGGGTGTGATTGAGTAATGTCTAAAGCATGAGTGTAAGATACCAATGAGTGACAGGTTCAACGAATGGGTAAGGGTTGGTTTGAAGACTGGTGAGGTTGAGGACAAAGTGTGATGGAAGCAGGATAAGTGCTCAGGTGGTAGGATGTGATGTGGATAGCAGAGAAGAACGTTGATCTTCTGTCATTGCAGAAAAGCTGCTTTTGAATGAAGAGGGCTAAGAAGTTGTGTGTATTAGTTATTGGGACTGTAGTCCGAAGCTTTCTCTGATGTTGTCAATTTTCTGCTTTAAGAATGAGGCAAAGTCTCCTATGGCAAGAAAATGTCTTGTGGACAGATGAGAATGAGGTACAGCTTTTTGGTAGTATGCATTACTCTATTGTTTACCAAAAATGGAATGACGTCTACAAAGAAATGAACATAGTACCTACAGTCAAATATTATGGAGGTTTAAAGATGTTTTGGGATTGTTTTGCTGTCTCTGGCACTGAGTGTATTGATTTTGTGCAAAGCATCATAAAATCTGAAGATTATCAAAGGGGTTTTGGTTGCAAAGTAGTGCCCAGTGTCAGAATGCTGGGTTTGCAGTCTAGGTCATGGATCTTCCAGTCAGACAAACTAGAAATAGATGAAAACAAAGTACTTGAGAGTTCTGAAGAGGCAGCAATGAGTATGGATGTTAATCCAGTTGATCAGAAAGATCTTAAAATTGCAGCTGGGAGAAAATATCCTTCAAATATAAGAGACCTGAAGCAATTTGCAAAGGAAGAGTGGTCCAAATATCCAGTTGAGATTTGTAAGACGTTTGGTGGTGGTTATATTAAGTGATTGATTGCAGTTATCTATTTATATGGGTGTGAAACCAAATATTAAGTGAAGGGTGAGAGCGGTTCTATGTGCCCTGTGTTTGGTGTTTTATGTAAAATTATGTCCAATTTACATGTTTCCTACAGCCTGTGAGCCCTCCTGGACAGGGTCCTCTGCCCTACTGTACCTGTATGATTCAAGTGTCGTCATTTTATGTTCTTTTCCTACGTCTGCCCTCACACATGTAAAGCGCCATGGATCCTAATGGCGCTATATAAATATGTAATAATAATAATAATATTCATCTGTTTTTCTCACACAAAAAAATGAAGCATGTGACAAAACGTGTGCATTTTCAGTTACAGTTTTAAGGGTGCAAACCCTTTTGGTCACGCTGCAGACAGCGTTTCCTAAAGCGTACATCCTGGAGCTTTGTGTGTGGCTGGCTGCTAAGGTAAGCACCGGGTTTCTAGGGGGCTGTGTTGTCTGGCAGTGCATAGCGTTAACGCTATGCACTGCGGGGGCACTTCTAAGTATTTAACACTTGCGTACTAGGCGGGTTTCAACTCAGCTGGGTCCAACTAAGTGGGCAAGCAAAGATTGTTGAAAACCACTAGCCTACTAGTTGACGGTGAATGGTAGAGTGAGGTTTATAGGTCAAAATTTTGTGATACATGACTCCATCCTCCTTTTAATATAGTGCAGTGATTCTGTACCCTTTGCAGAAAAGCACCTCAAAAGTATGATGTTTCCACCCAATATTCATGGTTTATAAGGTGTTCTTGAATTTTACTTATTTCTCTTCTTCCTCCAAACACGCTGAGTGAAGTTGATACCAAAAAGTCCTATTTTGGCCTCATCTGATTACATGACCTTCTCCCATGTCTCCTCTGGATAATCAAGATTGTATATGGCAAGCTTCAAATGGGCCTGGACATGTGCTGGCAGGGGGACCTTGCGGGCTCCTAAGTGTTTTAATCCATGGCAGTATAGTGTGTTACAAAGTTAATCTTTGAGACTTTTGACCCAGGCTTCTTCAGGTCATTGACTAGGTCCTCTTGTGCTAGTTCTGGACTGATTCCTGACCTTTCTCAGAATCATCCTTACCCCACAAGGAGAGATCTTGCATGGAGCCCCATAACGTGCAAGATTGACAGTTATCATGTGTTTCTTCCATTTTCTAATAATTGTGCCAACAGTTGCTGCCTTCTCACCAAGATTCAAGGGTTTTTTATGTGATAGAAAATATCAACAGAATAGGGAACATTATTACCGATTGCACCCACATTATACTAGAAAGGGGCTTAAAGGAAGGCATTATTATTGGAAGCGGCCTAGATGAGAATATTATATCATGATGGGGGACATTACAGCAGCAAGGGGCTTAGGATTGGTGACATTATTTCTGAAAGGGACCCTGAATGGGGAACATTATAACTGGAAGGTGTCCAGGATGGGGGACTAAAGTTATGTTAAAGGGCCAAGAATGGGGATGTTAAACCAGGATGGGAGACATTATTACTTGCAGGAGCCAGGATGGATGACTTTATAGTTGAAATGGCCCAGAATGGTGAACATTATTACTGGAAGGGGCCAAGGAGGAATGAGATTACTACTGGAAAGGGCAATGAAGGACATTAAGCCACTATATTATTTTTGCTATTCATTGAAGTAATTGTTGTTGTTTTTTTGTTTTCATTATTATGAATACCATTTTACATTGATTTCGTATAAAAGAATATTATATTATTATTGTTATTATTTTTATCCCACTCTTTATTTTCCTTATTAATACTGCTATCTTGTGAATGTTACAGCAAAACAATGGAAAGAGCATCAATCTTTAATGCGGCAAGTTCCATTATCAGTAAGTAATTACTAGCTCATAGTCATAATGTATCACTGCTTTTGTTCATTAACAGTAATACACATGACCTGCTTGAAAATGGCACAATTCATTAGATGTTCTCATGGGCAAGAGAACATTATGATATTAGCACTATCTCATTTAATTCAGTAAAAAAAAAATCAGTAGTAGTTGTTTTGTCTGGTTTCTCTCAGAATCTTGTCTCTAGGTACCTACAATGTGTACTTGTGCTGAGATTGTATGTACCCCACTGATGTAATTTCAGCCTAAACACTCCTTCAAACACAAACTCACGGAAGACTGCATAGGCTAGATTCAAACATACGTGAAACATAGTCTGTGTATGGACCCCAAGGAATGGACTGACTATGGGTATCCAGAAGCCAATTTATTATTAATTATTGGCATATGTGAGGCTGTTAAGTTTGAGCTGGAATACCATAGGTACATCATGATGTGTGGACGGACAATGTTTCAAAGACATCTGTATTCAGTCTTAGACTTTATTGAAATGCTAAAAAAGTAAAATATTTATTCAAATGTCCTCAATACAACACAAACTAGTACTTTTTTTTTCTATCAAGATATAATCACTACATCAAAATGTACTCACTGGGGTGTGGTGAACACAAGGAGAAGATTACCTGCCTGATTGAATGCATTTTGCCAGCTGTAAAGATTGGCAGATGAAGGATAATGGAAACTGGTTGTATTTCAGGGGCTGGCCTAGGTCCCTTAGTTAAAGTTAAGGGAAGTCTTATGTCTTCAACATTCCAAGAAAATTGCATACTTACACCTTGGTTTCCCATGCTATTATCCATATGTCCATATATCACAGAGGCCCAAAAGGATACTCATGTCAGGATTGTACCGTCATACTTCTTCCTCTGTAATTTAAGCACTGTGATCCTGATTGCAGATGCTTGAATGTGCCCAAGCGTTTTTGGGACTACCAAAAAGTGTCATTATTTATAGTAATATTTTCCATAGGCAGATTTCCAGAATTATTGTGTATGAATATCTACTTACCAACCATGACTAGAAAAGCTGTCTAAACACTTTAAATAACTGTCAGGTGACAGCTATCTCCCCCAACTCACAAATACACATAAATACCCAGCTGTATATTCATGTTCACAAGTTATGTATTGGGAAAGCAGAGTATGTCATTACCAGACACATCTGTCAATAAATTATGTACCTGAGGAACAGTAGGGGAAGGAATTTGACTTTTTGAGTGAATTGGGCATCTACCATAAACATTTAATGCAGTTAGGAAGTTTTTGTGGAGCTAGATAGAGATTTGTCGTTATTGAATGGAAGTTGCCGGTAATGAGCAGGAATGCGGCACCAAACACTTCCCAATCAATTCACTAAGTGTGTTAGAATAAGTGGAGGACTGGTCACTCGGGGTGCAGTGGGATCTGTTCCCTCCAGTAAAGGAAGTCTTTTAACAATTATAGGCAGGATTCCTTTATTAGAAGATTGTTAAAACACACAAACCAGTTTTTGGCTGTGGACCAGACACTTCGTCAAGTGAGACGTATTTCTCTCACAGGACAGCACATCACTGCAGTCGTGCATTGGAAGATTCTCAAAATACACTGACCTGTTATCAGCACCAGACCAGTTTGTGTGTTTTTTTTAATCTTCCAATAAGGAATCATGCCTACAGTTGTTAAGATTTTACTTTTGCTTTGTGGACAGTGCACCACTGCATCTCTATATTACATGATTCTAAATACACATTAACCAGATTTTGACCCCAGAACGATATTCATCTGATGAAGTTTCAAGTCTGATGCCAAAGACCTATTTGTTTTAAGAATCCCATAATAAAGAAACAATGCCTATAACTGGTAATAGACTACTTCTATTTGGCGGACTGCGCACCACTGTACCCCCACATTAGAAGAATATCGTAATGCGTGAATCCGTTTTCGGCCCCAAAACTGAGCCTTTGTTGCGTGAGGTACCCACTAGACGTTTTTTCCAGTCTGGAGCCAAAAACTGATCTGTGTTTTAAGAATCTTCTAAAAAAGTAACTACACCTACAATTGGTAGGAGACCTCTTTTACACTGCAGACAGTGCACCACTGCACCCTCGCAAACCATAAATATTTTATGGTCCTCCAGTCAAGGACAAATAAACATTGTTTTGTACACAATAAAGGTATATGGAGGCCTTTAATGTGCACTGACACAGTTAAGGTTTTCAATCAACATTTAGTTATCTTAGGCTAGGGTCACACATGCCATTAGTTTTTTTGGTGCCTTAAAAAAGCATGTGTTTTTCCATGCTTTTTACATTTCTGCATGTGTTTTTAAGGTGTTTTATGACACCCTGCGTTTTTCCAAGCGTTTTTGAATCAGCATAAAAAAATACTGCAAGCTGCGTTTTTTGGTGCGTTTTTAAAAACACATGCTTTTTTTTAACATGGGCCCCTATGGGAAATGCATGCGTTTTTGCATGGTACTAAATGGTACCATGCGTTTTTGCATGCGCTTTTGAAGGCAGCTCCTCACTTAAGTGCAAAAACGCATGCCAAAAACACATGGCACTTTAGGCATGCATTTTTGCTATTGGGGCATGCATTTTTGCTATTGGGGCATGTGTTTTTTTTGCATTGGGGCCTATGGGTGCATTTTTAAATGTGTTTTTAGAAAACGCAGGTCTCAAAAAAAAAAGTAAAATAGGCATGTGTGATCCTAGCCTTAATGTAGATTGTTAAAAGTAAAGTTTCAAAAGAAATAAAGCTTCTTATCATGAGCAGGGAATATTTTTGCCTTGGAATTTAGAAATACATAATAAATTGCAATTCTTTAAACATCTATGAACAAGAGTGCCATTGTTCTGGTAAGAGTAAAAAAAATCCCTGGTCTGTGGAGCGCTAGGGCTAGAGATAAATGGCACTAGGGTTATTTTAGAAAAAGTTTCTTTATTAACCTCTTACAGGCCACTACGCGTTTCTGCAGCAGAGCGCTGCCTTCATCAGGTGATGCAAGTCTTGCATCACCTGATGAAGGCAGCGCTCTGCTGCAGAAACGCGTAGTGGCCTGTAAGAGGTTAATAAAGAAACTTTTTCTAAAATAACCCTAGTGCCATTTATCTCTAGCCCTAGCGCTCCACAGACCAGGATTTTTTTACTCTCAGCTTCTTGCACTTGTGCACACCTGGCAAGAGCAGCTCTGGACAAGAGATACCATTAATCCTAGATCCTGAGTTCCATGACCTAGCAATACAACACGGTCACCGTTGTAGGACCTGTGGTGACATCAATCCGGTCATTGATCGCGGCAGGAGTTGGAGCTCCCGGAGCAACTTTCGGTGCCTCCACTATACCTCCAGGCGGAGGTGGATTCACAGGCGTAAGACCGCAGTTGTGCAGGGTTGTACAACCACCTCTGGTGAGTGGCTACACAGCCCTGGGCCTAAATCCACTTCAAAAACTTTCTTCACATGCGCTCCCACCCCCTCGCCCCTTTTTGTATTGTTCTGGTAAGAGAAGTTTACACTTTATTTAAATATCATACAACTTTTCTACACAACACCTGCAGGGTTATGTTTTATACTTTTAATCTGGCACTTCAGGAAGGAACACTAGAAGTATTGTAGAAATGAAGTTAAAGGGAACCTGTCACCTGTAATTAACCCCCTGACCTATCACTAGCTGTCTCTACACCTTCCTAGGTGCTGCCTAACCGTCCCTCTCTGTTTAAAATCCGACTGGTAAAGAGTTAGAAAAGTAGGCCCGGCTTTACTATGCGCATTGCGCATGCGCAGAGTCGGGCCAATCACATGATCAAGCCCATAATGCACCGGGGACGATCATATGATCGGGCCCATAATCCACCGGCCGGTTCATCATAGCATGAAAAGAGGGCGGGAGATTCCAAAATCAGGAGGAGATGAAGAAAGAAATATGCCGCCCAGCGGGGTGTGCAGTGAAGCACGGAGGAGGTGAGAACGGAGCCTGAAGCCGCCTTTCCAGTCGCCTGACTGAGCGACGTGCAGTAAGTTCAAAGTCTTTTTTCTAACTCTTTACAGGTCGGATTTTCAACAGAGAGGGATGGTTATGGAGCACCTAGGAAGGTGTAGGGACAGCTAGTGATAGGTCAGGGGGTCAATTACAGGTGACAGGTTCCCTTTAAAAGTAATCAGGCTGCAGAATATTTTGCATGCTCGTTAATGAAATGTGCACATATAGGTATAGATGTAGTTCACAAGAAAATGAAAAGGCGGTACTCACCAGGCTTGTGCAGTCAATCACTTTTTTTTTGGGTCTGTGGTAAACATAGTGCAGGAAGGGGGAGTGTAGGTGGTAGTTTCCACTGCCTCCACTCCCTCTCCCTGCGCTTCGCTCACCCTCGACCGAAAATAAAGTGATTGACTGCACAAGCCTGGTGAGTTCCGCTTTTTCATTTTCTTGTGAACTGCTGACGTATGAAGCTATATTGAAGAGTGCAACTCCAGTACTTTGGTGTTCCTGGTTTGTAAACCCTTGGAAAGTACCATTTGTCAATGAGCTATGTAGTGGTTCCGAGTTACTCCCTATTTACCATTTGCATTTTTGTGATTGCGGAGTTCAGGTCAGGAGACCCATGACCAGTCAGTACATTGTGGTCCGCAATGGGAATATGATCAGGGCTGCCACTAGGAATTTCAGGGCCCATTAATGGCAACATTTTGGAGCCCCCCCGAGGCTCCGTCCAGGCCCCGCCCAAGCTCCGCCTCCACCTCAGCTCTGCCTCCAGCCCTTGAAGCTTACACAGTAGCAATGCCCACTCTACAAAAACTCAATTTCTGCACTTCTTCCACACACACACAAAGCTGTCTGAGTAGTTGTCATGTCACCAACAATCATTCATATGCGATTTGCACACTTAAAGTCAGGCCCTGATGAGCTGCTCTACCTAATTCTCTCAATGTTTAGTGAAAAACAGAAAAGTAGGAAGAAAAGCTGTCACAAGTATGAAAATCACATGTGTAGAGTGTCCATGTGATGACCACTGGAACCAGCAAGAGCTGAATCATGACAGTGAATATATTACACACTGTTAGGGTTGGGCTACACTGCTTAATTTTATAATTAAAGGGCTTGTCAAGGTGTGACATGAGTCTGTAGTCCCTCTAGGTGACTGCAGACCTCTGAATTTTCTCGCGTGGTCTGTACACTTTCAGGATTCTCCTGTACTAATGTCAAGATTGGACACTCATGTGAGCACAGGTATGTGATTTATATACTTTTGGCCACATTCTGACTAGACAAAGCCAGCCTCACTCAAATCATTTTCATTGATCGAGGCCTCGCATGTCTAGTCAGCACGTGACTGCATGTATGTAAATTGCATACTTATGGTATGTGACCTTCCACTCTCACCACTGGCACCAGAGAATCCTGACAGCGGGCGGTGTGTGCACTATGAGAATTCACAAGAGTAACACATAGAGTGACTGCAGACTCATTACAGACAACCCCTTTAATACTCTTAAAATAAATAACAACCTAGTAACCCTTAACTTGTCAAATGGCACAACACTTTATTAACATAGTATCACGTTACAAGTTCTGAAATAATACAATTGTAGAGGATCAGAACCTATACCAGCACAGGAATACATCACTAGAACCACCAGAGGTACAGAATTACATCAACAGAACCCTCATCAGTACAACAACACAGCATTAAAACCCTCATCAGTTCAGAAAAAAAACATCATAACAACCACCCAGAAAATCATCATTAAAATCACCATAAGTACAGGAATATATCACCAGACCCACCAGAGGTACAGAAATACATAACTAGAACCCCCATCATTTCAGGAACACAGAATCACAACAACCACCCAGAAAAGCATAATTAGAATCACCATCAGTAGAGGAATACATCACCAGACCCACAAGAGGTACAGAAATACATAACTAGAACCCACATCAGTACAGAAACACAGCATCACAACCCTCATCAGTACAGAAATTCCAGAAATTCATCAGAACCACCATCTCTACAAAAACATTCATTAATAGTACATCAATTGTAATGTCAGGGTAACTTTGTATACATATTTTTATCGCATGAACCTACAACTTCCAGTATCTCCCTACTAACGGATCGGGTTCGTCTTTTCACATCTTTGCAGACTTACATCTTCTCCACTGTTCGATAGCACATCCTGACACAGTGCCCTTAAAAATAAGAGTGTCATTATAATTCTGCCTAAATAAAATTATCTGCCCTACACTGCGCTCCCGAACAAAAAATTGCTCCTCAATGTTTTCCCTGCAGAAAATGATGCACACACTGTCCCTCCACATGCTTTCATCACTGTCCTCTCACATTGTGCTCTTCCTTACTGTACCTTCTCATCACACTCTCCCTATTCAACATACTGTCTCATCCTTGCTGTGGCCTCACACTGTCACCCCATGCAGCCCTCTCTACCCCATAAAACCCCTCCATACACACATACTACCCAGTTGTGTCTGCATTCATCTCGCCCCCACCCACACACTACGCAGTCTCTATTATGTTTGACCTCACAATTTTTTTATCCCGTACTCTCTCCCAACTACCTCCGTACTCAACACCCACTTGCTCCCCATACTGTGTCTACACACATGCTCCCTCACCCCCATACTGAGTCCACACCCGTCCCTCCTTTCTCCTCAAACTGTGACTGCACCCATCACCCCCTCACCTACCATACTGTGTCCATACCGATTCCTCCTCACTCCCCATATTATGTCTGCACCCACCCCCTCACTTCCCATACTTTTTCCACACCCATTCCCCCTAACTACTCTTATTGTCTGCGCACACATCCCCATACTGTGTACTCAGATTTAGCCAATGGCTCCCCATACTGTATCTGCACCTATCATCCCCTTGTTCCCCATTCTCTGTTCTCAAATCCTCTCCTCCATTTGCTGCACATAATACACTCCCCCCTCCCTCTGTTTACAGACCATCACATGTACCCCTCCATTTGCAGACCATCACTCTCCTCTCCACCTCCCTCTGCTGACCATCACTCTCCTCTCCCCTCCTCCCTCTGCTGACCATCACTCTCCTCTCCCCCTCTGCTAACCATCACTCTCTTCTTCCCCCTCTGCTGACCATCACTTCTCTCACCTCCTCCCTCTGCTGACCATCACTTTCCTATCCTTTCCTTCCTCTGCTGACCATCACTTTCTTCTCTCCTTCTCCCTCTGCTGACTGTCACTCTCCTCTCCCCCCTCTGCTGACCATCAATCTCCTCTCACCCTCTCCCTCCATTTACTGACCATTTTAATCTCCTCCACCCTTTCCCTTAATTACTCTGGAACGTGGACAGTGTCTTCAGCTCCAAAGGACCGAAGCACTTTCCACCGCCGTTCTTTCACGCCTCTGCAGCGCTGTGACTCACACTGTAGCCACTGGGGAGACACCACACAGTGCCGATGGCACCCACCTGCTTGCTGCACCCGGGGCATATGCCCTAGGCCTCCCTTCAGGTTTGCTGCTGGGCTCCGACCCCTGTCCTTGGGGCCTGGGCAGCAGCAGAGTGATGGAGGAGGAGGGGCCTGGGCTGTCAGTGTCTCCGGGCCCCCCTCCTGGCCTCTGCTGCAGGCCCCTCACTGGAGGCAGACCTGTGGGCCTTGATGGCGGCCCTGAATATGTTACATGGATGTGCAAACCGGGTTTTACATTTTCAAAATGCTGTTAACCATACCCATTTCTAGTATATTAATTCATCTGAAAATAAAAGAGGTCAAAAATAACTTAATGAATGAAAATAAATAGTCTGCATGCACCACCTATATTCACTGAAGTGTAGTTTTTCGATTGCTCATTTCTCAAGAATACAAAGGAAAAAGAAATAAAATAAGAATTGTCCTTGATAAGTCTGCGGAAAATAAGCCCAGCATGTTAAGAAGCGTTCCAATCATAAAGTTACAAGAGGTAGAGCAGGAAAGCAAAATACTTTCATTTCTTTGAGATACCAGGGGATATCACACCATGCAAATGACAACAAATGTGAATGATAAATGTAATCAAATGCATGACAACAACAGCGAAAAAAACAAACCAGAAAGCAGGAACAAATCATACTCAGATTATTGTCACATCAGTTATAGAGAACACCTCATATTCACTGTGGAATTGACTGTTTTACATGCTTCACTCTTTTTTTTAATGCACATCCCTGGTGGCAAAGTTCTGAAATGTTTATGGAGATGTTAAGCACACAAAATAACACTGAATTCGATGTGAATGGAAATAATTGTGTTTGGTTAATGACTTCCAGTTATAATCTAAGAGGTAGATTTTTGTTTTTCGATCATACAAATATAGTTATACAATACAATTTTCTACATGACTGTACATTTTCTTTTAAGGTTGAGATTAATCTCTTGTCCTTTGATATAATTTTGTCTTATAATTGAAATTGAGAAATACATATAGGTCCCTTTCACATCTATGCTTCGATGCGTTTAGCAGCATTGCGCTAGCACAAGTGCAAGCGCAGGTGCTATCACAGCCCAGCGCAGCCAAGCGCATCGGTGCACAGATGAAGTGCATTACGCTCGCGCATGCACTACTCCGTATGCACTACTCCGGACGCGCCAGAAATGTTGCATGACGTGTTTTTGGTGCGTCTGGACTAGCGCATGCACTGTGACACAGCCACTATTTCAATTGTGCTTCGGGGATCCATCTGGCTGCATTAGCGCAATGCACTGCATCTGTACCTCGATGCGATTTGGTGCCTTTGCACTGCGCTACCACCTGCGCTAGCACAGTGCTGCCAAATGCACAGGGGCGCAGTTTTGAAAGGGGCCACACATTTGTCGTATGAAATCAATCATGTCTTCCCTCCTTTATGACCCTGTATCTGTTAAGGCCGGCTTCACACCACGTTTTTGTGCTGTCAGGTTTGATCCTGTGTTTTGCAGGATCCACCGAACAGAACCTGACAGCACAGGATGACCAGAAAGTGTGGCCAAATATGCCCTCTGATCCTGTTTTTTGCAGGATTCGGATCCGGGAAACAATCCAATTTTTTCATGGAACCGGCGCCCACAGACTCCCATGTTATGGGCGCCGGATCGCCCTGGATCCGGTACTGTCTGATATTGTCAGATTTTTTGAATTGGAGCCAAAAAATGAGGCAGGTTCCGATTTTGTGCCCAGTGAAAAACCGGCCCAAAGTAAAAAATAATGCACTGCCTACATGACTAAGATCCTCCCTTTCAGCTATTCCCTAGCCAAAATGGAGCAGATCATGATGGTTCATTTTAAAATCATGCAGAAAATATTGTAGCCTAACAATCAGTGGGCGATATTAGCTACTTTTTATGAAGTTTCCAAGTCTCTGTTGTTGAAAACACTCAAGGCCAATATTGTTTCAGAATACAATGTATGTTTATATGTAGGTTATATGTAGGTTAGCAAGAAGAAGAAGAATGATACAACATCGCATCATATAATATATTTTCTTTGTAGTTGGTGTTAGAGATGGAGGAAACTGCGGATGTTTGCTTTGGAGGATCCAGCAGAACCTTTGAAACAACTGTGAGTTCAGGATTGAACTTAACCTGAACTTGAGCCTGAATCCTATATATGGCTGAGGTCACATTTCTGTTTTTTTTTATTACCTGATCCGGTTTTGAGCTTTTTAAAAGCTCAAAACCGGAGCAGGAAACGCTCCTCATAGGAGACCATTATAAAAACTGGATTGCTTTACAAGCAATCCGGTTACTGCCTCTGGCTCTGCAGCATACGTGAAAAATCATGCAGGCTGCAATTTGCTGAGCGGTTCTAAGCCCCCCAATATGGTAACCGGATTGCTCAGGATGTGTAATCCTGAGCAATGCGGTTACCGTATATTCTTTGCTTATCCCGGCTGCCGCTGGGATAAACAAAGTTTTATCAGTGTTTTAAAAGAATAAATTTTATTAATAATTGTGGTGTCAGTATTCCAGGTTTTCCGGCTTGCCGTGTGACTATTTTGCCCTCAGTCAGCATGGAGATCATTGTTTTGTTTTGCCCTTCTTCCTGTCTCGTTTACATGAAGACCTGGCTCAGGTGAGCATTCATTGCTTGAGTATACTGGTTCCTGGTTTGCTCTTGCTCAGCTGTTCTCCTGGATTCACTCACTTCCCTGGAGCTCTGTGAGATCTCGGTTCACTTTACAGCTTCCTGCATTGTGCTTCTGGTGCCGCTGCTTATACCTTCAGGCTCGGACATTCAAGTTGGTGAGCAACTTCCCGGTTACTACCGTATGTACTGTGTGCTTTGTGGAACTTGTGTTTTCATCACCTACTCGGAACTGTGTTTAAACTTGTTACCCGGTCATCCGGGTGTGGGGACCTTTTGCCACGGACTATATCTTCCGGTCGCTCCAGTACCAGGACTTGTGCTATGGACTACATGCATCCGGATTTACCGGTTTTGGACTATTGGTTTTTCGGACTGCTTCCATAAGGACTGTGTTCGACGTCATATATATTGGGGTTGTGTTATGTTGTGTGCTTTTGCTGTATACTAAGTTCACCTTGTTTGCTGTGTGTTTATAAATACTTTGCACCCAAGAACCCGTCTCTGCTCTTCATTGCCCTTAAGCGATCAGACTCCTCAAAACCTATACAATAGTATTACATGTGGCTATAATGTCTCTAGGGGGTGCCCACCCCCCTAGAGACATACCACCTACTCAGATGGGCATATAATGATTTAATTGCAGATGTACAGTAGCCGGCTCCTGTCGGCTCTGTATATTTTTATGAATGAAGCTGCCGGCTCCTCTGTGAGCAGCGCTCATACTATACCTAATGTACGTATAGAATGTGCGCTGTCCAGGGTCCTGCAGGCTTATACAGTAGATCTATGGGCTGCGTAGCGCCATAGATCTACTGTAAATGCCTGCAGGACCTAGGACAGCGCACATACTATACATACATTAGGTATAGTATGAGCGCTGCTCACAGGGGAGCCGGCGGCTTAATTCATAAAAATGTGCAGAGCCGACAGGAGCCGGCTACTGTACATCTGCAATTAAATCATTATATGTCCACTTGAGTGGGTGGTATGTCTCTAGGGGGGGTGGGCACCCCTAGAGACATTATAGCCACAATTATTAATAAAATTTATTCTTTTAAAACACTGATAACAGTTTGCTCATCCCTGCAGCAGCAGGGATGAGCAAACTGTACGGTAACCGGATTGCTCAGGATTACACATCCTGTGCAATCTGGTTACCGCATTGCGGTTCCCTCCACACATTTTTATTGGATCTGGATGCAGTGAACGCAATTCTATTTTAAAGTGTGACCCTAGCCTATGTCTATGTATATCCATTAGTTTTACAAAATGGTGGCAGTAAGGGCTAGGGGGATGTTAAAGGCTAGGGTCACATCTGCGTTTGAATTTTCAAATGCTGATCCGGTTTTGAGCTTTTAAAAAGCTCAAAACCGCATCAGGAAACGCTCCTCATAGGAGCCCATTAGAAAAACCGGATTGAATTACATGCAATCCGGTTACCACCTTTGTCTCTGCAGCCTGCATGAAAAATCATGCAGGCTGCAGTTTTCGGAGCGGTTCCAGCATCCGCAATGCTGTAACTACATTGCTCAGGATGTGTAATCCTGAGCAATCTGATTACTGTATAGTTTGCTCATCCCTGCTGCTGCAGGGATGAGCAAACTGTATAATCAGTGAAAAATGATTAAATAATAAGAATTGTGGGCAACATGTCTCTGGGGGTGGCCACTCAGGACAGCATGGTATGGGTTAATATTGCCTGTACAGTAAGCCAGCTATTGCCGGCTCTGTACAATTTTCTGAATGGAGCAGCGGCTCCACTGACAGCTGTGCGCATACTATACGTAATGTACGTATAGTATGTGCACTGTCCGAGGTCCTGAAGGCTTTTACAGTAGATCCATGGCTCCTGCGCTGCCCATAGATCTACTGTAAAAGCCTTTAGGACCCTGGACAGCGCACATACTATATGTACATTGCGTATAGTATGCACACAGCTGTCAGTGGAGCCGCGGCTTCATTCACAAAATTGTACAGAGCCGACAGGAGCCGGCTTACTGTACAAGCAATATTAACACATTATATGCTCACCTGAGGAGGTAGCATGTCTCTAGGGTGGATGGGTACCCCCTAGATACATTATGGGCATAATTATTAGGAATATTAAAGCTTTTATTACAGCGTGAACAGTTTGCTTATCCCTGCAGTAGCAGGGATGAGCAAACTGTACGGTAAGCGGATTGCTCCGGATTACACATCCGGAGCAATCTGGTTATTGCAATGTGGTTCCCTCCACACATTGTTCAGAAAAAATGTGTGGGAACGCAATTGCGTTCACTGCATCTGGATGTAGATGCGGTGAACACAATTGCGCTGTCAAATGTGATCCTAGCCTAAGAAAGCAAAATAGAGATGAAGAATTATACTTACCAGTCTGCTACTGCTGTCACACTTGCTCTGGGGCAACTCATGAAGGCTCATGTTTATTGACTGCATCTCCCACTGCTATTATTACCCTTGGGGGCAAAATGTGCCTCCCATGGTGAGAGTACCAACCCCCAGCCATGTGCTTTATCTTGACTGAGTATCAAAATTGGAGATAACCAGACATTTTTTAAAATTGGTTAAATAATAAAAAAAAAGCCAGCATGGGGTCCCCATGTTTTTATAAGCAGCCAACATGACACATGCGGCTGCAGCTGTGTACTTTGTCTGCATTCTGTATCACAACATATGGCTAACCATACACACTTTTTTCAATTATTTATTTATTTTTTACACATATATGATGAAAGGTTTGTTGCCATACACTAAGGTGTATGACAATCAATCACATACACCAGTACAGATTAAGGAGCTGCAGTCTGACTGACACAACCAATCACAGATGCTGTCACAGAGAGTGGCTGTCGGGATGCAGTGAATAAACATGAGGTTTAATGAGCGGACCAGGAAGCAAGTGTGACCTCAGTTGGAGACTGGTAAGTATAATCCTCCTGCTTTAATCATCATTTTGCTTCTTTTTAAAGCCCCCCTAGTCAAACGTGAACAGTAATACAGACTTCTCAGGGACAGGTGTTCAGTACATACTTTAAACTTTACAGTTCGGGTTCACTCTTCACTAGTCAATGTCCTTGTAACAATAGCTAAATTGAGTTGATATACAAAGCTCTACATAGAACCTTAATGGTACCTTTACACGCCGCCACAACAGGATGGATACCAACGGCAACTTCACGTGCACGAGCACGGCCGAACGGTTACCAACGGGAACCGCACCCTCTTTACACGCCGCCACAAGGTGCGCTACGCTACGCTACATCTACAGCTAGATACATCGCCGGGTGTCGCAAGTAGCCGTCTGTAGCTCAGCGTACCAGCTTTACACACCGCCACCACAGAGTGATCTGGGAGCAACAAAGGCAGGACGTAAAACAAATAGGCGTGCCACAGAGCTGTACGCCGCGCCCAAACCACAACCATTGGCCAACAGTACGGAGTTGTGATTGGGCACGACGGAAAGGGCGGATGGCCGAGACGTGCCGTACTAGTGAGCGGAGTGTGGCACGGAATAAGCGCTTGTGACATGGCGGAGCCTGGCGAATGCATCCAAATCGATGGTAATGGGTCACGCTAGAGCGGTGGCCAGTCACATATCCCGTGTGTATTAAAGTAGCGGTCCGGGGCTATGTGTGCGTAGTACAAGTGTTTGCCTTGTCACGCACGATCAGCGCTTGTGACAGCCGCGTGTGCCGATTGAACTGAGGTGCGTTTGTGTGCCACACATTAGCGTCTTACAAAAGACAGTATGTGCGTTTTCTGTCAAAAATCTGTGACAACTGTGGCGAAGTATGTGTATGTATACAGGCTGAATGGGGTTTAATATATGTGCTGACAGATGTGAATGTAGTGGAACAGCTTCCAAGGCACCAAGTCAAAGATCTGTGTGACAGTGTATTAGCAAACACCTGACAAGAATATGTCCTGCATCAATGTGCTGTGTGCAGGGGACCCTCTGCCTACAACAAAATAAAGGATCATGTACGCACAATGGCCACAAACACTGTTGGGCAAAAGACTTTCAGAAAAACATGGCTACCCACACATATTGTGTGCACAATCCCAGCCAATAGGTGGCTATGACATCCCAGGCCCCCACCCAACCCTGCATCACATTGCCCTCCTCCACCAAGTAATCAGGCTCACACAGATTATGTTGGATCCAACAGAAAAAGGTTTAATATATTGCATGAATCTTGACCTTGTCTTGTGCAAACAAAATATACATAAAGTAAAAACATTGTAGAATTCAAGAGCAGGTGACATTAATCAGCCAAATTCAATGGATAAGCAAATCACCACACATTGCAAACTGTGCATGGAAAAAATACCAAAATAACCTAAACTAACTAACTAACTAACTACATAATGAAAACTCATGCACATAATGAAAACAAAGATAATGGAAAAGGTCAACCAAACATTAAAGGGGTGCAGCTAACCTGCTGTCACCTCCATTGAAAACACAAAAAGCAACTCCCAGAGCCAGCCACATTATATGGCCTGGTCCTGCCAGCTCACTGCACCAGACCCATTGAAGTAGGAGCAGTAAGCTTCTCTACTGTCCCTGGCCTCCTGCCGAGTGCGGCCATGGCTCTGCGGCTGGAGTGGCACAATCACATGGGCCTCATCACGCCAAGACCCTGGACGGAGCTCCCCTGTTGTAGCGTCGGCATTATCTACATAACCTCCTGGCGTGTATGATGCTCTATCCCTACGACGCAGGAAGTTGTGCAGCACACAGCAGGCCACCACTACCGCGTCAATAGACTCCGGTTTCATATGTATAGGTGTATGAAAAATCCGGAATCTATTCGCCATTATCCCAAACGCATTTTCAACTACACGGCGGGCCCGGGATAGCCGGTAGTTGAAAATGCGTCTCTCAGAAGTAAGGGCCCTCTGGGGATATGGCCGCAGTAGGTGTTCCTGAAGTGGGAATGCTTCATCCGCCACAAACGCAAAGTTGAGATGTTCGGTCGTGTGCTCATTTGAGGGTAAGTTTAGCCCACCATTCCCTAGTAGTGTTGCCAAGGAGCTTAGGGCAAACACCCCCCCATCTGAGTTGCGACCGGGCATTCCAACATCCACGTAGAGGAACTCATAGTTGGCATCTACTACAGCCATGAGGATTATACTACAATACCCTTTGTAATTGTAATACAAAGAGCCAGAGTGGGCAGGTTTGGTAATCCTCACGTGCTTACCATCCAATGCCCCGCCACAGTTGGGGAAGTTCCACCGGGTTTCAAACCCTCGGGCCACTTCCAGCCATTCTGCGGCGGTTAAAGGCATTTTCATGTAGGCTGGCTGCAGAGCTCTCCAGATGGCCCAACACGTTTCAGGGATCAGGCGGCTCAGCAGGGGCAGGGAGACACGTGACACGTATGTGAGGGATGTCATGGACTGCCCTGTAGCCAGGAACCGCAAAGTGATCGCCAACCGCTCAGCAGCTGATACTGATGGGCGCATTATAGTGTCCTGACGCGCTATCATTGGCCCTACACGCTCCAATAGGAAGGTGAAACAGTCCTCGGGCATACGGAGATAGTTTCGGTAATCATCAGGACAGTTAAGCTCCAGCTCCCGCAACAGCTGCATGTGGCCCCGGGTTTCCCGCCTCAGAAGCCAATCACGGGTCCACATCCGCCGCTGTCTGCGCCTCATCAACCTTTCATACCGATCCTGATACCACATTTGCTCTTCCACCAACGCAAGAGCCACGATAACATTGCGGTCATGGATATTCTGCATCCTCAATATCAGCACCTGTAGATGAGAAAGCACAACATGAGTACATAGACCAAAATGTGTGCAAGTCAGCAGGTTCAGCAAGCCACACCTCTTTTCCATTACACACTATAGCCAAGAGGATGGGATCTCTTGTGTGGGCCCAAAACACAACCCTGAAGCAAGGACGGCAAACACCCAGTAGTCACCTCAAACAACATGGCACACGGCGATTGAGAGTGGGCTCCTCTACATAAACGTCAATGGGAGCTCCCAAAATTCACACATCTGCACCTAGGTGAGTTAGAAAGGGACATGTGTCACCAATAATGTTGGTCAAACAGGTCCCATAATCCATTACACAGCCCATAATGTCAATTGATTACAGTAAAAATGAGAAGAATAACGAATGTGACGTACCCCGATATGGAAGGTTGAGGAAGGCTACATGAACCAAACAACATTGCACATGACTGCGGATGGTTACCCATGGTGTAATTGGTTTTTGAAGGTGTCATTTTAAATACACATGTATGCCATGTCTGGCGCCCAACACCTCAAAGCCCTGTGTCATCCCATTCCCGTTGAACACAGTCTCCATTGGCCACAACCAGTATGCAGAAATCGATCCAGTCGACATGAGTGACACAGTTCCGTCTACAGTCATGCATCCATTCTCCTGTATGTTGTCTGCAAACAAACACAGCAATGTATCTCAACAAAAGTGTCAAGGCCCACACAAAATGCCGTATCCTAACCCACACACTACACTATATCTCGTCCCCAAAAATACAAACCCCTATATCGGCCGCTACACCAGTCTCCGGCGCTCTCCAAGAATATCAACATATGCACCCACCCTGCGCTAATTCGATGTGTGTCCACAAAAACTTACCTAATGGGTCTGGCCAGCAAGCGTAATGTTTGGCGGGATGGGCAACTTTTAAAGGGCCGCCAACCTATCACGATTCAGCGATCTCCACCAATTAGCGGAAGGCAAATCCGCACCCAGGTGCCCCATCAGGATGTGCATAATTGTGTCCGCTGTGATTGGTGTCCCGGACTATAAAGGCAGGTCAATGGCCACTGCTCCGTGTCCAGACGTCGATGTGCATTGAGCTACTAGTGTCCTGTTTGACTTCTGTTGCTCTGACGGTAAGCCTCTTTAGCGGTTTGTAAGAAAATGTAATGAACGCAGCTGGTTCTGGCACAGGCAGCTTAGGCGATGTGTGTTATGGCCATGTTTGAAGCGGCATGCAAATATTGAACACGTAATATTAAATATGTGTACCTTATTCTGTGTCGCCCAGTAGCCAGGTAGTGCCTCTACTTATATAGTGTAAGTATGTATTGCACCTTCTGCTTTTTGGCAATGGTAAAAGAGCACGGTGTTATTTCTTTGGCTGGTACTTCACATCAACATTTCAGGGGTGGTAGAATTGTGGCGGACATTCCAGGGATGTTGGGTACATGTGTTAAAATGGTAATTCCACGTCTGGAGGAACACCTACATGATCATCTGGGTGCACATTACATGTAGTATGTGCAGTGTTCGCACACACCCAGCCCGCCTTTCTCATATAGTGACCCCTTACCATTGTGGACACTGGCCAGGTACTAGTTAGCACACAACGTGTTAGGTCACATGTTGCCCTCTACAGGTATGTACGCACACACCGTGTCAAGGTGTGTTGCAATAGGTACATTGGGGACTGAAATCATGTTTGAAACATCTGTAGGTGGACACCGATATCCGGGCCTTGATATTGGCAGCATACATGTGTTTGAGTTAGTAGCGGTCTGAGATTGAGAAAATGGCACACTCATGCCCAGTTTCACTCCACAAAATAGCTGCATAGATGATCACTGTAGAAAGTTAATGATTATGTGTATGATTGTGGCAAGTTTTGAAATGTCGGTATGCCTTGTGTTGTGACTGTGTTTTTTTTGTGTATTTTGTCATCGGCAGATGCCGACGGGTACTGTGGAATTGGAATCCCAGCTTCTCACGGAGTATCAGCGGCACGAATGTTTGTGGCGCAGCTCGCTGCCCGAATATAAAAATCGGGCAGCAAGGGCCGAGGCCTACAGGAGTCTTGTGGCTCTGGCAAATCGCTTGGAGCCAAGGGTAGGCAAGACGTGGGACCAGCATATGGTGGCACTTAAGATCAAAAACATGAGGTCGGCGTTCATGCGGGCTCACATTCTGTACCAGCGTCGTCGCTCAGGGGCTGGAGCTGAGGAGGTACCATCACCTACCCTATGGTACTATCCCCTCTTCACCTTCATCCTGGGCGAGGTTCGCCCGCATCGAACGACCACCAACTGCCCCGTTGCTGCGTCCCATGTAGGCCCGGCTGCATCACCATCTGCGCCACAGGAGGTGGGTAATTGTGTGACAGTGGTGGCCCACAATGTTTCCTTCACATGTGTGCTTCGATAAATCCTTCACACCAAATGTGTTGGCATATTTACCTCCTTGCTGCGGCACACCTTGGGGTGTCAATCTATCTGCCCTCCTTCCATGACTTGCCAGACTTTTCTATTCTATGCTTCCAGCCGTATTGCAATGTTGCTTCTTCCACAACATCTTGGTATGTTTAGGTTAGTTATTTAAGGGTTTCAAGATAGCAGGTGGTTTGTTCTCAAACAGCCACATAGTACCATGTAGTAAATGGTGCTGGCTCACATGTGTGTTGGCTTTGTTGCCAGTGGGTTAAAGGTAATTGAGTGAGGGGTGGATTCTCACCATAAAGGAGTCCTAATGGGAAGGTGGCCAATATGTGTCATTGGCCAGCACAGCCCCCAGTATCAAGGTGTTGTGGTGACATGTCCTAATATTGGATTACGGCTACGTGACAAACAACTAATTATGTATTTAGCTGAGCTCCTGGAATGGTCGAGGTGAGTGTACAGGAGAACCACTGGTGTTGGGGTCTTGAACCTTATTTGCTTTACTGTGTTATTCATCATTTTCCATTCTGGTAGTTGGCCTTGGTGTGTGTGGGAGTGGTATCTAGAGTCCTGTTGTGAATGTATACAGTTGATAGTGCCTCCACTAATGGTTTTTTTTTTTTTTCCCCACCCACAGGCCCCAGAAGAGGACGGCTCCATTGCCGAGGATTCTGTTGCTGATGATGCTCAGCCCATGACATCTGGGGCTGAGCAGGAGGGCGGGGCGAGTGATATGGGTCCAGGCCCAGGTCCCAGCTCCGGGATCCGTCGCCGCCGACGTCCGGCACCACCAGAGACGGAGCTGGCGACCTGGGCCCGACGCGTGCTGTTGGATGAACAGCGGACCCACATCGACAGCGACGCCCTCTACATGAGCAACAAAATGCGAGGGATGGAGCCGCTCCAGAAAAAGATCCTTCTGAGGGTCTTCCACAATGCCGCTGATGCTGCCGATGATGGGGCCCTTCCATGGGGCTGCCACGTCCCCCCCCCATGCAACACACCTTGTGGCCCCTTTCACCAGCTGCCCCATCTCGGCCCGTGAGAAGACCGGCCCCGCCACAGTCACCCCATCCCCCCTCAACACATCGTCGTTCAACCAGACGTTCTGGGGCAGGTCGGGGCTGCCCTCAGAGGGGGGGGGATGCGGCATTGTCAGAGCCGACAGAAGAGGAGTAATTTGGACACTAGTAGCCAATGCACAGAATTGGCAGTCTGGACTTTATAATTTCAGGAATCGCCTTTTATATGTATATTTTGTGGAATGAGTTTTGGCCAAAATTTGTGGTTTTTTATATTTTTTTTCCACAAAAATTATATTCTTTGTAATTTATTTTTAATTCCAGGCTGGATTAAAATTTTTTTATTAACACAATTGTGTATTCATTTCAGAATAAGGATTGTGGGGGTTTTTGGGGGTGAATGTAATTGTGGCCAATAATAGGTTTCCCCAAGCCACACAATATGGGCCAGTGCTCGCTCAGCAGGATCACCATCGGTTCATTTGGAATGTCTTAGCACATTCACAAAGGGATGTTGTGATGTGCCTCACATAGTTAGGTTATGGTGAAGTTTGGTCACCAAATATTAGTAAGGTCACATGAAGGAGCGTATAACAAAGTTAGAACAGCATTGTATTGTAAACATACATGTGTCACAGACATTTGCCATCATACAAGGAATGCTTAGGCCAGATGGGGCTAGCCAGTCCACACTTGTGATGGTCCCAATGTGGGACAGTATAGGGATTGTAGGCCAGATGGGGCTAGCCAGTCCACACTTGTGATGGTCCCAATGTGGGACAGTATAGGGATTGTAGGCCAGATGGGGCTAGCCAGTCCACACTTGTGATGGTCCCAATGTGGGACAGTATAGGGATTGTAGGCCAGATGGGGCTAGGCAGTCCACACTTGTGATGGTCCCAATGTGGGACAGTATAGGGATTGTAGGCCAGATGGGGCTAGGCAGTCCACACTTGTGATGGTCCCAATGTGGGACAGTATAGGGATTGTAGGCCAGATGGGGCTAGGCAGTCCACACTTGTGATGGTCCCAATGTGGGACAGTATAGGGATTGTAGGCCAGATGGGGCTAGGCAGTCCACACTTGTGATGGTCCCAATGTGGGACAGTATAGGGATTGTAGGCCAGATGGGGCTAGCCAGTCCACACTTGTGATGGTCCCAATGTGGGACAGTATAGGGATTGTAGGCCAGATGGAGCTAGCCAGTCCACACTTGTGATGGTCCCAATGTGGGACAGTATAGGGATTGTAGGCCAGATGGGGCTAGGCAGTCCACACTTGTGATGGTCCCAATGTGGGACAGTATAGGGATTGTAGGCCAGATGGGGCTAGGCAGTCCACACTTGTGATGGTCCCAATGTGGGACAGTATAGGGATTGTAGGCCAGATGGGGCTAGGCAGTCCACACTTGTGATGGTCCCAATGTGGGACAGTATAGGGATTGTAGGGCAGATTGGCCTAGGCAGTCCACACTTGTGATGGTCCCAATGTGGGACACTATAAGAAAAGAGCCCAACGGGGGCAAAAAAAAAAAAAAAAATATTTTCACTTTTGCAAGGCAACAAGCCAACGTGTGAAAATTTTAGGGTCCAACAAGGACAACTGTTTGTGGGGCCATGTTTGGCCAGGATACAATGCATCCCTCAAATTCATGGGTGTGATCCATGGTGTGGGTGTAGGTCCGCCAGCATTTGAGCCAGGCGGCCAAGGTCCTGCAGGCCACGCTGTAGAGCCGTGGTCAAACGGGCCACAAATGCCTGATGGGCCTGGATGAATTCCTCCATGGTAGGGGCACCTGTATTGGGAGTAAACACAAACTTTAGTACACAGTCGTCACTGCTGATGGTTAGTCATGACTGGCCACAACCATCCACTTACCCTGTTCCTCCAAATCCAGTTCACCATCAGACGGGGAGGGAGATGGGGTCAAGCTCCATCCATATGAGCCCGCACGTTCACCATCTGGAAAAAGGGTGAACCAACATGGTTTACTTTGTTTACATAAATTGTTTTGCCCCAGATGAAATTTAAGCAACAGTGTGCAGGGTGTCTGTGGCAACATAACCCACTTACCACCATAGTCACTGTGTGGGGACATGGTCACCCCAGGACTCGCCACTGAGCTGGAGACAGTGGGAGGTGGTGTTACTCCCGGGCTGGGGCTCCGTGGCCACATTATGTGGTTCATGGGTAACAGTGGTCCTGGGCTACGGGGCAAAGACTCCTCTGGGCCGCCAGGTACTTGCTGCTCCTCGCCCTCCTGTGGGGAGTTGATGTGTTCCTCCAGCAGCCAGGCAGATGGGGACAGCTGGTCACACTCCAGCGGGCTGCCAGGTGCGGACTGGTCCTCCACGTCCTCTGTCCCGGTGGGTGACGGGACGTCTGGCTCCTGAGGCCCGGGGGAAGGTGTTGACCCTGGGGACAAGGGTGCCACTTGAGCCTGATGTGGTGGGGTTCTTGATGGGCCACCTGGGGGTGGGCATGGGGCCCTTCTTCTGATGAGGATTCAGCATCTAGTTTGAAATTTGAACATAAAAGACGTAATAAGATCATGCCTACACATTGTTGTCCTACAAAGAGCTTGTGTGGGTATGTATTTGACGGCTAAGCCTGGGGTCACACACACACAGATATGTGGCCAGATATTGTTGACAGATCTCTGGTTGCAGTGAAAGCATGGACACATTGTTCCATTTTGAGGCTGTCTCCAAATGTCAACATGTGACCATGATTTGACTGCAAACAGAGATCTGCAAACAATATGTGGGCAGATATCTGTGTGTGTGACCCCAGCCTTACTTAGCATCAACCAGGTGATGCTGGATGCATACACTCATGTTGTATGCATGGACTGTGCGTGTGAGACATTTTTAGGCCTGACTGGATGAGCACAACACTGTGAAGATGTGTTTGATTGTGTAGGCCACACTGTCCCTTGTCATATGTTTCCATCATTTTTTGTGTATTGTGGGACATGCACATGTGGCGGTGTGTGTTTTGGGGCAACAATTACTCACCACGCAGCCTGGCAATCCTGGCACGGATGTCCAGTATGCGACCTGGGCACTTATGCTTCAAGTCAGCGATCTTTTTTTGGATCGCTTTGACTGTCCTCTGTACCCCCAGTTGGCAGAGCAGGGCCCGCTGGATCCGCCGCACGGTGCACCGATTGCGCAGCCTGGGGTGGCGGTGGTGATGGTGGCCCCAATAGTCCCGACGGTCGCACTGATCAATGAGGATGATCAGCTCCGCCATCCCCCATGTTGCGGCGCGGTGCACGGCTGCCATGACTGCTATGGTGTGTGCAGAGGCGGGGCTGGCACCTTGCAGGCAGAGTGAAAATGAAACCAACGTCATGACGTCATTACGACCGCTGTGGGGGTGACGCACCTTTATAAGTAGCCCAACACGCAGTGACTCGCCCGACACACTTATGCGGCCCCTACTGCAGAAGACCCACAGTGCAGTCCGTACAACACGGCTCTGATCTGTCTACTGGGTAATCTCCTCCGATGTGCTATGGGATTGTGTGCATCTGTGTGCGCGCTGCGAGCAGTGCCAGACCCGGAACACTTCTACGGCAGCTGCTGTGCAATAAGCCAGAGCGGTACGTAACACACACTTGTGCGCTGTGTACCGCATTATTCGTTATCATGTTGATAGGATGTGCACACTGTATGTAGATCATGGGCCATTTATGATTTTACGTTCAAGTGTGTGTCCGCGTAATTGTACTACTATCTGATCGTGCATACGGCGCGTATGTGTAGTGCTGAAGGGACAGCTCATCCAAGATGGAGGGCTGTGAGGCAAGGGCCAATTGTAACGCAGCATCTTCCACCAATGATCGCTGAAGGGGCGCGGTATCACGGAGCATGGGTGACGCCTTAGCCACATTGCAGCTACATCGCCGGGTGTCCCGAGTTCACTTCTGTAGCTTCTTTACACGCCGATACAGCTCGCTACAATCGGCGATGTAGCCATCTGTTTATGGGCAGTGCACGGATGCAGAGGTATCTGTAGCCGGCTGTGTCGTCCCGTCTTCAGACGCCGCTACTACGGGCGATATTGGCGCGACAAGCTACTTTTGTAGCCTGTAGCGGGTTGTATCCATCCTGTTGTGGCGGCGTGTAAAGGTACCATAAGGGTACCTTTACACGCGGCTACATTTCTAGGGTGGCTACAGGTAACTTACTGGTTGCAGTGAAATCATGGAGAGATTATTCCATTTGTACACAGCAACAAGATAGAACCTTGTCTCCATGATTTCACTGCAACCAGTAAGTTACCTGTAGCCACCCTAGAAATGTAGCCGCGTGTAAAGGTACCCTTAGACACATACGGTATTTGTACTGGTATTGACACAAAAGTCTTGCAAAGTTCCACATACCCTTGATGCTAAAACTACATGATCATTTAAACTGCAAATCAGAAGACTTTATTTTTGAACATTTTTGATTGACATTGGAGAAAATCAGGTCTATAGACGAGGTATGAAATTATTTTAATATGGCATAATAGCTGAACAATGTTTATATCGCAAAAGTAAGCGCCGCAATCATTCTTTGTACCTTATTACTGATTAGTTTGTACAAAATAAGGCAAAGTACTGTACATAATTACAATCTGATGATTACTTTCATTCAAGTACCAGCCGCAGCACATTTTAAATTAAAATTTTCAGTGCACTCTGTAAAAAAAATTTAGATGTCATTGCTTTTCCATTTTATGGTTTTTCAATTGTTATGTAGCAGGATGAAAAAATGGTTTAGTATTTTGCAATGGATAGACATAATCTGTAAACAAGAATATATATTCATACATATAGATAGGAGTTAGCTGAAATTAAATTAATTGTTGGTATTAATGAAAACTAAAAGAAAAGCAGAAAAGCGCACATAAGGTCTCATCCGGGTATAACCGGGGTGTTGTATTGTGTGCTGTTACGCTAACCTTATGTTGTTGAGGGCAGTGGCGTAACATCATCCTTGCAGTCCCCGCTGCAGGATTTACACCGAGGCCCCATAGGTGAGGAGCGGGGGGAGAACGGGTGCTACTGGAACTTTTTGCCCTCAGGCACAGTTGATGAGCGGGGGGGGGTGCTGCTGGGACTTTTTGCCCTCAGGCAGAGTTGATGAGAGGGGGGGTGCTAGTGCAAATTTTTGCCCTCAAGATTGATGGACTTGCCTTTATGTGTACTGCCGCGGTCCCGCAGTCACCTGTCCCGCCATGAAGAGGAGAGGAGGGGCGGGCGCAGCTACAGGAAGTCAGACTTCACTTCCCGTCCTCCCTCCTTTCCTCGGACACACAAGGTCACGGTGGGCGGCAGGAAGCATGGGCCCCCCTCCATGGAGGCTCGGGCCCCCCAAAAGGGGCGGGCCCGGTCTCAGCCACGACTGCTGTGACCGTGATCGTTACGCCGCTGATTGTGAGAGTCACAACAACTATTGACGCATAAGCCGACTTGCAGCAAACCACTAAAGGAAAATGATTAAAGCATTGGATGAAAGGTGGTAGTTCATCACAAATAAGCTGACATAATGAGCTCCATACAGCATGTGTATTGCGCAGCCTGAAGTCCAGCTGTGGAGTACCGGAAATGAAAGATTCACCGATCAATGGTTTTATTCTTTCTATTTTAATAGTGTATTTAATAAATTGGAAAGCTTATTTAAAAAATAAAGCTTTCCAATTTATTGAGTACCGGAAATGAAACATTCGGCATCATACCCGCCACTCTGCAGAACGGAGCGAACCCAGCTGGGGGGCGCGCATTTGGATGTCAATATTACGCCCATCGGGGGGTGATAAACTATACAGGAGGTGGTGAAGGGACACAGAGAGGATGCCCGGGGGGGTAGCAATTGTAGCCGCCCAATCATTAACATACCAATGAGTGTGAGATAACGTTTTATTACTCAGTCACATGGCACATTTAGGACAGAAAGGGATAGTTAGAGTAGTAATAGGAAGGTGCAGGGACAGGTAGTGATAGCCTGGGGGGCTTTATGGAGGTGACAGGTTCCCTTTAATAAAGAAAAATTGAGGTTGCATCAGCGCAGAGGGGGAGAGTTGAAGGAAGGGGACTCAAGAGTGGTAGTGGGGCTAAGTTAGGAAGTAGAATAGCTAGTTGATGTGGTGAACCCAACAATCAGGGTTGTTTAGTCTGACTCACTCACCAGTGTTAGAAAGACTTGCATAGCACAGTAACTCTCCCATGGGCTCCAAATCTCTTTGAAGGTAGTCATGGAGAATCTGGTCAGGGCCGTTAACTCTGCAGCTCTGTATATTTGGTCCAGTTTCTCACATACTTGTTTTTTGGTGGGTATCATTGAAGTTTGCCAGAGAGGAGGCATTAGGGCTTTCCCTGCTAGCAGAATGTTAGAAGCCAGTATGGAGACCGAACTGTCTGACGGCCAGATCAGGAAGTGGAGTAAGTCTGTTTTTTGATGCAGGGTGAACTTTTTATGGAGGGCATCAAAGATAAGCTCTGATGTGATCTTCCAAAACTCTTGGAGTTGAGAGAAGGACCACCAGATATGGAGATAAGAACCTGTGTCCTTCCCGCATCTCCAGCAAAGAGCTGGGAGGTGAGGTTGCCAGGTGTGCATTTTTGTTGGGGTAAGAAAGCATTGCAATATCAGTTTTTATGAAGTCACTTGAAGTTGAACACATGAGGAGGGCTCCTGCGAGTCTTTATAAACATGTGCGACCTGATCTGGAGAGAGGGTTTCTCCCAAATCATTCTCCCAATCCTATATGTAGGCTCTTTTAGGGGGAAGAGCTTTCTCAAGTAAGAAGTGATACAGTTGGGAAAGGGTTTTCTTAGGTGGTTGTTGTTGTGCAATAAGCTGGTCTGGATAAGTCTAGTGCAGATTTAACTTTTCTTAGGATGCTTTGGATTGTCTTGTAATGTAAGAAGGATAGGTTAGTCAGGCTAGTAATGGATCTTATGTCGTTAAATGGAAGTAGGGCTCTGTCTAGGAACAGTTTGTCTTCCTCCACCTCTCAGTCTAGGGGGAGAACATGGGAGGATTCCCGAGCTGTCAGTAGATTTCTGAAAGTCATTAGGGGTGACAGCCCGGGGAAGACATGTTTCTTAAGTTGTTGCCAAAGCATCAGACTGGCTCTAGTGTGTTTGTTTGGGGATATCTCCCGGGTAACGGGGTGCAACAGGCTTAAAAGTAGGCTCCTTAGAGGTAAAGTGGACATGGGATCCTCTATTTCTATCCAGGCCTTATCTGGACTTCTTGTCAACCATTCCACCATTCTGGTGAGCATCGAGGCATGATAATATGTTATGATATCGGGGCTTCCATTAACCTCTGGCCCTTGGCAGCCAGAGGGTTAGTGCTTTGATGCAAGGTTTACGTCCTCCCCAGATATAATTGAAAGGAATGGAGTTTGCTTTATTTAGAAAGAGTCTGGGGATACGTAATGGTAGCATCTGAAGGATATATAAATATTTTGGTAAGATAAAACTCTTAACCAGGTTTTTCTTTCCAATCTAGAAGAGGAAGGGTACGCTCCATGTCCGAAGCGTATCACAGTCTTAGCAACGAGGATATATTTAAATCAAGGAGTTATTTATGAGTACGTCCCAATTTAATTCCTAAATAAGTGATGGATTTTGGGGGCATAGATTTTGAATTCAGGTAGATTTACACTTAGGGCTTTGGATTTAGTCTCATTTACTTTGAAATTAGAGAGTCTCCCATAGTGAGAGAGTGTGTGTAGAAGAGCTGGGAAGTCTTGAAAGGGTTAGTGAGGAAAAGTAGTAAGTCATGCACAAAAGCTGCACTTTTGTGACAAATGGGACCTATTTGGATTCCGCTGATTTGCTAGGAGTTTTGGATGGCTAGTATGAGAGGTTCGATAGCAAGAACAAAAAGGAAGGGTGAAAGGGGGCATACCTGGTGAGTTCCATTACATATTAAAAATGAATGTGATAGGAAATATTTTTTTTAATCCTGGCTGTAGGGCGTGTGTAAATTTGGAATATAGCGTTGATTAAGAAGAGTTGCGGAAAGGGAAATTTGTTTAGCGTCTCTCGAAGGAAGGTCCAATCCACCCTGTCAAATGCTTTTTCAGCATCAATTCCAAGCAACACTAGTGAAATGTTGCGGGACTGGCGTATTGAAGGATATGAAGAGCTTTTAAACGTCGTTTCTACCCTCCCTACCTCTCGTAAATCCAGTTTGATTTGGAGAGATAATATTGGATAGAATGTCTGCGATACGGTGTGCTATCATGCCGGTGAAGACTTTTAGGTCACCTTTGAGAAGGGAGATTGGTCTGTAGTTTCCACAAAGCTCAGGATCTTTCCCCTCCTTATATATTAAAGTAATGTTAGCTTTAGGTGGAACTACTCTTTTACTCCTTAAAAACTGTTGATTTATTATTTTTTTTTGCACATTTGTTTTTACCTCTTTTTACAAGAGCTTTAACTGTCTTATTTTTTTAATCAAAGAAAACAAGAATCACTGTTGTTTGAATCAATCATTGCTCAATGGGAATCCACTACAGCCCAAATTCCCCTGCATAGATCTTCCGCTAAATTGATATTCTTTTTTTCTCCTTATTTTTTTAAGCAACATAGGGCTTGAATTTTTGTGAGATAAATTGTAGTTTAGAATGACAGCATTCATTTGACAATTTCATTTACTAAAAAAAGAAATAGAGAAAAAATTCCAAGTGCAATAATTTTGTGAAAGAAAATGCAATTTTGCCTTTGCTGGATTCATTTTATGCTAAAAAATTACCTAGAATTATGGTTATTCTGGCTGGTACAAACATGCAATGTGAAACTTGTATATTTCCATTTTAGAAATTTATAGGCTTCAAAAAAGTATTGAACTTTGTAAAAAGACTAATTGTTTTTGTCATAATTTTCTCAGACCAATAACTTTTTTATTTGGTTGACTGTTGATTTTTTGGGCATACTGTGATGTACCAATAGGCTACGTTGGATGTGGGTGGTATGTGTTGCAGAGGCGGTGGCCTTCTGCAGTGTAAATCCAGATTGTTTTGCTATTTTTTGTATTAAGGTCTGATTTTACAGGATAGTCAGGAATGATGGGAGGGACTGACCATCCACATATATTCCATGGGTGTGCCTCAGCAGATATAAAGTGTCTGGTTCTGGGTAGCATGTTTGTAATGGAATCAATAGAGATGAGCGATGTTCGATTCGAAATGTTCACCAATCTCAAATTCGAGTTGTCTTGGGCGGTGTTCGAGTCATTCGACGAGTGCGAACAAATTGCTTCAAAATCGGCAGTTCATGGTTATGTTCGATAACGCTTCGATCACCAAAAGCTTAACCCTAACCCTAATACTGTTAATGAATGTTAATATTCATTTTCAGTGTATAGTGTGCTGGGGGGGCGGGGTTTAGATCAGTGCTGCAGAAATAATGCCGATCTCCATTTATTTTCTCCTAACTGCATATAGAGTGGGGCGGTGCAGGCTGTCAGCCAATGGCACACACACACAGCAAAGTGCATTTTTTGCACACAAGCAAGGGCATGTGTCATTGGCTGTGCCCTATAAGACCCAGCTATTTTCCCCATCTCCACCATTTCCTCAGTGCTGCAGTTGTGTGTCAGTCAGGCACCGCTACTGCTGCTGTGGGTACTATAAAGTCTTAGTTAGATAGATAGTGAGCAAATCTCAAGTTAGATAGACAGATAAGTTTAGGGAGTAGGGACTAGTTAGAATCTCAGCCCTTTTGAGGGCTACTTCAGACAAGTAGGGAGTAGGGATTAGTTGTAAATATCAGCCCTTTTGAGGGCTACTTCATAGAAGTAGGGACTAGTTATAATATCAGCCCTTTTGAGGGCTAGGTTAGAGCAGTTCCTATAAGTTTTTGCCAGGCAGGTGTGTGCCAGTGCTGTTCAAGTGTTTTTCTCACAGCATCTGGCCAAATCTATCTCAGGCAATCCTTTAGGGCAGGTAATGTAGCACTGCTGTGAAGAAAGCTACACCACCTGTCTTTAGGAGCCAATTTTTTACTGGAGCTAGTCCAGGCAATTTTTTTGGACTGCTATCAGTGTCTGATAGTCAGCGGTGTAGCCCAGCTGTAAAGTAAGCTACACCGCCTTTCTATCCAGTAGCCAATTTCTTACTGCAGCTAGTCCAAGCTATTTTTTTGGGTTAGTAGCAGTGTCTGATAGTCAGTGGTGTAGCCCAGCTGTAAAGTAAGCTACACCACCTGTCTACCCATTAGCTATTTTTTACTGTAGCTAGTCCAGGCAATTTTTTTGGGCAAGTAGCAGTGTCTGGTAGACAGTGGTGTAGCCCACTTGTGAAACACACTACACCGCCTGTCTAGTTCAGACTAATTTTTAACTGCACCTAGCCCAGGTAATAGTTTAGGCCTAGTAGCAGTGTCATTTAGACAGTGGTGTGCAGCCCACTTGTGAAACACATTACACCGCCTTTCTATTTCACACTAATTTTTAACTGTACCTAATAGTTTGGGCCTAGTACCACTGTTTGGCCACTTAGCTCTGCTTGATTTACATCCTAATTTTTTTCCTAACAACTGCAGAGTTGCCAATTTGGTCACATACAAAATGAGTGGCAAAAGGCCTGCTGCTGGTGAAAAGGAGAATCAGCTTAGTGGAAAGGGCAAAAACGTTTGTGGGGTAGGTGGTAAAGCAACAGTAACATCTACTGAAGAAAGACCATTTTCCAGCCAAAGTAAGATGTCTACTTATTTCCGTGGACAATCTGATATGATCCCTGTCTTACGGACACAACCATCGATACCTATTGTACTTTGGGCACAAAAACAGCAGGTGCTTGGATGGATCTCAAGTGCTCCATCAAGGAGCCTCTCCTCTACCTCAACTTCTACATCACCAACCCTCCAGTCCTCTGAGGTGTCACCCCAAACGCACTTGCTTCATCTCAGCTCCCAAGTCTCCAGCCGCCCTACTGAGTATGGGGTAACAGAGAAGGTTGAGTCTGCAGAGCTGTTCAGTCACACTACAGCCTGGGAATCTAGGTCTTCTCCAAAGCTGCAGTGAGTCCAGATGAGGAAATGATCTGCACTGATGCCCAGAAGCTTTGTGAGTCGGATCCAGGCCCAGATTAAGAAGATTCTGAGCATAATGTAACCCTCATTTCCAAACTGTAACTCCTCTTGGTGGAGACAATGAGGAAGATGCTGATGAGACTCAGATACCTGACATGACCGACAACTTAACTTTTCGGTCAGGGCAGGAAGAGGTTATCTCTGAGTATGAGGGGTGTGATAACACACAGGGTGATGATGAGGTTGGAGATCCCACTTACTGTCAACCCACAGTTAGGCAGTTGATGAGGTCAGCAGAGGAGGTGGAGGAGGATGCTACTGACCACGAGGTTAGGATGCGCCTTCCTGGACAGAGACAGAGTACTGGAAGCACGTCAACAACAGCATCCGCAGCCACAACTCTACCTCTGAGCAGAAGTCGTGGTGGCTCCGCAGGTCGCATGGGCTCTAAGCCTTGCCTAGCCTGGGCCTTTTTTGACATCGCCAAGTATCACCCAACTCATGTGATCTGTAAGATTTGTCACCAATCTCTGAGCAGAGGCCAAAAACTCAATAGCTTGAGTACATGCATGAACCGTCACATGGATATTAAGCACAAGTCCCAGTGGGAAGCCCATTGTGCTACAATACGGGCTAGCGGGGCGTGCCAACCACTGTCTGTCCCATCAAGTGCATCTGCATGCTATTCATCCTCTGTGACTGTGGGGACAGCTGTCACTCATGCTTTTGGACACAGACCTTCCACCTCTTTAACTGCAATAGGCAGTGTGATTGGCAGGTCGTCACTTGTTTCTGAAGTGGAAAATGCTGCTAGTGTTGAGCTCTCTCAGACATCGAGAGCACCACCTTTGGATGAAGACACCATTATATCTGCGCCTGCACCTCCCTCACAGACCAGCTGTTTGCCAGGGACACCCTACTCAACCCCATCTCAGCAATGCAGCCAGCCCTCCTTCCCTCAGGTGTGGACAAGTGAACGACCATTTCCTCCTCGCCATTACAAAGCTAAATGATTGAATTTCACCATCTGCAAGCTGTTGGCTACAGAAATGCTGCTTTCCGCCTGGTGGACACAGAGGATTTTAGAGACCTTATGTCTGTTGCAATGCCTAGTACCAGATGCCCAGTCGCCAATACTTCTCCAAGAAGGGCGTGCCTGCACTACACCAGCATGTCGCAAACAACATCACTGCTTCCTTGAGAATCTCTGTGTGTGACAGGGTGCATTTCACCACAGACACTTGGACCAGTAGGTATGGACAGGGGCATTACATGTCAGTGACTGGGCACTGAGTAACTATGGTGAGAGCTGGAGAAGGGTCTGCTGTACAAGTCTTGCCGTCCCCACGAGTTGTGTGCCAATCCTCAGTACGTAGCTGTTCCTCCACTGCTTCTGCCTCCTCAATCTTGTCTCGGTCCTCCACCTGCGCCCAAAGTCTGTCTGGTAATGCCACCCATGTTATAACTGTGCACAAGGAATCCTGCACACCTCCTTACTATGCTGGCAGCAGGGCTTCAAGCCATCAGGTGGTGTTTACCTTGAAATGTCTGAGAAATGTGAGTCACACAACTGAGGAGTCAGCTCTGGCGACCTAGTATCAGCAATGGTTGTCTCCACTCAACCTGCAGCCAGGGAAGGCCGTGTGCGACAATGCTGCAAACCTGGGTGCGGCCCTTCGCCGGGGCAATATGACCCACGTGCCTTGTATGGCTTACGTGTTGAACCTGGTTGTCCAGCAATTTTAACACACTATCCCGGCCTAGATGGGCTTCTGCAGAGGGCACGGTTGCTGTGTGCTCACTTACGCTATTCGCATCCCGCAGCTCAACGACTTGCATCGCTCCAGAAGTCTTTGAGCCTGCCGGTTCCCCATCTGAAATGCAATGTGCTGACACACTGGAATTCTACTCTGCACATGTTTCAGCGACTATGGCAGCACCGCGGAGCCCTGGTGCAATACGTTATGACATATAGTCTGGGCCAACGAGATCCAGAGGTGGGGCAGATCACGCTGCTGAAGTGGTTTCAGATCAAGGACCTATGCATCATTCTGCACAGTTTCGAAATGGCAACGAAGATGTTTAGCACTGACGATGCCATTATCAGCATGACTATTCCGGTCATCTACATGCTGGAGCACACTCTAAACAGTATTCAGAGTCAGGTGGTGAGACAAGAGGAGGTGGAGCAAGTACAGGAGGAGTCCTATGTGGAAGGGATAACAAGATCACCAAGGTCCTTACGATCAGCAGCACCAAGATGGCAGGCATGGGAGGGTGGGGGAGATGGGTTAACGAGGGCGCATGGTAGCAGCCAAACTGTTGAGGAAGGTGCAAGAGCCCAGGAAGAAATGGAGGACGAATTGGTGCACGCCATGGAAGATCCGGCAGATGAGGGAGACCTTGATGATATTTCTGTTGTGCGAGGTTGGGGGGAGAGGGCAGAGGAAGGAAGCATGATTCTCACCTCGCTGCCACCAACACAACAAGGACTTGGTCCTGCTGGATGCGCAAGACACTGGGCTTTTCACACTCTTAGATCCCTGGCACAAGACAAAATTTTGTGAAATAATTCCTGCCATAGAAAGGGACGCACTCATGCAGCAGTATCAGCAGAAGCTGTTACACAATCTTAGATCTGCTTTTCCACAAATCACCAGTGGTACACACAGTGAATCTCACAGAAGTATCTCCAAGTGAACATCGATGCCATGACTGTGGAACTGGACCCTTGCTCATTTTGGGCTTCCATTCTGGAAAAATGGCCTGAGTTCGCCACTCACGCCTTCAAGATCCTGTCGTATGTCGCAGCCAGCGTTCTCTCTGAACGTGATTTCAGCGCTGCTGGTGGTGTGCTGACAGATAATCGCAGAATGTGGACATACTAGCGTTCATCAAGATGAACAAGTCGTGAATCTGCAAGGACTTTTCTACCCCTGTGTTATCCTGGGGAGACTAAAGGCTTGTAGATTTTTGAATGTGCTGCATGACAGTCCCCAACAATTTTATTTCTCAAATATTTTTATTGAAAATTTGTTTGAGAAAAGGGGTAATATACAAGGTGGTATATAAGGGATAAATACATAATACAGACGTACAGAAACATTGGGAGAGTCATACAATGGGTGGTATAATTGTATAAGTATACAAAATACAAAGCAAAATACAAATAACAAATACACAATACAAAGCTATTCTTTAGCTGACAACAGATAAGAAATTTTAGCTGAGGCTTGAATAAATTTATTCAGGTGTGTTATGCTGAACCTGTTTTTGTTGATTAAAGGAGTAAACCAGATGCATTTTCCGAGAGACATTTATAGGTTGTTAAAGTGGAGATGTTAGGTTATGGGTATAACGTCAATGGATCTAGTAAGATGAGTTAGGGATTGTGAAGAGATCCAGGGCTCCCAATTTGAGAAGTATTTGTTATAGGAGTTGTTTCTAGCAGCATAGCTGAACTCGAATGTGCAGTGGGAAGATATTCTATCGATTAGTTCCAGAATTGTAGGTGCGGTTGTAGTCTTCCATGTGGAGGCCAGGAGGACCTTAGCGGTTAATAGAATTTGATTAATAATAAATCTAATGTTATGAGGTAGGTTTGATATTCCTAGTGAGAGGAGAGCCATTTGAGGGGTAAGGGTAACCTTCATACTGGTGGTTTTAAGTATTAGATCTTGGACCTCAACCTAGAACCCCAGAATTTTCAGACATTTCCAAAAGATGTGGGAGAGTGTCCCGGTATGTGAACATTCTCTCCAACAGGTCGGGGTTATTTTATAATCAATGCGATTTAATTTTGATGGATTCCAATACCATCTGGCCAAAAGCTTGAAGTATGATTCTTGTATCGAAGCACAAAGGGTGTTAGAATATGAGAGGTCAATTGCCGAAGCCAATTCATCCAGATCTATAGAGGAATTTCATTCATTCTCCCATGCGGTAATATAAGATAACTTTTGACCAACAATTTTAAGCTTGCAACTGTGGGGCAATTGATGCCACTTAAGTGGTGTCCGTGCCCCAATTTTTGGAAAAAAATGGAGACTCTTGTTCCAGTCCCCTTGCTATGTTTTACATGATTTTATAAGGGCATGACATGCCTATATCTGTGTCTCCTCCTCCTTTTACTCATCCAGCTCTTTTCTTTTCACATTTTTATATGTCCTTGTCACTTTTCCATGTGTTTCTTGTGTCTTCTGAGTAGTTTGTCACCTTTTGGACACCTTAGAAGGTGTTTTCTATGTGTTTTCTATGTGTTTGTATGTGCTTGTGTTTGCCTGCCATTGCTTTCAACATTCGACGAACATTCGATGAACACCCCCCCAATTCGACGAATTGTATAGAATTCAAACACTAGGGTGGTGGCTCATCACTAGTAATCAAGGTCCTGCAAGTGTGCTGGACAGGCTGTAAAGTCCATGTATGTTTGGAGCGTGCCACAGCTACTGTAAGAATACTGGATCTGAAAACTGTTTGTGGATGTGTGAATTGTAGTAGATTTTTTTATGGAGTATGTGATAATGTTGCGTTATAGACAATAAAAGGTTCATACATCTTATGTTGGTTTATGAAGCGTAATAAACCATATGAAATTTTAAACTGGAGAAATGATTCCTTATGCTACCTCGACGACTGACAAAGCGAGTGAGTACACCTTTTATAAAGTGTTCACACAATACGTATACCATTTTGGTCCCTAATTGCCAAACTAATACGTCAAGGATTTGGAGCAGTATCTTACCAGTTAACCAGCAGCAATCAGCGCTGTCAATGGTCAGTGTTGTAGCAGATGCCAGCTGGAAAACACAGCTGGTATTTGCTGCCTGTGAAGCATAGTCATTTTCAGTATCTCTTCACACTTTTTGATCTTACTGTGGATGTAAAGGTAAGTCCATTTGTGCTAAATATTTAAAGGGGATTTCAGACATAAGCCTCCATCCCTACCTATTAGCTATTATTAGCTTCAGCGGCAACTGGATGTGAACAATGAACAGAGCCAGAAGTTCATGTTGTAGTGGCCCCTTAAAAGAACTTTGGCTCAGAGTCTATTATCTTCCACTCATATCAGTAAGAGCTACATGAAGAGTGAAGATTATCTCTGTGGTGACTAAATTGAGATTACATTTGACAATTGAAGCTTATAACATAATTGGCAGGGTGCAAGATGTTGAACCTCCACCGATCTTGATATTGTTGACCTCACCAAAGTGTTGAGCATCAATATTTTACGGACGGGAAATACCTGGCAGCCAAAAAGTCTTATTATCCAATATTTAATATTGTATATCTGTAAAAGCATTACAGATGACACAACTTGAAAGAACCTCGTTAAATCTATATACAGTTTAAATTGTATGTATTTTGTTAGCATAAGCTGTTGATACTACAGAATGTATTTGTTCAAGAAAATACAAATGTTCTTTTTTACTACATTCCCTCGTAAAAGCGATACATATTTTTCATACCCAGTTGAGAAAATGATCTTCTTTTTTTGTCTTCAGTTATTCATGTCTAATTTTTAAATTTTTAATGAGGTCAAGTGTAATGAGATCCTTAGCACTTCAGTGATGTGAATTCACCAGAAAGCAATATGTTGAAAAAGTACATCATAATTAAAATGCAATGAAGCCTTTTTTTAGATTATAAATTATCCAGACATATTTTGCATTGCTGTACAACCTGGGGTAATATCATAAAACAACAGGCAACAGAACAGTGATTATAATCTAACTATGTGCACATCATAAAAAGAAAATAAAACTATTATACTTCTTAGATTATTTTTAACATGGAAAACACCTATTACACAAATGTTTTACTTTAGATCAGTTCCTACTCTTTTCTTTTAAATGTAGTTAGGCATCATGCTGATAAAGCAACCAATATTTTGTTGTTTGTAAAACATAGGAGATGAAACTGAATATAATAATGTAGGCTATTAATTAATATTTATAATGAAAGCCTTGTCACTCACTGTCATGCCCCACTGAATGCAATGGATGCCCTCTGGATATTTCATTAAGTGTCAGAAACACAGATTGAACCTTAGTGATGCCTCTGGATTGTAGTGTAAACATAGACTTAAAAGTATTTTTCCATTTTCTGAGAAAGTTATTCCAAAGGCTTGTTCACAAAAAAAATTGTTAAAGAGGAACTCCGGGGAGAGAAAACTTTTCAGTGCGGTCCCTGCCCTGCTACATGATGAAGCAAAGCTGGACACTGCAGTTCTAGGATCTATAGATCACTTATGAATCAATAAAATCATATCTGCTCCTTTGATATGCCCCCTCCTCATGGGACATAAAATTTCAGCCTGAGAGCTTCATGCAGGAGCAGAGATCAGGAGGTGTGTTGGGGACGTGGACCCTGGGGGCTGCAGGATCATCTTACATTCCAGCCCTCTCAAACTTCTGAATGGGGAGGGGGTGTGGATGCTTGGAGCCGCAGGATCAACCTACATTCCAATGAGGAGTGATGATGATCCATTCAAAGTTGGAGGGATAAAGTGGGTCTTGCTTGCAAGTGTCTGCAGGACAAAGTACCTCATGGTCCGAGCTGCTGTCTTCGTATGATGGAAAAACCAGAGACACCGGTATGCCTGGATATGGTAGTAGCTACTTTATTTTCCAACGCGTTTCGGAGTCGTATCCCCAACCTCCTTCCTCAGGGAGATAAACTAGCTACTACCATATCCAGGCATACCGGTGTCTCTGGTTTTTCCATCATACGAAGACAGCAGCTCGGACCACAAGGTACTTTGCCCTTCAGAAACTTATCGTGACCACAGAGACCTGTGGAGGTACGGTCCTTGTAGCAGCTGTATTGTTCTGAGCGATCACGCCGGTTGTGTGCTACACAACCCTATCAGGTGAGCGGTTCCTAGATTCCACCTTAATAATCCTGTCTCCTAAGGATAAGACCCTATATGCGCATTCTCACCCCTATTCTAGATTGTTTGCAAGTGTGGCAGCTGCATAGTTGCAGAGCTCCTGCAGTACAGGACCTTTACCAGCCCATCCCGGCTCAACTCGGCACCCAGCTTCCTCCAGCTACTCACCCACAGCTCCTACAACCACCCAGGCACATGATGACACGTGGCAGATCACAGAAGAGGGGATCCCAACCAAAATTGCCTGACTTCTTTGTGAGGGAAAGCCTGCTAAAGCAACAGGTAAAATGGTGCCTGCGTCCCCTTCAGGCTCCTTCAGCTGCTCCAGAAGGTCTGGGGAAGGTGCAGACACAGAGGAGATTAATCAATACCACTTTACCCCACTCACTAAGGAGAATATGCAGGAGTTTCTTTCCTCTCTAATGGTACCTTTACACGCCGCGACGGCAGGCTGGATACATCGCGCTACTTCACGTGCACGAGCACGCTCAAACGGCTACAAACGGTGAACGCATCTCCTTTACACGCCGCGACAAGGTGCGCTACGCCACGCTACATCTATAGCTAGCTACATCGCCGGGTGTCTCAAGTAGCCAGCTGTAGCTTAGCGTACCCGCTTCACACGCCGCCACCACAGGGTGAGTGGGAGCAACAAAGGCAGGACGTAAAACACATAGGCGTGCCACAGTCCTGTACGCCGCGCCCAAACCACAACCATTGGCCAACACTACGGAGTTGTGATTGGGCACGACGGAAAGGGCGGATGGCCGAGACGTGACGTACCAGTGAGGGGAGTGAAGCACGGAATAAGCGGTTGTGACATGGCGGAGTGTGGCGAATGCATCTAAACCGATGGTAAAGCGTCACCCAGGAGCGGTGGCAAGTCATCTACCCAGTGTGCATAAAAGTAGCGGTGCCGGGGCTATGTGTACGTAGTACAAGTGTTTGCCCTGTCACGCACGATCAGCGCTTGTGACAGCGGCGTGTGTAGATAGTGGCGAGGTGCGTTTCTGCGACACACATGAGCGGCTTACAACACACAGTATGTGCGTTCTCTGTGTACATTGTATGTATCTATCTCTGGCAACAGATGTGAATGTAGTGGAACTGCTCCGTAGCAAACCTGTGAAAGATCTGTGTGACAGTGTATCAGAAAACACCTGAGAAGAATATGTCCTGCATCAATGTGCTGTCTGCAGGTGACCCTCTGCACCCCGAGTTTATTCAGCAGAGCACGCTGAATCCGCCGAATAGTGGCGCGATTACGCAGCCTGGGATGACGGTGGTGCCGGTGACCCCAATAGTCATACCGGTCACAGTAGTCTATGAGGATGAGCAGTTCAGCCATCCCCCACGTAGCAGCGCGGTGAACGGCCGCCATGACTGCAATGGTGTGTGCAGAGGAGGGGCTGGCACCTTGCAGGCTGAGTGAAAATGAAACTGTCGTAATTACGTCATTACGGCCACGTTCCGGGTCACGCACCCTTTGAACTAGTCCTACGCGCAGTGACACGGGCGAAGCACTTCTGCGGCACCTACTGTACAACACCCACAGAGCGATGCGTACAGCAAGCCTGTGCGCTGTGTACTGACTACTCGACTTCAATGCAGTGTCTGTATACGTGCATCAGTGTTTCAGTTGCGCGCAGACACTCAAGGGACACTTTTATGCGGCATCTGCAGTTCAATAAAAAGGCAGGCCGGTCCGTAACACATTGTTCACCGCTGTGTCCAGCATTATTCATTATGTGTTTACAGGATGTGCACACTGTATATGAGAATCATGGGCCATTTGGTTTGGTTTCCCGTAAGTTGTGGGCCGCGTAATTGTACTAAGGTATGATCGTGCATACGGCGCGTATGTGTAGTGCTGAAGGGACAGCTCATCCAAGATGGAGGCCTGTGCGGCAAGGGCCAATCGGCACGCAGAAGCTTCCACCAATGATCGCACATGGGGCGCGGTAAGACGGAGCCGAGGTCACGCCTTAGCTACATTGCAGCTACAGCGCAGGGTGTCCAGAGTTCCCTTCCGTTGCTTCTTTACATGTCGATACAGCTCACTACCATCGGCGATATAGCCATCTGTTTTCGAGCAGAGCCCATAAACAGATGTATCTGTCGCCGGCTGTAGCGTCGCGTCTTCAGACGCCGCTACGATGGGCTACATTGACGCTACAAGCTACATTTGTAGCCTGTAGCGGGCTGTATCCAGCCTGCCGTCGCGGCGTGTAAAGGTACCATAAGGGCTTCTTTAAAAGAGGACATGCATAATATGCTTAGAGAGCTGAAAGGAGAAATCTCAGCTATAGGAGAACACACCTCTCATTTAGAGAATAAAATGGCTGAATATGGCACTTCTTTCAATGCAGTAGTTGATGAAAATGAAGCCTTAAAGGAAGGCTTGGCTTGTGTTAGTGATAAAACATATGAATTGGAGGATAGATCATGCAGGAATAATATTCGGGTGAGAGGGATCCCTGAGGAGGTCTTGGATAAGGATTTGCCTACTTTCCTTCATAACTCTCTAAAGACTGTTCTCCCTGAAATGTCCACTAGATATTTAATGGTTGATAGGGTCCATAGAACCTCCAAACCAAAACATGTGGATCAAGATCTGCCTAGAGACACTCTGGCAAGAATACACTTTTTTACCACCAAAGATGTATTCATGCAAAGAATTAGGTAAAATCCAACTCTGCCCCAGGAGATGCAATCCCTACAAATTTTCCCCGATTTATCTGTAGGGACTCTGGCCAAGAGGTGTGAATACGCACATGTATGCTTTAACCCAGTGAAACTGTTGATTATGCACAAGGGAAGAATAATTGCTTGCCATACCTCTAAACAAGCTGAAGACAGACTTAAGGATTGGATTATCCCTTTTGCACAGCGACACGTGCCTAGGGGTAAAAAGTTGGACCCAGAATGGTCTTAAATATAAAGTGGAAGACTGGAAAGGTCCTTTTGCTGGAGCTTGTGGAAGATTGCTTGGATTTTTATCTAGTGATGGGCGAGTCCTAAATTACTCGGAATCGCTTGACTCTAGCGAGTCCGAGCCCGGGACTCGCTACTTGTTGCGAGTCTAGCGAGTCCAATGTTAATGAATGGGGAAGCGAGTAATAGCGAGTAGTGTGCGATTTACAAATCGCAGATGTGTCTCGGAAGCTTCAGCCTGAAGCAATCCTAGTTTTGTCAGAGACTCTGACAAAACTAGGATTGGCATTGACTTGCATTGGACTCGTTTACTGTGCAAGTAATCGCTGGGAAACTCGCACAGTAAGGAGTCAGGCTGTCTGCTCTGTACAGGCTGCCGCAGCTCCAGGGTCCTAGAGCCCGCCTGCTCTTCCTGTGTGTAGCAGAGCTGAGATTGTTCTCAGTCTGCTCATCCCTGTGCATAGACATCTATATCTATGCACAGGGATGAGCAGAGAGGACATCGCGTTTTGGACTACGTCGGACGGAAGAGGATTTTTTTAATTAAAGATGGAGTCCCTAATGGCTTTTTTTTTTATTTCTAATAAAAAAATTTCTCTGTGTTGTGTTTTTTTTTAAACAATTTAATAGAAATTCATGGCGGTCATGTCTAATATTGGCGTGACCGCCATAAATTTCGGGCTTAGGGCCAGCTGATAATACAAAGCTGGCCCTAACCTCTTTATTACCCAGCGTGCCACCGCCACCAGGGCCGCTGGAAGAGTGGGGTTCAGCGCCAGAAGAAGGCGCTTCAATGAACGCGCCATCTTCTGGGGCGGCTGCGGGCTGCAATTTGCAGCGGGGGGTGCCCAGAAAGCTTGGGCCTTCCTGCACTGCGGATTCCAGCAAATCTGGTATTAACCCCTTTATTACCCAGCGTGCCACCGCCACCAGGGCCGCTGGAAGAGCGGGGTCCAGCGCCAGAGGATGGCGCTTCAATGAATGCTGCGAGCTGCAATTTGCAGCGGGGGGTGCCCAGAAAGCTTGGGCCTTCCTGCACTGCGGATTCCAGCAAATCTGGTATTAACCCCTTTATTACCCAGCGTGCCACCGCCACCAGGGCCGCTGGAAGAGCGGGGTCCAGCGCCAGAGGATGGCGCTTCAATGAATGCTGCGAGCTGCAATTTGCAGCGGGGTGTGCCCAGAAAGCTTGGGCATCCCTGCGCTGCGGATTCCAGCCCCCAGCTGCTTAGCTGTACCTGGCTAGACATAGAAATTGCGCGGAGCCCCACGCATTTTTTTTTTATTATTTCATGAATTTCATGAAATAATAATAAAAAAGGGCTCCCCTATATTCTTGTGTCTGGCCAGGTACAAATAGGCACCTGGAGGTTGGGGGCAGCCCGTCGCTGCCTGCTAGATCCGGCTGGTTCCAGAAATACGGCGAAGCCCATGTAATTTTTTTTCTGAAAAATCAATAAAACAATCCTAAAAAAGGGACTGCATCTTTATTAACCCCTCGGCCATGGTCCAGGAGGTTAATAAAGATGCAGTCCCTTTTATTTACATTGTTTTATGGATTTGTCAGAAAAAAAATTCACGTGGGCTTCGCCGTATTTCTGGAACCAGCCGGATCCAGCAGGCAGCGACGGGCTGCCCCCAACCCCCAGGTGCCTATTTGTACTTGGCCGGACACAAGAATATAGGGGAGCCCTTTTTTTTAATTATTTCATGAATTTCATGAAATAATAAAAAAAAAATGCGTGGGGCTCCGCGCAATTTCTATGTCTAGCCAGGTACAGCTAAGCAGCTGGGGGCTGGAATCCGCAGCGCAGGGATGCCCAAGCTTTCTGGGCACACCCCGCTGCAAATTGCAGCTCGCAGCATTCATTGAAGCGCCATCCTCTGGCGCTGGACCCCGCTCTTCCAGCGGCCCTGGTGGCTGTGGCACGCTGGGTAATAAAGGGGTTAACACCAGCTTTGTTATACAAGCTGGTATTAAGCCCGAGATTCTTAATGTCAGGCCACGTTTGACCTGGCCACTAAGAATCTCCAATAAAGGGTTAAAAAAACACAACATAGAGAAATTTTTTTATTAGAAATAAAAAAAAAAAGCCATTAGGGACTCCATCTTTAATTAAAAAAATCCTCTTCCGTCTGACGTAGTCCAAAACGCGATGTCCTCTCTGCTACATCCCTGTGCATAGATATAGATGTCTATGCACAGGGAATGAGCAGACTGAGAACAATCTCAGCTCTGCTACATCATCTCTGTGAGCAGGCGGGCTCTAGGACCCTGAAGCTGCGGCAGCCTGCACAGAGCAGACAGCTGGACTCGGCTGGCAACGTAACAGCAGTTACTTTGCGAGTTTCCCTGGGATTACTTGCACAGTAATCAGACCAATGCAAGTCAATGGCAATCCTAGTTTTGTCAGAGTCTCTGACAAAACTAGGATTGATATTGATTTGCATTGGACTCGTTTACTGTGCGAGTAATCGCTGGGAAACTCGCAGAGTACCGAGTCCTGCGAGTCCCTTACTACTCGCCGAGTAACGAGTCCTAGCAAGTAGACTCGCCCATCCCTACTTTTATCCTATTCTCACTGTCCCTAGCAACCTGTGACTGTGGAAAACTCACCAAACAATTGCCAGGTAAATACCGATTGCACCTAGCAGCAGGCTGCTAGAGAGGTAACACAGGTATCTGTATACCGGTGCGCAGTCATTTTATGTCCTAGTTCGGTGAATCTCAAGATGACAAACAAACATATGGTAGTGAGCATATGGTTAGGACTCGTAAGCGTGAGGGCCCTTGACAGTGGGTTACGAGCTTACGTATTATGGCCCAAAATACCCACAAACACCTCACATTTTCATCCTTAGTGTTTTATTGCACCTTTTTTTATCTGCAGGTTGAGGCTGGGCCCTCTGGGGGGCATCTGTCATTTGTGAGGCATGTAATCAGTGCGGAGCAGCCCACTTGATCTAATAGCAGGGTGTGACCAATAGGCTGCTCTGACACTATGCTTCACATGTACATGAGTGGCAGAGCCTTATGGTAACCTTGCGTCTATAGATGCCACCGGTCACCTCCCTGATAGCATGGCTGGATGCTGGTGCTACAACCGCCCCCATCTGTGGGTTGTAGGTGACTGCGCACTGGTATACAGACACCTGTGTTACCTCTCAGAGGAGCTGGCAGCCTGCTGCTAGGTGCAATGGGTATTTACCTGGCAATTTTTTGGTGAGTTTTTTTCTCAGATTTTATGTCCTAGTTCAGTGAATCTCAACCTGTGACTGTGGGCAACTCTGCTGAGGATCTCAGTAGAGTTAGAAGAGCTCACCAACCCCATTGCAGTCATTTTTCTGCACTCTTTGGATGGTACTTGAGGATGTGCATATTTTTTTTGTGCATCCAGTTGTTTGGATTATGTTTTGAGTACTGCTGTTTATTCTATTTTTTTTTCAACTCTTTTCCTTTCTTTTTTCTTGACTATTGTGCATACTAATGTGATGAGTGATGCTTGCACCTCTGTTCAGTTCATAAGGATATATAATTTATAGTTTTATATGTATGCTGGGGACCTGATTAGCTATTATGGTGGAGGGGCCGACTTTGAAAAGAGGAAGCCGACTTTGAAATGGCTCAGCACTACTGTCTTGCGCTTATGAGACAAGAAACCTCCGGATTTGACACAGTCACAGATACGCAGCTAGAAGACCCAGATTTGACTCTCTTCGTGGATGGATCAAGATATGCGGACCAAGAAGGACGGTTTCACATGGGTATGGCGGTGGTCACAGAAGCTACTGTGTTGATGGCCAAACCACTACCCGCGTCCATGTCTGCACAGGAAGCAGAATTGGCTGCATTGACCGAAGTTTGCAAGATGGCAGCCCAGAAGAAATCAAAAATTTATACCGATTCCCGCTATAGATTTGGCATCTGTCATGACTACGGGCCTATCTGGAGGGCGAGAGACTTCATCACAGCCAATGGAACTCCAATACGCCACCATAGAGTGGTGAAGGAATTGCTAGAGTCCTTGCTGATGCCAGAAAGAGTCACGGTACTTAAGGGAAAGGCACACACTGGAGGGACCTCAAGAGAAGCTGTGGGGAATGACTTGGCTGACAGGGCAGCTAAGGAAGCAGCAGTGAAGCCACTCATCACAGAACCCTCCAACTTGTATCTTTTGACAGACTCAAGACAAAAAGAAGACTCTGGACAAGAAGAAGATTAGGACAAGAAGAAGACTCAGGACAAGAAGAAGATCCGGACAAGAAGTAGACGGATGAACAATCCTGGGAGAACATGGTCCTGACCCTGCAGAAGCAAGCATCCAATGAAGAAAAGGAAAAATGGATCCAAGATGGAGCTGTGCAAGATAAGAAGCATCTGATACTACTGGAAGGAAAACCATGCCTCCCAAGAGCCCTCTACCCAATGATTGCTAGATGGGCCCATGGCCCCACCCATCAATCAAAAATGAAGATGCACAATCTTGTGAGACAGTACTACCACGCACCTGGCTTTTCAACAATGGCAGCAAATTACACCAGAGGATGCCTAGTCTGTGCCCGGTGTAACCCAGGAAAAACAGAGAAAACTTCACAGAAGTGTACACCTAGATCCTTGTACCCCTTCCAACGCATACAGATTGACCACATCCAAATGCCATCCTCAGGAGAATTTGAATATGCACTGGTAGTCGTGGACATATTCTCTGGATGGCCAGAAGCTTTCCCTGTGAAGAACCAATCTGCTAAAACCACTGTAAAGAAACTCCTCTCAGAGATAGTGTGCAGATATGGGATCCCAGAAACCATAGAGAGTGACCAAGGGCCAGCATTCACAGCCAATCTGACCACCAAAGAGATATGGCAGGCCCTGGGGACAGAGTTGGCCCTCCATACTCCGTATCATCCCAAAAATTCAGGAAGGGTCGAGAGAGGAAACGGGGTATCCCGTGGTATCTGCTGTGAAAGCAGCACAGGAAACGGGGAAGCCGTGGCATGAAAGTCTTCCCTTAGCATTGTTCAGTGTCAGACACACCCCAGCTAGTGCAACTAAGTCCCTATGAGATTCTGTTTGGGAGTGCCCCCAGACTAGGGTTGTATTTCCCCCAACAGTTGACCCTACAGTATGACAGTTTGACTAAGTTTGTTATTGAATTAACAAAGCATTTGACTAAAATACATTCTCGAGTTTTTTTTCTCTCTCCCAGATCCTTAAAGCTTGGAAGGAACCCATCAGATCCAGCCAGGAGATTGGGTTCTCATCAAAAGGTTCGGCAGACGTGCTCTTGATCCCAGATATGACGGCCCCTTCCAAGTCCTGCTGGTCCTGCTGTAAAAGTTGAAGGAAGGCCTACATGGATCCACGCATCCCACTGCAAAAAGGCATCAGATCCAGAAGCCAAAAATGGTTGTTTTGCTCCTTAATCCTGATATACATACTCAGTATAAAGCAGAGGGGAGCAGATCACAAGAGGGTGGAAGGTCATGTAGGAGAGAATATGGGAGATCATACAGGAGGGCATGTTAGTACCACAGCTACAAGGGTCACATATCAGTTTGACTTATACACCATAGTAAACAGATGCACACGACACGAGATCTACAACAGCTATGGGTAATATGGGGGATATAGACCAGTCCAGGCAAAAGAACGCAAAGATAAATGGGGTAGAAGCCTGCCAGACCACATGATCCTAACCAAGGGTAGATGGGAGCATAGCTCTAAAAGGACTCACAGACCTGTCAGAAGAATTAGCTCATAATTCTGGTGTTAAAGTGATCCTAAACCCAGAAAATGGCCCCCCCTTATCTTTAGACCTGTCCCTGCACCCCCTCTTATCATTCCTAGCCATCCCTTTTGCATAAAAAATCGCTTTTGTAAAGTAAGAGAAAAGTATATAAAAGTTTGACCTGTGTGAGTTCTCCGTTTCTGTTTGATGCCGAGATAGGCGTGCCTGTCTGCTGCTGCCTGGTAATTATTCACGCCCTTCTCTGCTTGCTGCCTTTGTGAGTGTGTGGCCGCGTCATGAAATGGGGCGGGGCTAAATCGCGTGATGCCGTAGCCCCGCCCCCTTTCATGACGCGGCCACATACTCACAAAGGCAGCAAGCAGAGAAGGGCGTGAATAATTATCAGGCAGCAGCAGGCAGGCGCCTCCTATCTCGGCTTCAAACAGAAACGGAGAACTCACACAGGTCAAACTTTTATATACTTTTCTCTTACTTTACAAAAGCGATTTTTTATGCAAAAGGGATGGCTAGGAATGATAAGAGGGGGTGCAGGGACAGGTCTAAAGATAAGGGGGGGTCAGTTTCTGGGTTTAGGATCACTTTAAGGATCAATGGGACACTTGGTTTGTGTGGTGGGATGGATGGCAGAGAGCACTTATCAAACTAGGTATAATTATATATAATGTTTTGAGTTAGATGTAGCAGTGTGGAAGCTCTTATCAAGATGTTCCCGGACCAAATGTACTAATCAAGGCTGAATTGGAATATTAACCCACTGAATATGAATTGAATGTTTTTTCAGAATAAAATGTAGATTCAGCATAATATGATGCAATCACCTAGAAACACCCCTAAGGAATGCCCCTTTAATGAGAAGTACGGTAATAAAACTGTTAACCCCCTCCCTTAATAAAGGTCTTTGTCATTAAGCTCTACTTTGACATGGTTGTCAGCGTGGTTCTTACGGTGGCGTGCACACACATAGACAAAGCATCAATTTGGTGGCAGACAATTAAGAGGACAGCCCACCCGAAAGGTGTGGAGGGCATCCATTACATACTTCCTCTCCTCTTCCCCTCACTATTGGTGTCCCTCAGGGTTCACTCCTTGGCCCTCTTTTCTTTTCAATCTACACAGCTACTATTAGACAGACCATCATCAGATTTTGCTTCCAGTATCTTCTTTATGCTGAAGACACACAACTATACATTTCATCCCCTGACTTTACCCCCACTGTATCACAGAACGCCAATGACTGTCTAGCTGCAGTTTCCAACATCATGTCCACTCTCTATGTAAAACGCAATCTTTCCAAAACTGAACTTCTACTGCTCCTGCCCTCCACTAACCTCCATAAATCTGGCATCTCCCTCTCAGTGTGTGGCACCACGATAATGCCTAAGCAGCAGGCTCGCTGTTTTGGTGTTGTGTTTGACACTGATGTCTTCTTCACCTCCTATATACCAACTCCTAATCGCTCTTGTTGATTTCACCTGAAGAATATCTCTAGAATCTGCCCCTTTCTAACCATGGAAACAGCAAAAACAATAACTTTGGCCCTGATCCATTCCCGCATTGATTATTGAAATTCTCTATTAATTGGCCTACTCATCACTAGATTTTCTCCTCCCCATCCCATTTCTAATGCAGTAGACAGGGTCATTCATCTGTCTAATCATTACTTGGACACGTCTAGCATTTGCCAGTCGTTGATCTACCCCAAGAAATTAAGACTATTCACAACTTACAGTTTTTGGTGCTCCCTAAAAACACATCTTTTTAAGGCAGCCTATCAACCCCCCCTAATTGAAGTCCTTTATATATAGCCCATTCCCTATTTCTCTGAACATAATTCTCTGTCAAACTCCACCAAACCCAAAAGCTCTACACAGATTGGTTGCTGATGACACATGCAGCCTTTATCAACCCCCCATTTCTTTAAGATAGCTGGACCATCATTGTAAATAAACACCTGTATTTTGTTTTTCCTCTCACCTCATTGTAGATTGTAAGCTCTTATGGTGGGTTTACATGTTGCGATATCGGCGTCCAACTCCGACCAAAAGACACGTGGTTCGTGCGTTGGACCCGATATCGTTCGTGCGTTGTACGGTGTGAACGTACAATGCGATGCAGGGACGATGGCAAACCGATATCGGGGGTCGAATGAGCGTGCTATTCAACCACCCGATATCGGAAGCCGGAACGTGCTGTGTGACAGCCCAACTCCGATGTGTAGTGCAACATCACCCATTCACTCCCATGTTAAATGGTCATTCCTAGATAGGGACGTTGTATCCCGATATCGCAACATGTAAACCGCCGATGCGATTCTGGGAAAACCGGGCACAAAATGCGCGCTTCCGCATCGTTGTATACGATATCGGAACGATATCGTGACGTGTAAACCCACCATTATGAGCAGGGTCATTTTTTTGGGTTTAATTATTGTATTGTGTATAATTGTTACTTATGACTGTATGTGAACCTCTGAATTGCAAAGCACTTTGGAACATGTTGGCGCCATATAAATAAAAACGATTATTATTATTTATTTTATTTAACTAAATATTAAGTTCATTTTCTTTTTTTACAGATGTCCTGCAAAGCTTGTTTGCTTGTTAACATTCTAAAGATTAGACATACTTGTAGGACAAAACAAAAGGTTATGTGATTTTTTTTACTATCCAAGAAGCAGACTTCTTTCTTTACTTCAATAGTTTACTATGAGTAAATGCTGTGGGAATGACTGATTTATTTTATGGGATACTAAATGTACAATTCAAGAATTTAGTTATGTAGGACATTGTCTTGAATTTCATAAGTCAAACACAATGGAATGTTACATTTTAAGTGTCGGAGGATGTCTCCTTCTTTTCTTTAAAATCAATCAGGCAAATAAACATGTAGGTCAGAAATTGAAGAGGTACAACTGACAGGGTCTTCTGTTGTAGATCCTCCAAATAGAATTACAACAATAGGCAAGATGCATCATCCAACTCCTTGCATTATGACAACTTCATGCACTTTCAATTCAACACCAGAAAAATGACATCACAACAGTCAGACAGATGTAATCACGCTTTAAAAAAAAAAGCATTAGTTTTGGTCCCCATTGTATGTGGGCCAGGCTGTCGAGAGATAAAGTACATGGAGCTGGCTGTGGGATATACATGGGACTGTATGTGGAGACATGAGGTGCAGGCTGTAGGGACATACCGTAAGTGGGGCAAGCTGTGGGGCCATATGTGGAACAGGGTGTTAGGGCTAGAGAGGAGTAAACTTTTCTGCACAAGCTTTGCCAATTACAAACTCAGCACGAACATTGACAATTCGGTTCATGATCAGAAAATCCACACAATTTACTAAAGAAATGGGCGATCGCTGGTTTGTTCGAGGAAAGGTTTGAAATTTTAAAGAAACCCTAAAATTTTTCTTGAAGGATTGGGGCCAAAACGCTCGCCAGAAGATACACTAGCTGAGTTATCACCCATCAGGTCTATCAGTTTCTTTAAACATGGTGAACCTAAGGGAATTTAAAAAGAAAGCTTCCTTGAGTTTGCAGGTTTTGGGACACCTGCAGGCTGTGAAACTTTGAAAGAGTGCCAGATGTGCCAGTAGATGTGAAATCCATGAACCATAAAATCTCCTTTAAACATAGGCAAAAAATCCAAGTGCTTGGCACCCTCAAACAAAACTCAAAGTGAAATAGAGAATAAGATAAAAAATATATACCTAACATTTATTAACACCCCAATACGTTTCAGCTATAAACAGCCTTCCTTAGTTGTCAATGTTTTATACTTTTTCTCTTCCTTATTTCACCTTCATTTTGAGCTTTCTTTGGAAGCGCCTAGCACTTGGATTTTTTGTGTCCATTTTTCCTTGTATTGTAGTAAGTTGAGCCTTCTGCGAAGGAAAGTTAATATGAAAAATCAATCCATATAGACCAATTTTGATGCAGTTAAAAAAGCAGAACAGTTTTTGGTGCCAAACTGTTCAGTCTTAAATGATAGGCTCTCAGTTTGATGATTTATCCTTATAATTACCTAATAATTTCAGATTTTGAATGTTCCGACCCATAACAATAAGGAGTCAGGGGCCTCTGCTCAGTAGCTAAGGAAGAGGAAAAATTTGGACATTTACTAAACTGTTAGGCTGCTATCACATTGCGATTTTTGGGGATCCGTAGCTGTCCGTTGGCCTCCATGCTTCCCTATGGGCAATGGATCAGATCGGCTTTGCCCTTAATGGCATCCAATTGCTGCCAGATCCGATTGTGTGCGACTTTGTGCTGTACCCAAAATCGGAGACTGCTCCGATTTTGGAAACTACGGACGAAATCAGACCGAATCAGATCCGACACGATCCGCGGCAAATAACATGGGGGCATATGGAGCATGAGTCCGGGAAAATATCGCATCATTTCCCAGACCCGATTTTAGTGTAATGAGCATGCTCAGTACACTAAAACTGCTCTGTTCCCCTTAAATTTCACTTCTACAATGTATATACATAGATTGCGGAAGTGAAATCAACTAACAAAGGGTTAAAAATAAAAAAAACATCCTCGTCTCTCTGCTGGTGTCCCTGGGCTTAGGGACCTGGCATTGCGTGGAAACCAGATCAGCTGATGCGGTCATATGACCGATCAGCTGATCGGGTTGTCACATGACTGCGTTTAAATCTCCCGCCCGCTGATCAATTTTGGTGCGCGCGGGATTAAAACACTCAGCAGATGTGGTCATGTGACCGCATCAGCTGATCAGGTTGCCATGCAACGCCAGGTCCTTAAGCCCCAGGAGCTAGATAGTGCAGGACACACGCCAGAGAGGTGAGAATCTTTTTATTTTTTTATTTTACCTTTGGCTCACTCCCGCAATGTATGTACCGTATATAATTGCGGGAGTGAAAGTGCCCGGCTTTCCTGCGCTTTGCAGGCTTGTGCTTTCTGTGTCTTGATCCGTGAAAATCATGGACCCGGACACAGAAATGTCACCTCTGATGTGGTCCTTTCCTGTCCATGGGGTCCTGCAAAAAGTAGGATCCCCACGGACAGGAAAAAAATCGCAATGTGAAAGCAGCCTAAGTGAAATTCTGTTCTAAGAATGAGCTAGTAGTTTTGTAGAGCTGATAAGCCACTTTCACATTGCGATGCAGACAATGAATTTGAGATTCTTCTAATTAAGACATACAGTGTCGTGGAAAGAATTCACTGCTTTGGCTTTTTACCTATTTTATTACATTACAGCCCATGTTTAAACATTTTTACAGTCCAATTTGTGTGTGATGCATCAGCATTAAATACTTAAGTTGGGTAAGCAAATTAAGAAAAATATAGACAAAAAATTCAATTCGTGTGATAAAGTAAACAAAGATTTTGATGTGCATTTTTACTGAACCCTTTTGTTATGAAGCACTTAAAATTTCTGATGCAAGCAATTACTTTACAAAGCCACATGCTTAGTGAGAGGAAGTCCACGTGTGTGCAATCTAAGTGTGATATGGTCTGTCATTATATACACACTTTTTTGAAAGCCCACAGAGGCTGCAACACTATTAAACAAGAGACACTATTAACCTAACAATACCATGAAAACTAAAGAAATCTACAAGCAAGTCAGAAACAAGGTTTTTGAGGAGTACAAGACAGACTTGAGTTCAAAGTAAATATCTTAATCTTTGATGATTCCCCACCATCAAATCCATTATCATCAAATGGAACACATTACCATAACAAACCTTACATGACAGGGCTAACCACCAAATCTCACAGCTTGGGCAAGGGAAGCATTAATAAGAGAGGCAGTGAAGAGACTAAAAGTAACCATGAAAAGAGCTGCAGCGCTCCCAGGAGTATTATCACATGGTGTTTGGATCAAAACATGCCAAGTGTCATGGCGCCAATCGGGGCTTGTCACTCTACAAACTCTGTACATTGTGGTGTTCTGGTGCTTATGAATTGTTAAGGCAAGCTCAGGCATCGACCTGCTGTGTTCTCATTAGTGATTGGGCTAGCAGAGGTTAATCAAGCTATCCGGTTGTGTACTTCTGGGATGACATATTTTGATGATACTGGTCCTCGTACTGCTGTGATCCAGTTTCTGGAGACCTACTGAAAGCTGTTTGGTGTCCTGTGGAAATCATCTTGTTGTTATTTACTCTCCTGTTCTTTCTTTCCTCCTGCTCACATTCTGTCTTAGACCTCTGTATGTGATTGCTGTTAGTTAAGTCTTCAGTTTCCCCATTTGTCTATGGCCTGTTTCACACCTCTGCGCCTGGCCACATCACCTGCACCAGCCTGGTCGCGCTGGCGCAGGTGCAGGTGCAGAGGTGATGTGGGCAGGCGCAGAGGTGTGAAACAGGCCATAGACAAATGAGACATATGTCTTTGGAGTGTGGGAGGAAACTGAGAAAACTCACCCAAGCACAGGGAAGATATACAAACTCATTTCAGATGTTGTCTTTGGTGGGATGTGAATCCAGGACCCCAGTGCTGCAAGACAGCAGTGCTAACCACTGAGCCACCGTGCTGTCGCAATACAACAGTTTGGTTGGGTTTTAGCTAGATGTTTTGAAGAAAAAATGAAAACATATTTTTTACACTATATTTGTAGCATTTTTGGGTCCTTCTTAATTTTTAAGATAGGCTTCTCAGTAAAACTATAAAATATTTAAAAACATGCAATGTCTTTCAGTTCCTGTAACGTGGATGCGATTTATAAAAATCTGACCTGCGGTGCGTGCTTCAAATTTCTCTTGTGAGTACATTGAGTTTTCTGTACAGATTTTCACCAAAGAATTGCTTTATTTGTGGAAAATCAAACCCAAATACAGAGAAGTATCATACACGAAGAAGCTTTTTTTTTAAAAAAAAACAAAACAAAGAAAAGTTGACATTTAAAAAAAAACTGAAAAAAATGCAAGATTAGGGTGGATTCACATTTGCGTTCCCCTCCGCAGCGTTCTGCAATGTGAGCGCAGCCACCGCAAGCCCCTGTGTTTATAGTGGGAGCGCACAGTGCTGCGCTTGACTGCGCATGACCGTGCGCTCCCATTCATTTACCTGTGTGATTTGTGCGCATGCGCATGCTTGCATACAAATCATACATTGTCGTCCGCACTAGGAACGCGACATGTCGTGTTCCTGGTGCGGATGAGAGAGAGTGACTTGTACGCAAGCATCACACAGGCAAATGAATGGGAGCGCACGGTCATGCGCAGTCAAGCGCAGCACCGTGCGCTCCCATTATAAACATAGGGGCTTGCGGTGGCTGCGCTCACATTGCGGTTCCCCTCCGCAGAACGCTGCGGAGGGGAACACAAATGTGAAGCCAGCCTTAAAGCATCAAAAATGCAGAAAAAAACATGTAATAAAAAGCCCAATACAAAATGCAACGAGAAAAAACTGGAAGTCACTTAATTTCGCTAATAAGTATTGAAATGTTGCAGAAAATCTGCTATCGGCAGCATAAAAAACTCACAATATACCCATCGTGGGAACGTAGCCTAACATAGATTTTCACTTAGAAAAGTAAAAGGATGACACTTTGCTTTTCTTTTGCATCAATTGTGTCTGGCTCTAAAACCTTGAAGAGCCGTCTGTGTAAATCTTATTCTTTCTTCAATTTACGGAAAAACGTTGAAAAAAGAGGAATAGAAAATACATAGATAAGAATTGATTTAGGCGTTACAGAAAGGTGAATGACTGAAAATTATTGTTAATATATAACATTTGATTCTGGATTTTACATTTTTGGTCCTATGAATATTCACTTTGAACTATCTAGTCTAGATATAGTTGATAGAAAAACTCTTTGAATGGTAATTGGTTCCCCAAGGTAACAGTATCTGTGAGTTTTCACTATTCATGTGCTTTTCTAGCCATAAAATGCCCTTGATTCAGAATAACCTGTATACTTTATTGTTATTTCTCCCGCTACAGCATTTGTCTATGCTCTTTGATGTATCATTACAATGACAAACATTTCTCTCAATATTTTCGAGTTCACTTACTGAGCATAGCCCTGTAATTGAATAGATTTATGGGTCGTTGGCCAATGATCTTGGTCTTCAGCAATTTTCCTGAGATATTGGTTGTGACACTCTTTCAGAAGCTCTATGCAACCTTAGAACTTTAATGGAAAAGCAGGCACAAAATCTGATTTTAGGTTGAGGAGCACATATTTTCACTACACATAAAACTCACTTTGAACTTAATATCAGCACACAAAAAAAGCCCCAGAGCTCTATAATGCAATAAACAAAACAGGAAAAAATGTGAATATTATTACATTGTCATTTATAGATAAAGCCATTGAGAATTTAACTGAAATGTTTGTCAGACAAAGTTAGATTTTTATGATTATTTGAATACATTTACATAATTCTTTCCATACTCTAATTGGAAAGACAAAGATATAGTATAACGTTCTTTGCAAGGAATGTCTAACAATGTCTGCAAGATCCTCATCCAAGTATAAAGACAGAAGAAGAAATAGGCAAATGAAGAGGAAATGGGAAAGTCACTTCAAATATTAATAGTCCATGCAAAAGATAAAAAATAAACATGGTGCCTCATTCATTGCTCAATAAACCTAATATAACATGGAGAAATACAATTAGGCTGGGGTAACACTTTGAAAAGCAATTGCGGTGACCGCATCCAGATCCGGATGCGGTAATCGCAATTGCCTTCACACACATTTTTTTGCAAAAATGTGTGCTTGAAACCGCAAGGCGGTTACCGGATTGCTCCGGATGTGTAATCATTAAATTTAAACATTAAATATTAATAGTAGCTGTGGGCATCATGTCTCTAGGGTGTGCCCACCCCCCTAGAGACATGCTGTTCACTCCTGTGGGCATGTGAGGGGTTAATGAGCCAGTTATACTATTGCCTGTTTTTGCCGCGTTCTACAAATTTATGAATGAAGCTGTAATGTACATCAGCCGCTGTCCATGGTCCTGTAAGCAGTTACATTAGGTCTATGGTGGTGCTCTGCCCATAGACCTACTGTAACTGCTTACAGGACCAAGGACAGCAGCTGATACTACACGTACATTACGTACAGTATCTCCAGTACTGTCAGGAGCCGCGGCTTCATTCATAAATTAGTACAAAGCCGGAAAATGCCGGCAATTGCATAACTGGCTCATTAACCCCTCACATGCCCACAGGAGTGGACAGCATGTCTCTAGGGGGGGTGGGCACCCCCTAGAGACATGTTTCCCACAGCTACTATTAATATGTAATGTTTTCATAATGATTTAACACTTTGTTCATTCCTGCCGCAGCAGGGATGAACAAAGTAGACGGTAACCACATTGCTCAGGACTACACATTCTTAGCAATCCGGTTACCGCATTGCGGCTGACAGAACCACTCCGGAAACTGCAGCCTGCATGATTTTTAGCGCAGGCTGCAGATCCGGAGCCGGTAACCGGATTGCATGTAGAGCAATCCGGTTACCATAATGGGCTCCTATGGGGTTCCTGATTCAGTTTTGAGCTTTTTGACAGCTCAAAACCGGATCAGGATTTCTAATTCCTGCCGCATGTGTAACCCTAGCCTTAGACAGCAGGTCAGGTTCATAAGGTAGGGGTCATAAGAAATCTAAATGTATAATATTGTACCACAATATTCCCATGCAGAGTAATGGCAGCTTGGCAAAACATACATACAGTGTTGGCCAAAAGTATTGACACCCCTGCAATTAGGTCAGATAATACTCAGTTTCTTCCTGAAAATGATTTCAGTCACAAATTCTGTTTTGAATTTTTGCTTCATTCTCTTTTGTGTTTTTTCATTGAAGACAAATTAAATGAGGATAATAATACCAAAGAATTTGTGATTGCAATCATTTTCAGGAAGAAACTGAGTATTATCTGACAGAATTGCAGGGGTTTCAATACTTTTGGCCAACACTGTATAAACATGCAAAAAAGTGTACAGAAAACCGAATTATAGAAAAGCATCTCATTTTATTAAGCAGACTAAAACAATTAAAAACACAGGCAAATGAACTATCATGATTCTTTTGCTCAATATGTCTTGGATGCAATAAGTTACATTTTTACTACACTATGGATTCTGGGCTGTGCTAAGATCTCAGTTTTGTGAGCGACAGCTCAGTCATTCAATATAGTGCTCGGACATACTGAGCTGTCAGGGTTTTGATCGACAGCTCAGCCATCCAATATGAGACTGGGAGGTGATGCTGCTTATTGAGCTCTTTCATGTTTTACTGTGATTGCCCAGCTACTTAGCTGAGCAGTTAGTCACATATCACTGTCAATCACAGTATTTTTCTCATTGGTGCATGTTGGCTCTGTAACTCTGTGCACAATATTCTTATCTATCGCTGCCAGACTTCCTCTGACTATCTGTTTATCTTGTCCATTGATGACCCCCTTTGAGCTGGGTTTACAGAGGTGAGATTTATAGTACTTTAGGGAAAAAAGAGAAGTAACTAAAGAGGCTAGAACATTGAGATGCATTCTGTGAGTGATAAAGCTCAAAAAAGTCCCTAGTTAAGGCTAAGGAAAAAAAAAACTTGAAAACCACACATTTTTTACTTATTAACATTTTTTATTTCAAAGCCCTATTTGACATCAATACGTTCATAAAATCCTAACACTGTGTCATTTATTCTGAATAGTTAACTTATTTATTTGCTCCATAGATCACCTTTGGCACCCTGTGAAGGTTGAAGGTGGAAACATGGAAAGATGACCTGTCTAATTTAACTGTCTAACCACTATTTCTTGGCCTCTCCTCTCTGCCAACCCCTGTACTGACTCCCCAGAGACTTCAGTTCGAAACCCTAACCATGACATATACAGCCATACTCAACCTGTCTCCTCATTACATCTGTTATATCCAGGTACTCGCTGACACACAACCTCCAATCCTCACAAGATCTTCTTCCTCCCCAATAATCTCCTTTTCCCACAACTGCATCTCAGAGTTCTCCTGTTCATCTTCCATACTCTCTAACCCTCTACCATAATATATTAGATTCTCGCCAACTTTGAAAACGCTCAAAAGGAACCTGAAGAATCACCTCTTCCAAAAAGCCTATAACCTGCAGTCATCCTCAGCCCTCTATTCCTCTGCATGATCAGCATTGCCCTCATCTACTGTGTCCTCACCCATACCTTGTAAACTGTGACCCTTCGTGGGCAGGGACCTCTCTCTTCCTCTACCAGTCTGTGCCCTGTATTGATCATGATTACTTGTTATTATAAATGCCCACTTTTCACATGTAAAGTGGCGTGGAATAAATTATGTTATAATAATAATAAATAATAATGATACATTTAAAGATGACGCACCCAGTATCTAACTAAAGAAATTCTGCAGTCAACAGTTGACAAAGATATCTGCAAGATTAAAGATAATTAGAAGTGCTTTAATACTTCTAATGTCTCCCTTTACAAACTCTTTTATGCACTTACACAGAAAGCTTCCAGGTCTCATTAGATTGAGAAGTCCTGGATTAATGTGAGATGGGATTTCAGTGCCAGCAGGTGCAATAAATACATGTAGAAAGGACAGAAAGGGTACGGACACATTGACGTGAAACTCGGACGACTGCAATGCAAGTAAAAATCGCATTGCAGTCAGACCAATGTTATTCAATGTCCAAGAGCACATATCCGAGTGTCGGACGTTTTTTCCTCATCCGCTTCACGGACAACAAGTCAGTCGCAACATGCTGGGACAGTATGCAATTCACGTCCGAGACTTGTCAATGCAAGTCTATGGGTTTGACAAAAATTAAGGGCCGCACTCGGACCGCACATGGACCATCTGAGTCGGATTTTAAATTGATACATTATCATTCTGTAGCTCAGACACCTTTAAAAAATGTTCCTGTAAATGATTATACAGTAATAGCTGCTGAGAAATAAAACAGATTGCACTTGGATGTGATCTGAGAAAAATGTCGGACAGTCACATAGCAGTTGGATGCAAAACGGACCAAAACATGGACAACAGTCGTCCAACTCTCGGATTCGTCAATTTAACCATTTTACACTCATCAGTGTGTTTCCAGCCTAGGAAGCTGCGTGTAGGAGACATAAGTGGTAAAGTGAGTTTAAGGATTTTTTTTACATTATTGTGGCCCTTTCTTGTTCAAAAAAGTTTATGCTGAATCAGTGTGAGTGCAAATCACTAAAATAAATCTGAATTTTGAAAAATTATGATTTTCCTGAAATTTGAGTAGAAATTAGTGATGGGCGAATCCTAAATTACTCGGAATCGCTTGACTCTAGCGAGTCCGAGCACAGGACTCGCTACTCGTTGCGAGTCTAGCGAGTCCAATGTTAATGAATGGGGAAGCAAGTAATAGCGAGTAGTGTGAGATTTACAAATCGCAGATGTGTCTCGGAAGCTTCAGCCTGAAGCAATCCTAGTTTTGTCATTTATTTGCATTGGACTCGTTTACTTTGCAACTGTAATCGCTGGGAAACTCACACAGATAAGAGTCCTGTCTGCTCAGTGTGCTGGCTGCCGCAGCTCCAGGGTCCTAGAGCCCGCCTGCTGCCTGATGTAGCAGAGCTGAGATTGTTCTCAGTCTGCTCATTCCCTGTGCATAGACATCTATATCTATGCACAGGGAATGTAGCAGAGAGGACATCACGTTTTGGACTGCGTCGGACGGAAGAGGATTTTTTTAATTAAAGATGGAGTCCCTAATGGCTTTTTTTTTATTTCTAATAAAAAATTTTCTCAGTGTTGTGGTTTTTTTTAAACAATTTAATAGAAATTCATGGCGGTCATGTCTAATATTGGCGTGACCGCCATAAATTTCGGGCTTAGGGCCAGCTGATAATACAAAGCTGGCCCTAACCTCTTTATTACCCAGCGTGCCACGGCCACCAGGGCCGCTGGAAGAGCGGGGTTCAGCGCCAGAGGATGGCGCTTCAATGAACGCGCCATCTTCTGGGGCGGCTGCGGGCTGCAATTTGCAGCGGGGGGTGCCCAGAAAGCTTGGGCATCCCTGCACTGCGCATTCCAGCCCCCAGCTGCTTAGCTGTACCTGGCTAGACATAGAAATTGCGCGGAGCCCCACGCATTTTTTTTAAATTATTTCATGAAATTCTGAGATTCTGACTCTGAGACTCTGAGGGTGAGACTCTGAGGATGAGACTCTGAGGGTGAGACTCTGACCCTGAGACTCTGACTCTGAGACTCTGAGACTCTGACTCTGAGACTCTGACTCTGAAATTCATGAAATAATAAAAAAAAAATGCGTGGGGCTCCGCGCAATTTCTATGTCTAGCCAGGTACAGCTAAGCAGCTGGGGGCTGGAATCCGCAGCGCAGGGATGCCCAAGCTTTCTGGGCACCCCCCGCTGCAAATTGCAGACTGCAGCCACCCCAGAATATGGCGCGTTCATTGAAGCGCCATCCTCTGGCGCTGAACCCCGCTCTTCCAGCGGCCCTGGTGGCTGTGGCACGCTGGGTAATAAAGGGGTTAATACCAGCTTTGTTATACAAGCTGGTATTAAGCCCGAGATTCTTAATGTCAGGCCACGTTTGACCCAGCCACTAAGAGTCTCCAATAAAGGGTTAAAAAAAACACAGAGAAAATTTTTTATTTGAAATAAAAAAAAAAAGCCATTAGGGACTCCATCTTTAATTAAAAAAATCCTCTTCCGTCCGACGTAGTCCAAAACGCGATGTCCTCTCTGCTACATCCCCTGTGCATAGATATAGATGTCTATGCACAGGGAATGAGCAGACTGAGAACAATCTCAGCACTGCTACATCATCTCTGTGAGCAGGCGGGCTCTAGGACCCTGGAGCTGCACAGAGAAGACAGCTGGACTCGGCTCGCAATGTAACAGCAGTTATTTGCGAGTTTCCCTGCTATCACTGGCACAGTAGCCGAGTCTAATGCAAACAATGGCAATCCTAGTTTTGTCAGCGTTTGCTATTGATTTGCATTGGACTCGTGCGAGTAAACGCTGGGAAACTCGCAGAGTACCGAGTCCTGCGAGTCCCTTACTACTCGCCGAGTGACGAGTCCTAGCGAGTAGATTCGCCCATCCCTAGTAGAAATCAATTCCACTTAAATATTTTTTAGATTTGCTCATCTCTTCAGTTAGCCCTTTCAAACTCAACCTCCCTGCTTCAGGCGTGTTATAACAAATGAAATTCACTCCTAATTACAAGATAATATTAAAATCAGCACTGTAAGGGAAGCAATTGGGTTATTGCTGGCCTGACAGGAAAAATGATGCAACACCCGAGTGATGTAATATTCGCACTCGCTATACTTGTTATGAGTACTTTTTAACACTCGCATATTTGTCCGAATAGCGAGTACAATGTAAAACAATGAGTGATTCGCTCCGCCCACACACATCCGGCTATAAAACGAGTATTTCCGGGACAGGGCGGGAGGGTGGTCTGTTTCACATTTGAACTGCATAAAACACCTTGCAGTGTCCTCCCAGAGAGACCCTAACATTCAATCTGCCCTCACTGAGGTGCCAACTCACTTTATGTAGTGAAGGGAGATGTCAACTTATGTCAGATTGATAATGATCAACACATCACTCATGAGCACCAGCAATACTCGCCAAGTAACGAGTATCGCGAATACCATACTATTCGTGCGAATAGCAAATAATGATTACATTCGTTCATCACTACCAATAATTATCCTCTCAGTACATTTAGCTCCCTCTACCTCAGCCAGTTAACATTTGAACCTGCTTTTATTACATATAGAGATGAGCAAACCTAAACTGTAAAGTTTGAGAATCGGACTCAAACAAAGACTAAAATAAAAAGTCTTTGTCCAAGTTCAAAGCTTGGGTATTGTTTTTATGTTAATTAGGCTTGTCGTAAGTTTGCTGTGCACTAAATCAACAAGTTTTATTGAATGCGGAAGATGACTGTATGCTGTTGTGAACAAAAATGGTTTTTAAAAATCAACATGGGTCTGTGCCTAATTTTGATAATGAGCATGGGTAAAACAGACCATAGAGGGCTGCAACCTTCAAGTGTCTACTTTACCTTGGGTGGTTATCAAAATAGGGGGATCACACCGTTTTTTTAAATTACTTAAACATTAGAAAAATAATGGCATAAGCTTCTCAATATTTTTGATTACCAGCCAAGCAGACAGCTGGGGGCTGGCATTATCAGGGTGGGAAGGGCCATGGTTATTTGACCTTTCTCAGTCTAAATATACTAGCTACCCCAGAGTTGGTACGTGACTATAGATTCACCAAATCTGATGCCTTTCCTGGCTCTTCCTGATTGCCATGTTGTCCTGGTGCAATGGTAATCAGGGTAATAGGTTAATTTGGGTAATGTTGACTGTGAATTGAAAGCTAGCATCAAGCCCGGGTGTAAGTAATGAAGAGGGGTCTATCAGACACTTTCATTACTAACCAGGCAAATATAGAGCTAAAAAGACAAACACAGGGAGAGAAACATTTTTATTTAAATAAAGACTCCATCACATGCACTTGTTCACCCATGTATTGCTTCAAAATAAATCTTGGAAGTTCCAATAGAATCCAAAGAGTACTGTTCCAGGATGCCTATCGATTCCTATGGAGCTTTATTTTGAGAACATGCTCAGAACGAGGTACCAAAAGTCACTGTCGGTCAGCAATATGTACGGAATTTCTACCGAGTGTGAGAAAATCTGTAGATACCATTGATCAGAAGTGACCTCTGGAGTTTGATTCTGAGACCTTTTTTAGATGCCCATTGATTCCTATGGAGCTTCATTCTGAGAACTTTCTCACAACGGGGCTCCAGAGGTCATTTCTGGTCAGCAGTATGTATCAGTGGAATATATCACTGACCAGCAGTGACCTCTGGAGCCTTAGTTTGAGACCTTTTTCAGAATGAAGTTCCATAGGAATTGATGGATGACATGGGACATTACATCTTAATTAGATAGGAACTTCAAGGACTTACTTTGAAGTAATAAATTGGAAAACATGTGGGCATGTGGTGAAGTCTTTATTCAAATAAACTTTTTCTCCCTGTGTCTGTGTTTTTTTTTTAACTCTATACTTGCTAGATTTCAATTAACAGCTGACATCAGCCCCATTATTCACTACCCTGATTGCCACCACACCAGGGTAATAGTGTAGAGTTGAATAAAACACCAGAATTGGTGCACCTAATGAATCTGCCATTTCAGGGGGCTGCATGCTGGTATATTTACACTGAAAAGAGACAAATAACTATGCCCCCTTCCAACATGATAATACCAGATTCAAGCTTGGAATGCACAATGTTTTTTAAACTTATTTTTTCAACTAACTAAAAAAAATATTGTGGGATCTCATCTATTTTTAATAACCAGCCAAGGTAAAGCAGACAGCTGAGGGCTGCAGCTCTCAAACTCTTCTTTACCTGCGCATGTAATCAAAAATAGGTGGGAGCCCACGACACTTTTTTAAATTGATTTCCTATTCCCATTTAGTTGCAGGTCACTTACCCCATTTTGCTTCCTTTCGCAGTGCTCATAGCCTATACTATGACCATTTACAGCCTTTTTTCAGCACAGACACCTCATGTCCTTATTGACTTTTATGAAGTTCAGGGTCTAAAATCAACTTTGAGTCAAGTCCGGATCCTGAACCAAACTTCTTTGAGAGTCTGCCCGAATCTAGTGAAACCAAACAACCACGTGTCCATTTATCACTAATTATGAGCTCCGCTCTAGATTTTTCCCCTACTATGTGCCATTATTATAAAGGTGTTATGATCCCTGTGTGAAGCATGTCTTGAACACTATTGTAGTTATGCTGTTACTGGTACCTGTATGTGGTGAGCTGTCAATATGCTGATCTTCAGAGTAACCTTCCACTCTGGTTATGGAAGGGGTTGGGTTGCTGTGGTGTTCCAACCTCCAGTGATTGCTCCCTTACTTATCTGAGAAGCCTCTAATAGAATTCTGCCAGTTGTAAATCCTATCTGAAGTGCTGTGTGGCCTGAATTCCTATGTCTGCCCTAATCTCTGTTATCTGGCATGGACTGTTACTTGATTACTCTTTTGCCTGTTCCCTGTACTTGTTTTAATTACCCTTGTATTTTGACTCCTGAACAATGACTTGTATAAACTTCTGTTTAATCCATGAATCCTGTTCATGAGCTCCTGGAAAACCTGACCCTGGATTGTTACATGACTACATCACTATCTGCTCCCTGAATACTGTGAACTCTCCTGGAATTGACCCCAAATTTCTTGATTTCCCTGTTGCCTTCTTTCCTTTAAGTAATGACAGTGTCACAACCTTGTTTATGTAGTGACTAGCTTCTCATTTAATGTCACAACCTAGCTTTGGAAGTTACTAGCATCAAACGAGTGGCACAGATGGAGGCTATAAGTGTATAATACAGATATATGCTGTACTAGAAATTATATACACATTATATTTCTAATTTCTATGTATATAACATTTGAATACTATCCCATTAAATTATCATTCTGTTTTCTAACCTTTTATCTTTCTTTTTTTTAATTCAACAGATTTCATAAAAAAATTGTGAAAGTTCATTAAGATACAGTTATAAGGATACACATAGGATGACAGACTGAGCTCACATATATAATACATCTGCTTCCTAAACACCATTTTTCACACTCATAGATATAGTTACAGTACATTTAATTCACATACTGTTTACAAATAGGATATCCGTGACAGCAATCTTCTTAAACCATTTGCCAAATTGATGTTCTGCTGTTCTAAGCAAAAAGGTCTAAGAAATTCTAACCTCATATGGGTTGAATGGCCTTGCCAGTTATTCCACAAGATTAGCAGTGTAGCACAATTTCTAGGCTTTGATTTCTATTGAGCTCAGGAGATCTTCATTTTCATTAGACAACGAGTAAATGAAAATGTGTCCACATTAATCCAGTAACTAATCTCAGTATAGTCATTTCAGATCAATACCTTACAATTTCTGCATGTCTGCATTATACATGCCTTTAAATAGTCAGCTTGTCTTATACTAAAACAAACTAAAGTGCCCATCACACATTAACAGCAAAATGCTTTCATCGGTCCTAAATAGTCTTACAGTCTTATAGATCCTCTCTTCCGTTGGTATCACCGACCCTGCCCTCTCCTGGATCTCGTCCTACCTTTTAAACGCATATTTAGTGTCTCCCACTCCAACACAATCTTCTCACCCCATCCCCTCTCTGTTGGGGTCCCTCAAGGCTCTGTCCAGGGACCCCTTCTTTTTTCCACCTATATCCTTGGCCTAGGACAACTCATAGAGTTCCAAGGATTGCAGTACCACCTGTACGCTGATGAAACTCAGATCTACCTCTCTGGCCCAGACATCACCGCTCTGCTGTCCAGAATGCCAGAGTGTCTATCAGCCATATCTTCCTTCTTCTCCTCTCACTTCCTTTAACTAAATGTAGACAAAACTGGACTCACCATCTTTCACCCTTTTCGCGCACCTCCGTTACCTAATCTATCACAATAAATGATATCACACTTTGACCTGTACCTGAAGTCCGCTGCCTCAGAGTGATCCTTGACTCTGCCTTATCCTTCAGACCACACATTCAAGCTCTCGCCACCTTCTGCCGCCAACTCAAAAATATTTCCAGAATCCATCCCTTCCTCAATCTACCAAACTACTAGTGCATGCCCTTATCATCTCCCATCTGGACTACTGCAATCTCCTGCTCTGTGGCCTCCCTGCTAACACTCTTGCACCTCTCCAATCTGTCCTGAACTCTGCTGCCTGACTAATCCACCTCTCTCCTTGCTGCTCCTTCAATTCTACCCACTACAAATCCCTCCACTGGCTCCCAACTCACCAGCGCATTCAATTCAAACTACTAACATTGACTTACAAAACTGTCCACAATCTGTCCCCCCCCTCATATATCTCTGAACTAATCTCCCAATGTCATCCAACATGTAATCTTCGATCCTCCCAAGACCTCTTCCTTTTCTCCACACTTGTACGCTCCTCATCTAACTGTCTGTAAAACTTCGCCCGAGCATCCCTCAACCTCTGGAATTCTGCACTTCAAAATGTCCGACTGTCCCCTATTCTCGGAGTCTTCAAGCAGAGCCTGAAAACCCATCTGTTCATAACAGCCTACAGCCTACAATGACCACGGTGCCACCTCACCACCACTGGACCTGGCGCTCCACCACCACTGGACCCGGAGCTCCACCATCAGCCGAGCAGACCCAACCTACGGTTTCCCTTCCAAATTGCCCTGTACAATGTAAGCCCGTAAGGGCAGGGTCCTCTCTCCACTCTGTACCAGTCTGTCACTGTTGGTTTGTTCATAATATTTTTACCTTGTTTGTGTGTAACCCTTTCTCATGTACAGCACCATGGATTCAATGGTGCTCTATAAATAAATAATAATATAGTTTATAAAAAAATATCAATAACACATTGGACATTAAACTAGTGTTAACTAGAGACTAAAAAAGATATTCAATTGCAACTAAAGTCCACTTGAGTGATACAAAAATCAAGACTCGTCAAAATGTGGATTTTTTTCTTACTGTTTCTGTGCAAATTTAGCAATGTATTTGCCAGCCAGTCACCATTTTTCTGTACCATAAACACCATCAAAAATAAAAAAAACACTTTTAGAAACTTTCATGCTCCCATCTCTGGACTATTCTATGGTCCCAAAATACATGTAAGTCAAGCTTTATAAAGGGGTAAGTCATTTAATTTTTTTTAGAAATCTTTTCAATGGAAGAGTAAAGGAATGGTCCAGCTTCCGATATGAAATCACAGTGATTAATTCAAATAAATTCAGTTTTCCAATACACGGTACAAGGCAAGCACACCAATAGATGAAATAGATGCCTGATCTGGGTCTGACATCTCACACTTAAAGGGATCCTGTCACCTTCAAAACGCCACCTAAGCTACAAAATCATGTCCCTGCAGCATCCTATCATCATTCTCACACTCCTTTTGTGTCCTAAAAGCATCCTGTCAAAGTACATAAAAACAATTTAATACTCACTCATTAGGCATTATAATTAGTAGGGGTTATATTCTTTAGCCCTTTGGTGTGTGTTTGCTGGTGCCCTGTTTAACATAAGATCACGCCCTACTGGGCGTGTTCTTTTATTCAGTTTCTAGGCAGGCTGTCCCTGCTCTCTCCACAACGCTGGCCAGGCATGAATGACGCAAATTGCCGGGATCGGGTGACGTCAGTACACCCACGCCACTCTTTCGGCTTCAAGCACCGCATTGCACATTATGAGGCTGAGCTGGCCATTGCAGTTCTAGTATATATACATCATTTGTAAATTAATAAAATAGTAGATGCTCCTCACCCCTCACCCCTTTCATATAGGATGTTACTATGCAGAGACCAGTGTAAAGCTTTGTGCTGCTGCAAAGAACAGGGAAGGTGCGGTGGGGGTATGCCTTTTGGCTTCATGCACTTCCTACCTGCTAGCCCTCTGATACCTTCTTCTATCCAACATTAGAACAGGGTCCATGCTTCTTTCCAATAGCATCATGTCAACATGAAGGTGGAAATACTTGCTGTGATCCTCTGCTTGTACAACCCAGGTATCAGGTGGATGGTAGATAGGAAGAGCATGGAGGCTATAGGCATTCCCCCGACACACACCCCTGTACTTGGCAGTAGCTTGGAGCTTTACACTGGTCTGTGACGTAACGTCCCATGCAGGAGGGGCGAAGTGTGAGGAAGAAGCAACTATTTTATTGATATACAAGTGATTTACAGCTTTACAGTGTATGAGGGCAGGGACAATAAACACTTTTTATCTCCCAGGTGTACCCCTTTAAAGGATTTGCATGTTTTTGGTGCCTTTATTAATTATTTATCCAAAATATTGTTTTTTTAGGGAATTACTTCAATATAAAATACATGCTCTATATATACATTTAGATTTTAATTTATAATTCTTTTAAATGTGGTGCACAACTGAAAATTATTGGCTAAGTTAAAAGACTATCTTTAAGATTTTTGCCAAAAAATCTTCAAGTAGTAGCTCGCAAATTATGCATTATTATCCTAAGTAATTTTCAAAATTCAAAAGTAGATATTGACTTCATTGAATGCTCTTGCATCATACTTTCACTGATACATTTTACCTTTCATAAACTATCCGTCCTTGACCCCTTAAAGATCGATGATTTTTAATTTTGTGCTCAAATTTTATGCTCCCCTTATTCCAAAAAGCCATAACTTTTTTTTTATTTTTCCATTGCTCTAGCCACATGAGAGCTTGATTTTGGGGATGAGTTGTACTTTTAAATGACACCATCCGTTTTATCATTTAATGTAAAATTTATAACATTTCCTGGATACCAAACATACTGTATGTAGGTTTTGTTTAAAGTGATCCTGACCCCAGAAGACAACCCCACATCCCCTTCTTACCTACCAATGCAGCTTGGTATCCTGCTGCCATCCATCCCTGTTTCTTCCTAAACCGCGCTGGCGTTCTTTTTAAATCATTATTTTCTTATATCATTCCTGCAGCTTCCTTGTAATGACAAAGCCGCAACAGGCGGGGCTGTGTGCCACTCTCCCCGCCTTGATGGTAATTATGCACGCCCCCATGGGTGTGGTAAACATCCCAAAGGCAGCTCGCTTCATAGTAGGGGCGGTGAAGCCGGTATGATGTAATACGCGTCATATCGGCTTCACAGCCCCTACTATGAAGCGAGCTGCCTCTGGGATGTTTCCAACGCCCATGGGGGCGTGCATAATTACCGTCAAGGTGGGGGAGAGCGGCACACAGCCCCGCCTGTTGCAGCTTCCTCATTACAAGGAAGCTGCAGAAATGATATAAGAAAATAATGATTTATAAAGTACGCCAGCGCGGTTTAGGAAGAAACAGGGATGGATGGCAGCAGGATACCAAGCTGCATGGGTAGGTAAGAAGGGGATGTGGGGTTGTCTTCTGGGGTCAGGATCACTTTAATTTAACTGATTAAAAAATGCAGAAATTAAAAAAATCTTGCTTGTGTAGCTGCTTTTCGAGAGTTGTAACATTTTCAGTTGCTAGATATGGAGTTGTGCGAGGGTTTGTTTTTTGTTCTGGGAGAGAATGTTTCTATTATGATTATTTTGGGCTTAATGTCATGTTTTATTTCATTTGATTGCATTTTTATTTTATTGTTTAATGTTCTAAAACGGGGTGATTTTTATTTTTAGATATATTTTAAAATAGGGGACATAAACCTGCAATACTCTGATAACTTGTTTGATAGACAGCAATGCATCTGCACTGCACTACAGGGGCACCAATGTGGGTGGGGTCAGTACAGTGCACTCCCCTGTTGGCATGTTAAATGTTGCTCTCAGAGATAAAGAGAAGCATTTAACAGATTAACAGACATAAGCAAAGCAATGTTCCACTGTGGTGGTTAGAGGTGGATAAAGGATGAATACTTTTATCTTTAGAGCGTAGAAAAGAGTCTGCATGCACATCAATCCTATAGAATCCCAAAATTTTGTTTACAGATGCATTTTAAAAATGTAAGTTCACACATGTAATGAGTACTTATGTTATGCATGGGGTTACATTTTTAATATGCATTTGTAAATAAATAAAAAAGCCATGCCACCACATCAAGGTGATCCCATTGGGATGTTTGATTTTTTTTTTTGCAGTTATTGTAATCCATGGTATGGCCTGCCTTTCTTTGAGCTGGACATTATGTGCATATATTGCATATGTGCATATACTTTCCCATTGCTGGGTGTTGGGTCCACAGGTCCTGCTCTATCCTTATCACAATTATGTCTCTTGACATCTGGTAAGGTTTTTAATATTTGATGCTAGGATAGAACTATCCTGATGGGGGTCACCTTGATGTGGTTGGATTACGTTTACATTTTTTTATTAAAATAATGTCACCAAGTACCCTATATTATTTTCATGTGTGGTGCCCTGCCATTACAGGTAGCCACAGCACCACAGTAGGTACCACATACACTCAACACCTTCCACCGCAAACCTGTAGGGGGAGCTCCACTTGCTGCCTTAAGCAAGATTCCCTATAAATACCGGAGCTGTGGACGGAGTTAGTCAGAGTGAGCAGTCGCTAGGAGAACTGTGAAGACGTCCTGGTGTGTCATGGCCACGCTAGGCCCGAGACAGTTGACCGTTAACCAGCCTAGCCAGCCTAGCCAGTGTGAGGGCCTAAGAGTGAGGTTGAAGGCAAGACGGAAGGAGTGTTAGGGTAGAAGGAGCGGGAACCACACAGAGAGTTGGTGTGAGTAGAGAATGTCTGTGGAGAGAGACAGAGACGGACCCTTCAAGGGACACCTCAGGGAGGGCACCCAGGAAGAGTGGTGACCAAGACAGAAAGAGGAGACCCAATGCCGGATTTGCTACAGTCCGGGGGAATCCTGGTCCACGACGGAGAACCGGCTCCGAGTCGCGGTGCAGGAGTTTATCCCTGAGCCGTCAATACTGGTAGATTGTGGGACTATCTAATAGCCCCAACTCCCTCCTCCAGAATATGCAGCCCCACCAGGATTACTAAACAGGGTTGAGCCCCTTAGAAGAGAAGAAGGGTACCTCATAGCACCCGGTGGGCCTGGTAGACAAGTGGGCTGTGCAGGGCCGTGCAAGGAAGTAAGGAGGCACAAGGAAGAGACAGTGAAATAAAGCAGAATACACATTGTATTGTGCAGGTAATGTGCAGTTCCTGGTTTTCTCCACACAAACAGCTTAGAATTATCCCCAAAATGTTTTATCTTTGTCTCATCAGAATAGAGAATTTTGTTTTTCATAGTCTGGGAGACCTTCATGCGTTTTTTGGCAAATTTTAGGTGGGCTTTCATTTGTCTTGTACTGAGGAGAGGCTTCTGTCGGGCCACTCTGCCATAAAGGCCCAACTGGTGGAGGGCTGCAGTGATAGTTGACTTTGTGGAACTTTCTCCATCTCCCTACGACATCTCTGGAGCTTAGACACAGTGATCTTGGAGTTCTTCTATGCCTCTCTCACCAAAGCTCTTCTCCCACGATTGAACAGTTGGGCTGGACAGCCAGGTCTAGGAAGACTTCTGGTAGTCCCAAACATCTTCCATTTAAGAATTATGGAGGCCACTGTGCTCTTAGGAACCTTGAGTACTTCAGAAATTCTTTTGTAAGCTTGGCGAGATCTTTGCCTTGCCACAATTCTGTCTCTGAGCTCCTAGGGCAGCTCCTTTGACCTCATAATTCTTATTTGTTCTGACATGCACTGTGAGCTGTGAGGTCTTTTATAAACAGATGTGTGCCTTTCCAAATCAGTTTAAACACAGCTGGATTCCAATTAAGAAGTAAAACCATCTCAAGGAGGATCACAAGGAAATAAACCGCATGAGATTTAAATATGGGTTACTGAGAAAAGGGTTTGAGTACTTATGACCATGTAATATTTGAAATTTTCTTTTTAAATAAATTTGAAAACATTTCTACATTTCTGGGTTTTTTTCAGTCAAGATGGGGTGCAGAATGCACATTAATTAGAAAAAAATGAACTTATTTTAATTTACCAAATGGCTGCAATGGAACAAAGAATGAAAAATGTAAAGGAAACCTGTCAGCTGTTTTAGACCTTCTAACCTATCCCTACCAGTCCCTACAGCCACTTACTACTTTCCTAACCATTCCTCTCTGACCAATATTGCATTTATAACAGTGGAACAGAACAGTTTTTAAACTTACAAAATCTCTGACGATGGGGCGTTCCTGATGGGTAGGCGGTGTCTCCAGGGCCGCGCACCCCCCGCTTCACTGCTCTAATTACACCCTGATGGGTGGCATCATTTCTTCAGGAATGATGTCCTGATTTAAAGCTCCCGCCCCGCACTTCCTGGTGTATGATGCGGATGCCGGGCGCCGCATAACGCCGCGTCATACCGAGGCATGCGCAGTACCAAAGCTTGGGGAACGTTGCCTGGCGACCTTGCGCCAACACAAGGCCACCTTCAGCGCATGCACAGATCGCATGTTGAAGGCGGCCTGGGTGTTCTACACCTGGCGCACTGTGCATGCACAGATATGATGTGGCATGATGCTGCGCCCGGCATCGCGTCATACACCAGGAAGTGCGGGCCTAGAGATTTAACTCAGGACATCGGTCATGAAGGAATGATGCCGCCCATCCGGGCATAATTAGAGCAGTGAGGCGGGGGAGCGCGGCCCTGGAGACACTGCCCCTCCGTCAGGAACGCCCCATTGTCAGAGATTTTGTAAGTTTAAAAACTGTTCTGTTCCACTGTTATAAATGAAATCTTGGTCAGAGAGGGATGGTTAGGAAAGTAGTAGGTGGCTGCAGGGACAGGTAGAGATAGGTTAGAAGGGGTAAAACAGCTGACAGGTTTCCTTTAAAGGGCTGGGAATACTTTCCGTACCCACTGCATGCATATACTTGCATTACAGTTCAGTTTTAGTTTACATTCTTTATATATTATGGTATGCTTTTTTTTTGCAATTTGATGTGCCCTTACAATGACATTCTCTCTTTATTCATTTGTATATTAGGTATACAATTACACTATTGGACATATCAGTGCACTTTCAGTCCTTCTACAGCGACATGTCGCGTTCCTAGTGCAGACGAGAATGTATGATTTGTGCGCATGCATCCGCATGCGTACACATCATACATTGCAATGAATACGTGCGCACAGGGTGTGCACACCAATCTGCACCAGAGCGCAGGCACCCGCGACCCCATGTTAAACATAGGGACTTGCAGGGCCTGCGCTCAGCTTGCGGTTCCCTTCCGCAGGACACTGCGGAGGGAACCGCAAGTGTGAAGGCAGCCTTACAGCACCTCCTCTCCTTCTTGATTGATAGTGAAGAGCAGAGTACATTTCACAGCACAGTCTTTGTCTCTATTGTTAATTCTGAGCAGGGATGGTGCCTGTGGGGGAAGCAAGATAAAACAGAGCACTGCAAGTGCACTGATAAGCCCTTAAGTTCACTTGCGAAGCTAATTTACATATGAAGAAAAAAACATCAATAAGTGACAAAAAAAAGATTATGGAAAGGTTTTAAATAGACATAGCCTGCAGTACCTGTTTGCCTGAGCAAAACTTACTGACAGATTCCATTTAAGCACTGCATTACAATTGAGGTCAAGTCCTGGAATAAAAAGGAACATTCTATTGCTACTCTTTGATCTCATTGGTCGTACTTGAGCACAAATTGTTTTTTCTATTATCTTAAAATAGCATCCAAGAATTTTTTTTTTAAATTAGACAATCATGTTATTGGCCCTCACATCACATTTTAATGAAAAAAAAAGCTCATATTGCAACTGCAAACCTCTGTAGAAACATATTGTGGATTTATGATTAACAACAGGTTGGTTACATCAGGTAAATAGAGAACTAATATTTTATGCCAGACATAATCAGTAGAATTGGAAAGCAAATCTTCCCGGGTGTGCGCTCTGTTATACCTTCCCAGTCATTCAGTCAGCAGAAGCACACAACAGGGAGAAAGAAAGTAATTTCATCTTATATTAAAGAACAAATCCAAAAGAATTAGACCCACAAAATTACTGCAGCTTCAGATTCTTTTTTTTTTTATTATTTCAGATTACATTTATGCTTAATTGCAAATCAAAATGTTAACACATCTATGGCCAGATGTCTTCGAAGCCTAGGATCCTATATCTTCATTTTTCTTTATGGAAATATCTCACATGACTTACTCATAAATATGATTTTCCAATATTTTCGAGTATTACTGTATCATGTTGGTACTCAGATTTCTATCCTTGGGAAGGAAAAGTGCTTTGCGTGGTGTTTGTGGCTAGATACAAGCCAGGGAAAGATTAGCGAAAGTTAACTTAGATCTTAATATGTCTTTGGAGACTATGTAGCGCTCTAGCTGCCAGTTACTATCATGAAACCTATCCATCTCCTTTTCTTGGATGTATTTCAAATACAAATTCAATATTAGATCGTTTTGTTTAAAAAACAGCTCGGGGGGATATTCCAGAACATGTCACTTTATAAGGATGATTTCTTCATACAAACAGAAGTGCATCGAAGGCTTCATACAGTAATGTTGTGTAAAGCTTATTACATATACAAGGTACATAAAAAATGGCAGATAAATATAATTATAACTGGATAATTAGGAATCCTGTTGATAGCAATCAGTAAACTCTAACATGTTTATTAAGAATATCTTAATTAGTGTTTCCTGTGTCCCAGACCAATCATCTCTTGTACTTTTTGTTGTACTATATACAGTGCTCATCATAAATGAGAACACCTCCTTTGAAAAGTAAAATTTTAATCAGTATATATCTGAATACAAGGTCAATTTACAAAATGATTAAAAAGACTGAGTTACATAGAAATTCTTTTAACTCTTAACATGGAAGAAAGGTTAATAGTATATGTCATGTCCAACAGCTTAGGAATTATGTGATGTTATATTGCTGAGTATTGCTTTACTGTGTTGCTACACAAAAGCTTTGCCTTCCTTAGTATTTTGTTCCTTTCACCCCTGAACATCCTGTGATGTCAGTAATGCCTCCCTTTTTCACTCTGTTTTGATACTGTAGCCATTTTAAATGAACCACATCTTTCTGCTCTGTAAAGAATCACTCTTTTTACCTGCCATTATAAGCATTAATACAAGATATTCAGTTAATATATCCCTCATTCCCTAGAGTCTTCTTACAATGTCTTTGTGACTGAGTTTAAAACTATCTGAGCACACTTTACAAGCACTGGATAACCATCCATATGAATATCAGAAGAAATTATAATTCAAGCCCTTAATATTGCATTGTAGTGTGAAATCAGAATAATATACCCTTCATTACAAAGTCTTCAGTTTTATTTAAATTAGTTGATGAAAAAATGAATACACGCCAAATCAAAAACTACTCCTAGTATCATGAGTGAGCGCCATGATTTTTAAGGACAGCCCAAAGTTTTCTAGGCATGAAATGAAGAAGTTGGGGACAGGCTACAACATCTACCATCTTCCATTTTTCAAAAAAGACCTCTGATAGAGCCTGGAAGTTTGATGGAGAACGATGTTAAACTTTTTAAAATTCCCTTTAGTTGTCTTAGAGACAAACTTGGCCATTGAACCAATTTCTTCTTGTTCTTCACATATTCAAAGGATGGGAGTTTTGAATAATTGTCTTGTTGCAAAAATGCACATCTTCCAAAAACATGGAATGGTGGCAAAATCTACTCTTTCAAAATAAATTTGTACATCTACGAATCCATGATAAAATCAATGAAGTTAAGCTGATAGTCACTCATACAGCCCCACAAAAGGACAATGCCACCACCACTGTAAGCACCATGTATTTAGAAAAAATAATTTAGAATAATGCATGGTGCCTACAGTGAAACATGGTGATGACAGTGTCCTTATATTGCCTGTATGGGTGCCCCTGTTATTGGTAGGATACATTTCATTTATGCAGTCACAACTTGGATACTTTGGTGACCATATCAGCTGACCACGCACATCACTCTAGTGAGCTTCGGTCAGGATGTGCAGTGATTTGCTGAGGTTATTTGAGGTTACCGTTCAGATAAGCATGGTGGCCACTATGATTAGCTGCCACCATGCTTACCTGAACAGTGACCTCAGCTGACCTTAATGGGTCACCGCATATCCTGACTGGTGCTCGCAGATGGTTCATTCAGTGACTGAAGGCTGCAATGAGGATGCTGTATTCCTCATTGCAACCTCCATTCAAAAATATGTCGCAGAGGATCGTGGAGGGTGTGAGGGTCGAGGGGTTAACATAGATGGAGTCACAAAATATCTTTGTGTTTTTATTTCTAATAAAATATTTTCTCTGTGTTTTGTCTTTATTATTTATTTGAAATTCTTAATGGCCAGGTCTAACTTGGCCAGAGATTAAGAATTTTTGGCTTAATGCCAGCTGGCAATGCAAAGCTGGCAATGCAAAGCTGGCATTAACCCCTTATTACCCAACATGCCACCACCACCAGGGCAACTGGATGAGCTGGGTAAAGTAAAGGACCTGAAAATGGTGTACAATGATTGAGCATTTTCAGGGGAAGATGAGGGCTGCTATTCATTAGCGTGGAGAGGCCCTAAACCAATGGGCTCTCACTCAACTGAGAAAACCCGCCCTCAGTTGTCTAGTTTTATCATGACTGGGAATTAAAAATAAGGTGGAGCCCTATGTATTTTTTATGCCAGTCAAGGTAAAAATAGGCAACTGAGGGTGGTAGCTCACAGCTGTCTGCTTTATTTGTGCTGAGATGAAAAAATACAGCAGAAACTAAAGCATTTTCCCCATTATTTATTTATTTTACACCCTATGATGTCAGGTTGGTTGCCATACACTAATGTGTATGACAACCAAGCACAGACACCATCCAGATTGTGAAAATGCAGTCTAATTTCAACAGCGAATCACAAATGTTCTCAATTAGTAGTGATTGAGAGGGAGTATGGGAGAGCAGACCCAGAAGCATGCATGCAGCGGGAGACAGGTAAGACGATCTGTGTGTGTCTGCGTGTATTTGGCAGCTTTTGGACACCTTTGAAGGTAATTTCTATGTGTTTCATGTTGTCTGCCATTGATTTCAATAGTTTTCAGGGTGTTTGGTAAATTTGTTTGTCAAGAAATTCGGCGAACACCCAGCGTTCTGTAAGCGGGTAGGATTCGAACACAGTTGTTCACACATCTCTATTGGCGAGGCTGTTGCCATGATGGTTTTCTCCAGGATACTACACCTGCAGCCTATTAGTATTAATTAGAAATGAGTTGATTGATACGCAAAGGATTGAGTTACATTTACATTTACTAAAATTCAGTTTTAGGCAAATGTAAACATTTTGAGATAAGAATTGGGATTCGCAAAAAAACCTTGCCTAGCATCATTTCCTACACTGCAAGAGAGATAGGTAGTAGTGCACATCTCTCTCTTCTGTAAAGTGTAAGCTCCTATGGTCAGTAGGGTCATCCCCTTCTGTATAGTGTAAGCTCTATTGGTCCACAGAGTTCACTCTCTTGCCAGTAAAGTGGAAGGTATTATAATCAGTGGTTTACTCTTCCTCTCTTTCTCTTTCTCTCTCTCCTCTTCCCCATGTGTATTTTGCAAGAAAGTATAATCTGTCCAATAATGGCATGTGCTTACATTTATTTGACGCAAATCTAATTTTGAGTACAGTTTAGAAAAGTGAGTGAATTCAAATTTCAAAAGATCTGCTTATCCCTACTATTTATACTTTACTTTTTTGCCTTATAAACAAAGACATGAGGGAGCAGGGAAGAGAGAGAAGAGCAGAGGCTTGCTAAAAGTATGTAAGGATTACAAAGTTAAAAGCTTTGCTAACCTATGTTTTGCCATGGGTGTCATGCATTTTGGTGCAATCTTCTGACAGCTCAGTACATAATTGGCGTAAAGAGTGTGATCTGCAGAATTGTAACTGGGGAGACACTGGTGTCACCTGAGGACAGCTCAGGTGGCATGACATGTGTTGTCCTCGGGTGACCTGAGTTACTCTACCCCCATGATGCCGCAGTGCTCCGGGTGATCCTGCAGGTACCAAGGGGATAGAAGCTTTGTTCGTCCACTTGGTCTCTGATGTAGCAAAGCCAAAAGTGTTCAGCACAGACTTGAGGGTCGAGGGATTAATAAAGATGCAGTCCCTAAGTGTATTTGTGTTTTTTCATATTTTTTAATGAACTATTAAAAAAAATGTAACATGGGTTTTGCCATATTTGTGTATGCCAGCCAGGTATGGCAGGCAGATACGGGCTGCCCCCAATCCCCAACTGCCTATTTGTACCTGGCTGGAAACAAAAATATAGGGAAGTCAATTTTTTAATTATTTCATGAATTTCATGAAATAATTTTAAAAAAGACGTGGGCTTCGCACTATTTTTGGGTATAGCCAGGTACAACTAGGCAGCTGGGGGCTGGAATCCACAGCGCAGGGTGGATCAAGCTTTTTGCCGCCCCTCCTGATGCAAATTGCAGTCCACAGCCACCCCAGAAAATGGCACGATCATAGAAGCACCACCTCTTGGTGCTGTATCCAACTCTTTCAGCTGCCCTGGTGCCCGGTGGCTCGCTGCGTAATAATGGGGTTAGGGCCAGCTTTGTATTATCATCTGGTGCTAAGCCCGAAATTCATGGGATCACACCAATATTAGACATGACCACCATGAATTTCTAGCAGAGATTAAAAAAAAAACAGCACAGAGAAGAAATATCTTCATTAGAAATAAAACAAAAAAAAAATTAGAGACTCCTTCATTAATAAAAAATAATTATTCAGTCTGACATAGTCCACAGGGATAGAGCAATGTTAGCACTGCTACATTGCTCTGCATAGACAAGTGTCTATGCAGAGCAAGAAGCAAGAAGCAGACTCAGAATGATCGTGACAGTCAGAGTTCACCCGAGTTCATCGCTTGGGCAATGAACGCTGGTAAATCTTGACATCACCGCCCGAACACTGCTGGAAAAAGCCGAAGTCTGCCAAGTGCAGTGAATGCCACCAGAAGTTAAAGGAAAACTGTCAGGTCAAAAATCCTGTAACTGCTATCATTTTCTAATTCCTCGCTCTAACCTTCCTCTATTTATGTATTTCTATTATTTATGTTTCCCTCCTTTCTTAAGTAAACTTCAAATAAAGAGATTCATTCCATCTGTCACTCACAGTGAATGATCCACTTAGTTCTCTGCTGTCTACTCCCCATAGGTGAATATGAATGTCACATACTCACACCACATCACTGCACAGGAGATCACTGGGGGTGCTGTATTCTCCTCTCTGCTCTCTTTGTAGCAAAATCAAGAGATCAGATAAACACAAGATCTCTCAAAGCACAGTAGGGTTTCCTTTTTACAGAAACAAATGGAGTCTAGATCGGATAAAGCAGACCTGTAGTTTTCTCCCTCCTTGTCCTGAACAGAACAGTAGCTCCAGAAAGTGAAACCACACAGCACTGAGAGCAGAGGGAGGAGAGAGGAGGGAGAGCTGCTGAGGAGGGAGTGCATAACTACATGACAGTTTATACAGCAGAGGACAAATTGTCTCTTCTTATAATGGAGAGCACTAATGCAGTGATAATGGAGAGGACTAATGCAGTGACTCCCTGCAGGGTGTGAAGATGCTGATAACATGGAAACTACAAAGGGTAGAATAATGATTTTACATGTGTTTAAAATGTCTGCCCAGGCACTATTCAAGGGTAATATCAGTATCATACTGAAAAATGACTTGACAGTGTCCCTTTAACCCCTTCACGACCCAGCCTATTTTGACCTTTTTAACCTGGCAATTTTTTTGCAATTTTGACAAGTGTCCCTATATGAGGTAATAACTCTGGAACGCTTCAACGCATCCTAGCAATTCTGAGATTGTTCTTTCGTGACATATTGGGCCTCATGTAAGTAGTAAATTTAGGTTGATAAATTTTGCTTTTACCGTATATACTCACTTATAAGCCGAGTTTTTCAGCCCAAAAATTGGGCTGAAAAGTCCCCCCCTCGGCTTATACGCGAGTCACTATATACTGTATACAATGTATACAGTATACAGTGCCCCCCATCAGTATACAGGGCCCCCCCCATGTTTAGCAATCCTGTAAAGGAAGAGATTAGTATACTTATCCCTCCGCTGTCCTGCTGCCGCTGTCCCGCCGCCGCCATCACGCTCCTCCGGCTTCATCCAGCGTCTTCCGTCTTCTTCCGGCTTTCTCTGGTGGGCACAGGCAATGACTTCATTGTCTGCGTGCCAGAGGAGGAAGCCGGAAGAAGACGGAAGATGCTGGATGAAGACGGAGGAGCGTGATGGCGGCGGCGGGACAGCGGCAGCGGGACAGCGGAGGGATAAAAATACTCTCTCTTCCTTTACAGGATTTCTACCCAAGGGGGGGCCCTGTATACTGATATGGGGGGTGCTGCTGTATATACCTCTGGGGCTGTATATACCTCTGGGGCTGTATATACCTCTGGGGCTGCTGTATACTACCTAAGGGCTGCTGTATACTACCACTGGGGCTGCTGTATATACCTCTGGGTCTGTATATACCTCTGGGGCTGCTGTATACTACCTAAGGGCTGCTGTATACTACCACTGGGGCTGCTGTATATACCTCTGGGCTGTATATACCTCTGGGGCTGTATATACCTCTGGGGCTGCTGTATACTACCTAAGGGCTGCTGTATACTACCACTGGGGCTGTTGTATACTACCACTGTGGCTGCTGTATACTACCACTGGGGCTGCTGCTGTATATACCACTGGGGCTGCTGCTGTATACTACCACTGGGGATGCTGCTGTATACTACCACTGGGGCTGCTGTATATACCTCTGGGGCTACTGTATACTACCACTGGGGCTGCTGCTGTATATACCACTGGGGAGGCTGCTGTATACCACACTGCTGGGGGCTGTATACCTGTGCTGGGGTCCACCCTCGGCTTATACATGAGTCAATAGGTTTTTCCAGGTTTTGGGGGCAAAAGTAGGGGGGTCGGCTTATACACGGGTCAGCTTATACACGAGTATATACGGTATTTGTGAAAAAAATTAGAAATTTGGCAAAAAATGTTAAAATTTTCCAATTTTCAAATTTTTAATTTTTATTCTGTTAAACCAGAGAGTTATGTGACACAAAATAGTTAATAAGTAACATTTCACACATGTCTACTTTACATCAGCACAATTTTGGAAAAAAAAATTGTTAGGAAGTTATAAAGGTTCAAATTTCATCAGCAATTTCTGATTTTTTCAGCAAAATTACAAAACCATTTTTTTAGTGACTACATCACATTTGAAATCCCTTTAACAATAAAAATACATGACAGTAAATACCCAAAAGTGACACCATTCCAAATCTGCACCCCTCAAGCTACTCAAAACTATATTCAAGAAGATTATTAACCCTTCACCCTTTCATTGGTGAAATATTACAATCACCCTAATTGACTGTTTCCCTTTCAACAGCCAATCACAGCGATCAGAGGTATGGGGGACTAAGCAAACCCCCCTGGGTACACTACTTGTCCCCACGTACCTGCAGGTCGGGTGACATTTCACTGACCCCGGTCAATGCACAGAAAAGTGTGAGGCCTACATGGCATAACAGGTCAGGAAGGGGTTAATGAGCGGCTCCGGAAGCAGAAGCGGCCGCGACAGTAAGACAGGAGGATGCGTCGCTGGAAAGGTAAGTATAATTATAATGTTTCTTATTGATTTTATTGTTTTTTAACAGCCCCTGGCCCCATACTGGCCCAAACTGTAACATGAGTTTCTCATGGAAACCCGTGTTTGGGACCTTGTGAGCAAACACTATGTGTTCGGTTCGGGTCCAGAACTTTACAGTTCAGGTTTGCTCATCCCTAATGGATGGGGCAAGCCCATCCCTATTGCTGGGACAAGCAACATAAAAAAACAAGGCACACTGCTGTAAATGTTTGAGATTTTTTAAAAGACATGCTCTTTCTAGATTTTAAATAATGATGTTCATCATCATCTGAACCTGATTTGATACTCTAGCTTTGTGTGTCATGTTTGTGAAAACACAGCCATTTTACAATGTGGAGAGTGGTTTAAGTATTCTTAATTTGGCCTGACTATTGACCTTTTGTTTGTTATCTCATGTTTGTTAAATCATTGTTTTCTGCCAGTTTGCCTCATTGTATTGTGTTGTGTAGTCCTAATTTAATGTAAATTAACTCCCCTCTATGTCTACCTTACTCAGTGGAGAATTATTTGGATTGAAATGCCAACCAAGACTATAACCTTATTCCACCAATCTTGTAAAACCACAATACCCTGAGATGAGTGTTCGGGATATCTAAAAAGGGCCTTCTTCAATCTCCAGGAGTTCATATGATTTGGCCCTGACTAGAGGATCACATTGCATTTTAATGACCTTTCCCTATGAATTTTAGTTCCAGCTGCCAGGATAACATCATGTCTTCACACTCTGCATTGTCTCGGTGTAGGCCTCGGTGTAGGAGCTTCGGGTCCAACTAGAGGAGCACCTAAACTGGAATATTTTCTGCAGGAGTTCAGCCTAGGATTTGGCTGGAATATCAGAGACTATGTAAAAAGCTCAGGTTGGGTAAATGTGGTCACCTGGCTACAGACTTTGCTGTGATCAGTCAGCTTCCTAAGCCTTCTGCTATTTCTTTCTTTGTGGGTGCCTACTGAAAGTGGGGTGCTGATGGATTGGCCCAGGAAGCTCCAAAGGCACAGACATTCTAATGCCTGGTGAGCCAGCGGAAGGCGGAAACTCTGTTGCTCTTTACGTTATGTGTTTTGCTTGGTATGTTTTATATTCCGTTACACTTTTTTTGTTAAAATAATTAAAAATTATTGTGGTATATTGCATAAGAGATCATGAAATATACACAAGTCTAGTTATGAACATGTGTAAGAAAATATTGGCTTTGTCCTATTTTTCATGCAATAGGTGGACGGGATACTACTTTCATGGTACCAGTTCTAATAAATATTGGAAAGCACCAGTGTCACATAATAGCTTTACCAATTTGTCAAATGTTTTTAAAAATTCTATAAACCAAATGGAAATGTGGAAATGTGTCATTTTAAACCCTGAACTGGAACAATCATATTATTAAACCAACAGTTGTCAATGACAAGAACAAAAAGTGTCTGTTTTGAAAAGATTTAAAGATTATGCCAAAATGTCTGTAGCAAGCACAAATGTTTAATGCAAGAATGGAACACATCCAAAAAGACAGAGAAATGCTTAGAAGAGGAGTTGACTTGAGGACAGAAATTTAATTTGTCAAACCCTAAATAGTCTACCATCAAGAATGATTTATTGCTAACTTATCCTAAAGATTTCATTTTTGTTTAATGTATTTTAAAGAAATACTAAATCTTTATTTTTCATATACTGAAAACCGTAAAAAGAAAAAGTAGAAAAAAAAAGTAGAAAATTGTTTATCTTATGACCACAGGGTAAAGAAGGTTTTATTAAAGGGATAAACAAGATGTTTGAGTTAAGCTATCAAGTAGTTATGAGATGAGAAAGCATACTATAAAACGTCCTATAAAATGGTTCAAAAGGTTAAATGTAGACGTATTGCAGAAATAGACTGTCGTGACCTTGAAAACTTTAATATAAAGGAATGGGCAAGCTATTAGAGAGAATTTCAAAACGGAAAATTCTGCTAATGGCAAATGCCTTCTGGTGTTGATGAATGTGGATAAAATAGAGCTCATTGTATTATAAAAAGTAGAATATAATAAGGACTTTAAGGTAGAGTAAAACAGCCTGTAATATAAAGGAAATGCACAGCACTTTATAAATGTTATAGGCAGCAATGTTCCATTTGTTGCTATGAAGTTTAATAAGAGACGAACACATACCGTATATACTCGCGTATAAGCCGAGTTTTTCAGCCCAAAAATTGGGCTGAAAAGTACCCCCTCGGCTTATACGCGAGTCATACGGCAGCCCGAGCAGCCCCAGCAGCCCCGTAATCCAGGGACCCCCAGCCTGACTCCGGTCACCTGTAAAGGAAAATATACTTATCACTGTCCCGCTGCCGTCCGCGCCCGCATCTGCCGACATCCCGATCCTCCATCTTCATGCGTCTTCTTCCTGTTTCCTGTGTTCGTCGCAGCAATGACGTCATTGCCGGCGCCGGTGAAATTAACTGTTTGTTTTGCCGAATTGTAAGAACATTGATGAAAACCTGGTACCAATGGCAGACCTTGCGGATTTTCAAAAAGGCCAAATTGCTGGTGTTCGTATGGCAGGCGCTAGTGCAACAGAAAGTGCCCGAATGCTTGGCGTGTCAAGAGGTACTGTCTCCAAAGTAATGACTGCATTTAAAAGAGAAGGAAAAACGTCTGCAGCAAAGCACAGGTCCGGCTGAAATTCGAAGTTGACTGAGAGAGATCGTCGGACTCTAAAGCGAATTGTGAGAGAGGATCGCAAGACCACGACTCCGAAAATCACTGCTGAGCTCAATGAACACCTACAGAACTCAGTTTCCACGAAAACCGTTTGTCGGGAGCTGCACAAATCTGGATTCCACGGAAGAACTGCAATTAGAAAACCGCTGCTCTCAATGACAAATGTTTCCAAGCATTTAGAGTGGTGTATAAACCTCCAGAATTGGTCCCTCGAGCAGTGGAAACGTGATATTCTCAGATGAATCATCATTTACTCCATTTTCCGACCTCCGGCCGAGTGTACATTTGGAGACAGCCGAAAGAAGCATTCCATCCAGACTGCCTTCTCCTAACCGTAAAACATGGCGGAGGTTCTGTGATGAACTGGGGTGCTATTTCGTAGAGATCAGCCGGGCCAATGATATCACCTTGTATGAATCCATACCTGGGAGAATTGAGGCTGTAATCGCCACAAAAGGTGGACTTACACCCTATTAAAGTAACTTTTGTTAATTTTTCCTGGTGTTTCCATTATTTTGGCCAACTCCTGTATATATATATATATATACATATATATATATATATATATATATATATATATATATATATATACACACATGTATACACTACCGTTCAGAGGTTTGAACCTGTGCTGGTGATAGAAAATACAGTGGAGCCCACACCAATTTTTTTTCTAATTTATTTATTTGAATAATTAAATAAAAATAGGGCTCCTCTTATTTTCCATTGCCAAAGAGGATAACATCATGCAGCGGCGGTGGCAGCCAGTAGCTGCTTGGTTTACTTCTGCTGACAATAGGAAATACAGCGAATCCCTACAGATTTTTTACCAGGAAATTAAACACTTTATTAAAAAAACCAGAGAAACAGGTTTTTAAGCAAAAATACATTTATTTACATACATTACACACAGGGAGGAGAGTGCACAGAGGGAATACTGCTCAATGCAGAGAGCACTTGAAGTGAGAAGACAGCACAGGTTCTAAAGAGACAGCACACAAGGGGGAGAGAGCGCAGTCAGGGGGGAGAGACAGCACACAAAGGGAGTCAACTCAAAGCAGAGAGCACACGAGGGGAGAATGAACAGGGGGAAGACAGCTGAAAGAAGAGAGAGTGGGCAGGCCAAGAGTGCAAGGGGAGAGAGTGCACAGGGGGTGATGGCCACCACTTTCAACACCATAGAGCCTGCTCTCCTTGTGATGTTACTGCCCTCCCAATGCAATAGCATTGAGCCTCCATCTAGAATATATATATATATATATATATATATATATATATATATATATATATATATATATATTATGAGGTCCCTTCCCCTCCCTGTGTGGAGCCCACTGGGATGGGGTACTCAGTGCCGGACCGGTGTACTGCTGGGGGATGTCACGGCGGTCCTGGTCACACAAGTAAATGGGGTGTATTTATAAGGGATTAGGTTTGTCGCGACACCACCCACGGGTTGTGGTCAGTTAGGGGATCACCGCTGCTGCAGAACCTCCAGGGATGATGTTTTGGCAGCTTTAGATGGAACGGCTCTCCGCAGGTAGGGCCTGGTTTCCTGGGGCAGTGGTAATTAAAGTCTGTGATGGTGGTTATAGATGTTGCAGGAAAGTAGGGGTACTAGTAGAAATTATGAGAGTGGAGGCAATGGCAGTTTATGAGGGCAAGTGGTGCTTCAGCACAAGGATCACACACACTCACATTTATTGTCGTTTTCCAAGTCTTTACTAAGCAGATGGTAAAGCAGAGTATTGTCCACGAAGTCTGTACCGGGGCCGGGTTGCTCCCACCCTGACCGGGTCCTTGGCTTCCTACTTCTGCACTTTGTGTGTGGCCCTGCTGCCACTTTTAGCTGAACTGCTGGCCCTGTCTCCTCTCACGGGTACCAATCTGCTAGGCAACTTGAGTCCTCTGTGTCACTGGCCCCTCCGTGTTGCTTTGCTATGGTACAGTGAAGATGGTGGACCTTCACTATCCCAGTATTCACTGTCCTGTCTGTCTCAGGCACAGCCTCGGATCTGGTATCCATCCTAAGTGCCTCTCTGGGGTGACTTTAGGGTAACTCCTTGTCCCGAATGTGTTCCTCTGTTTCTCTGACTCCTTCCCTCAGACCCCTCAGGACCTCCACTCCAACTCGACTCTCCTCCAACTCCAGACTCAAATTAAACTGAACTGTCACTCCTGCTCTGACGTAAAAAACATTAGCTCCTCCCACTCTTGCAGGTGCCACCTAAGCTCCTCCCACTTTCTAGTGTAGTGTTGTGTAGGGAGTAAACCTGTGTTGCTGTTCTGTGGCACATTAACCCTTGGGGTGTCACATTTCCCCTTAGTAAAAGACAGTACTCTGGGACTGTGGAACAACAAAGAAACAAAGAATTAATACAATTAATATCTACAGAGACTTAAAAGAAAAAACTACAAAAATCACTAAAATTCAAAAAGAATCCAAAAAATTTAAAAAGCAGTCCTTCCGGGGGTATAGTCTATTGCCTCCGAGCTGATGAATACATACAAGAAAGTTTATACCACAACCAGTCCGTGGTAGTATGGTTCATAAAAAATAAAAGGAAAAAGTTTGAAGAATATGCAAGAAGTTCATACAGGATAGTCTCTGTAGGTACTGGGCTTTTTTAATGTTGCATTAACTATGTACATTTGTCCACGGGCGTATCTGCTTAGGAGGCCTGGATTCTCTACACCACCCCCAGGCACTTTCTTTCCCTAACTTAATGTGCATGGGGGTTAATCCAATTCCTCCACCCTCTTGGACACTATCTACCGGGTGTAATTTATATTTACACTAACATATTTACATTTTACAGTTAATTTGACCTTTTAATCCCTGTACCTAGCTGGTAACTGACCTCTGGTACTACGCTCTGATCTGCGTAAAACGGGTATACTACTTGCATGTAGCCTATTGGTGCTGGTGGGCATGTACCTACTTGTAGTGTTTGGTACTATGGTAGATGAAGATCTGACTGTAGGACTGGCAAGCTCACTGGGACCAGGAATTGATTCTTCCTCTACGGGTTCTACTTCCAGTTCTTCAAGTCTTGGGACTTATTCGGGTAATACGGGTTCTGGTGTTGGTTCCACCATTGGAGGGAAACCTATCATTGGTACTACAACTGCTCCGTAGTAATTTGGCCATGTTTTGGGGAAATCTCCTAGCACCATATGAAATACTTCATCTTCCTTCTCTGGTATTGTTACTTCTGGTGTCTTCAGGGTTTCAGGACACAGTTTGAGATGATCTCTGGACACAACTGCTGAAGTTCTTCCTTCATCTTTGCTTATTAGACACATTTTAGCATTATCTAGATTGGATGGTAAGACTGAGTATGGGATGGTTTCCCACTGATTATCCAATTTGTTAGTGCGTCTCTTTCTTTTGAGAACTTGCTCACCGGGTTGTAATGGAGTTGCTTGAGCACTTTGGTTATAGGTTCTCTCTTGTCTTGCTCTAGCTTGCTGAAGATTTTTCTCTTTGCACTCTTGTACTAGGCGATACTGTTGCTGACGTAGGGTATCCCAATTGGATTCTTCAACTTCTGTGTCTGGTTTCAGAATTCCCATATCTAAGTCAATTGGTAGCTTACCGGGTCTTGCACACATAAGATAAGCTGGGGTGCAGCTTGTAGAACTCACTGGAACATGGTTGTATAAGTCTACCAAATCGGGTAATTTATCTAGCCATTGATTTCTCTCAGATTCTGGTAGCGTCTTCAACAGGTCAATTACAATATGGTTCATCTTCTCACATAAACCATTTGTTTGAGGATGGTATGCTGTCGTGCGGATCTTCTTACAGCCGTACATATTGCAGAATTCTTGTAAAATCTCTGATTCAAAGGCTGGACCTTGGTCTGCAAGGACTTGTTCCGGGTAACCATGCGGTCTACAGAAATGGGTCTGAAATGCTCTTGCAGGTCCTTGACGGGTACCACCACTAAGAAGCGTGCATAATGGTCCACGATGGTTAAGGCATAGGCATAGCCTGACCGGCTTGGTGACAACTTGACGTGGTCTAATGCAACTAACTCTAGTGGTTGCTTGGTTACTATGGACTGGAGTGGGGCTCTCTGCTGATCTCTTCTTCTGAGGATGCATGGGCCACATTTTCTACACCAATCTTCAATTGATTTTCTCATGCCAACCTAGTAGAATCTCTCTCTTAGGAGCACTTCCAACTTCTTCCATCCGAAATGACCTGCACCGTCGTGGTAGGCTTCTAAGACCATTTTGACGTCTCACTTGGGTACGATTATCTGCCAGACCAATTCATGTGTTTTAGGATTGGTGTGCCTTCTGCAGAGCTTCCCTTGATACAGGAACAACTTGCCTCTCTCTTTCCAGAGTTGTTGGGTCTCTGCCGGGGCGTACCAATCTGCTAGGCAACTTGAGTCCTCTGTGTCACTGACCCCTCCGTGTTGCTTTGCTATGGTACAGTGAAGATGGTGGACCTTCACTATCCCAGTATTCACTGTCCTGTATGGCTCAGGCACAGCCTCGGATCCGGTGTCCGTCCTAAGTGCCTCTCCAGGGTGAGTTTAGGGTAACTCCTTGTCCCGAATGTGTTCCTCTGTTTTTCTGACTCCTTCCCTCAGACCCCTCAGGATCTCCACTCCAACTCGACTCTCCTCCAACTCCAGACTCACACTAAACTGAACTAACTATCACTCCTGCTCTGAGGTAAACAACATTAGCTCCTCCCACTCTTGCAGGTGCCACCCTAGCTCCTCCCACTTTCTAGTGTAGTGTTGCATAGGGAGTAAACCTGTGTTGCTGTTTCTGTGGCACATTAACCCTTGGGGTGCCACACCTGCACTCTGTATGAAGCACCTGGAATAAAAGCTGCTGCTCGCATCGTGTACTGGTGAGTGCTGTTTCTTTCTCCAAGCTCATTATTTGCATAGTGTACTTGAAACTGAGCAATGTCAGCATGCTGGCATACCAGATTTATTAACTAGCTGATGCAGCAGGTTCATAGCCGCCCCCTGGTCTGGTGTGGTGCCCGGTCTTACTGATTTGACAGAATATATATATATATATATATATATATATATATATACACATTACCATTCAAAGTTTGGGGTCATTTGGAAATCTCCTTATTTTTGAAAGAAAAGCACTTTTTTTCAATAAAGCTAACATTAAATTAATCAGAAATATACTCTATACATTGGTAATGTGGTAAATGAATATTCCAACTGCAAACGTCTGGTTTTTAATGCAATATCTACAGTACATAGGTGTATAGAGCACAACCACCACTCCAGTGTTTTAGTTTGTTTTGGTACATGGTGTTTGTTACATGTGTAGGGAGGCTAATGGATGTTTAAAAAACCCTAGAAAACCCTTGTACAAGTATGTTAGTACAGCTGAAAATGGTTTGGCTGATTAAATAAGCTGTAAAATTGACCTTCCTTTGAGCTACATTAGTTGAGAATCTGGAGCATTACATTTGTTTGTCTATGAAACTTTCAAAATGGCCAGAAAAAGAGAACTTTCATGTGAAACTCAACAGTCTATTCTTGTTCTTAGAAATGAAGGCTATTCCATGTGAGAGGTTGCCAAGAAACTCAAGATTTTCTACAATGGTGTTTACTACTCCCTTCAGAGGAGAGCACAAACAGGCTCTAACCAGAGTAGAAAGAGACATGTGAGTCCCCGCTGCACAACTGAGCAACAAGGCAAGTACATTAGAGTCTCTAGTTTGAGGAATCGCCGCATCACAGCTCCTTAACTGGCAGCTTCATTAAATAGTACCTGCAAAATGCCAGTGTCGATGTCTACAGTGAAGAGGCAACTCTGAGACGCTGGCCGTCAGGGCAGAGTGGCAAAGAAAAAGCCATATCTGAGAATGGCTAATAAAAGTAAAACATTCATATGCACAAAAGAACACAGACATTGGACAGAGGAAGATTTGAAGTGTTATGGACAGACAAATCAAAGTTTGAGGTGTTTGGATGGCACAGAAGAACATTTGTGAGATGCAGAACAACTAAAAAGAAATAAGTGCCCATCATGCCAATCCAACATGTGAGAGGGGCTTCAGGAAGCATGGGGTAAAATTTCTCAAGATTACCTCAGCAAGTTAACAGCTAGAATGCCAAAGGTCTGCAATGCTGTAAATGCTAGAAAAGAAGCATTCTTTGACAAAAGAAAAGTTTGAAGGAGAAAATTATTATTTCAAATAAAATTCAATATTTCTAACCTTGTTAATGTCTGAACTATATTTTCTATTCATTTGCAACTCATTTGATAAATTAAAGTATGAGTTTTCATGGAAAACACCAAATTGTCTGGGTGACCCCAAACTTTTGAACAGTGTAGATAGAAATTTACCTGAAGAATACCATGATTAATGACCAAAATGCATTTGGTTTACTGATTTTAGAATAAATATGTTCATTGGGTTTTTACCTTAGTGGTTCACTGACTCTTTTATTTACATTTTGCAAAATGTATTGGAGCAAAGATTAATTTCAAAACACTAATTATGCATAAGGTTAGTATAAGAAATCAGAGATAACGATCTTTATGTTTCATACACTGAGAATCCTAAGCATTTATAGAGACGTTCTTTTTCTGCTGTGTCACTGTTTGATTATGATTGGACAACTCATACAACCCCAGCAAAAACTATCTGATAGCACTTACTTGGATCTAACAAAGCTTAAGTTATCAGATACCAAAAAATTTGATAATATTTCTGCAATGGAGAGGTGAAAAAAATGTTTAATTCCACACTGCAGCCGCTAAGTTTTATGTCCATTTGAACATGCTCTCGGTATTCCTGTTGAGAACGTGACTAAATGAATGTCATCCAGATAAGTCACCACAAATCTACCCACCACAGAGCAAAACAATGCCATTTATGAAACTCTAAATAAACACTGAAGAGTTAGTCAACCTAGACAGCATTACCAGATTTTCAATATAACCCTCAGGCATATTAAAAGTGGTTTTCCATTTTTACCCTGCTGAACACTTATGCAGTTATATGCCCCCCTTAAGTCAATCTCAGAAAACCTTTTAGCTCCAGCAAATTAAACAAGTCCAGTATGAGGGGATAAGGATAGAGATTGTGGACTGTAATTGTTTAAATCTCTCTAAAGTCCAAGCATGGACGCAACCCTCCATCTTTATTCATAACAAAGAAAATCCCATGGAAATTGAAAGTACATATACTGTATGCCCCTCGGGCAGACTTTTCTGAATATACTCTTTAAAGACCTCTCTTTCTGGAAGTAAGAAGTTAAACAAGTTAGGCTAACATCACAAAACAATCACTGATCTCAGGGAGACCAATCAAAGAAAACACTGAAGGCAGCCGGCAAACGCGCTCAAACACAGTGAAATCCTAGGTGCATTGCCCCCTGGAAAATACAAATATGCAAATAGACTCCATGGAGCCTCATTTAGGAGTCTCAAATATGGTACAAGTCAGATATCCCTCCCGGGAAGGACCTAGCCATGGTATGGCTGCTAGAGGAGAACACCATAACCACCATATTAAGTGGCTCTTTCAGTCAATATCCAGCTCTTTATGAGTTTAAAGATATGACAAGGGAAATACCAAAGCCAGGTATCTATCCATAGATAGCTGTTTTGGGGTTTTGTTCCTCATCAGTGTGAAGTAGGATTTTGGCTAGGTGGAAGTAATGCCTGGTAGACCAATATCATGAAACAATCACTGATCTCAGGTAGACCAGTCAAAGAAAACACTGCGGGCAGTGCTGTCTAGTCCCGTGTTTGAGACTCCTAAATGAGACTCCATGGACTCTATTTGCATAAACAAAGTTAGACTGGCATTTTGGCACCTTGTATAAATTCGATAGCACTATCATGTACCACACAAGGTCTCACAAAACACATCACCAAAGTCCTGAATGAGTTCTGGAAGGTGAGATCTCAAAGAAGTGAAAGATAAGCAACTAGAATAACAAACGTCACCTCAAGACTTAACTTCTTGAGTCTCCTAAGTTATAGTATAATTGTGTTTAACGTGCCAAAGCAAGCGCAACACTAATTCTGCAGGTAAAAAAGAAAACACTAGAAATGAAATAGATGTATCTTCGTTCATACATCCTGACCAACAAGGTCATGTAGCTTAGAGAAAGAGAAGAATTATCAATCGCTGAAACTTGAATGCATAGACCAAGAATAGAGAAACTATATCTACAGTTAAAAGATAAATCATGATCAAAGAGATTCAAAGCAATACCTGAATCCACAAATGCAGGTGTAAAGATACAATTATTTTTAGTTTCCAAGGACATCTGTTGAACAAAACCCTGACATCTATACCAGAGATAGGCTGGGATCACAGTAGCATTTTTCACATGCGTTTTTGGAGACCTGCGTTTTCAAAAACGCATGTAAAAAACGTACCCATAGGCCCCCATGTTAAAAAACGCATGCCCTAATAGCCAAAAAGCATGTGTGACAGTCCCATGCGTTTTTGGTGCTTTTCCAAAAACGCATGCGTTTTTTAATATGGGGCCTTATGGGAAACGCATGCAAAAACTCATGTACAATTAGTGTCATTCAAAAACGCATGCGTTTCCCTTAGGAGCCCATGTTAAAAAAACGCATTCGTTTTAGAAAACGCATGCGTTTTTTTAACATGGGCTCCTATGGGAAACGCATGCGTTTTTGAATGGCACTAAAAGGTACTAATTGTACATGCGTTTTTGCATGCGTTTTCCATAGGGGCCCATGTTATAAAAACGCATGCGTTTTTCAAAACGCACCAAAAAATAGTACATGCACTATTTTTGGGTGCAAATTCCAAAACTCAGCCAAAAACGAAGGGAGCCATCAGACACCTTAAAAAACTCATGATGACATGAAAAACGCATGTAAAAAAGCATGCGTTTTTAAAAGGCACGAAAAAAACGCATGACCACAGCCTTAGTCTCAAACTCTTGGAATCTACATCTTCACACTTAAGGTTTTTTCTATTCTTTTTGAAAACATTAATGCGCCTGAAACATTGAAATATAATGTTACTAGAGCGGCCACAATATAAATAAATATGAGTTGGGGACGATGTGATGAAGAAAGACGTCACCAAAATACCCTTAAATGTGTTTCTATTCCTCAAACATCTGTCTAGACAAATAACCACGCTTAGTTACAGCCTCCTCCAAAGACTACAGGAAGGAATTGTATGTCAGCCTGTCCTTTATTTAACCTGATAATCCCAATTCTTTTTTTGTAAAATATGTATTTTTTAAAATTTGCTGAGTCCATTATAGGAATAAAAACAGCCTTGGGCTGTCATACTATAATGTATGGACACCTGTTGTGTGGCACAACTCAGTGAGGACAGCAGGAAGGGAATAATAGGAAGGTCCTTATAATAGGGAGATTGCAAAGTATTCACTGATCTCAGGGAGACCAGTCCAAGAAAACACTGCGGGCAGCTGGCTAAAGCGCTCAACCACAGTGAATTCCTAGGCACATTGCCCCCTGGGAAATATGAATATGCAAATAGAGTCAATACTCAACCCTGTCTCAGCAGAGCAGCCAGCCCTCCGTCCCTTAGATGTGGACAAGTAAAAGACCATTTCCTCCTAGCAATGAGAAGGCTAAGCATTTGAATTTCACCATCTGCAAGCTGTTGGCTACAGAAATGCTGCCTTTCTGCCTGGTGGACACAGAGGATTTTAGAGACCTTATGTCCGTCGCAGTGCCCCAGTACCAGATGCCCAGTCGCCACTACTTTTCCAAGAAAGGTGTTCACGCGCTACACCTGCAGGTGGCAGACAACATCACCGCTTCCTTGACAAACTCAGTGTGTGACAGGGTGCATTTCAACACAGACACTTGGACCAGTAAGCATGGACAGGGGCGCTGACTGGGCACTGGTTAACTATGGTGAGAGCTGGAGAAGGGTCTTCTGTTAAAGTCTTGCCATCCCCACGAGTTGTGCGTTCATCCTCTGTAGGTGGAAGTTCCTCCACTGCTTCTGCCTCTTCAACCTTATCTCGGTCCTCCACCTCCGTCCAAAGCCTGTCTGGTAATGCCATCCACATTGTAACTGCAGAGAAGGAATCCTGCAAACCTCCTTACTATGATGGCAGCAGGGCTCAACGCCGTCAGGCGGTCTTTACCCTGAAATGCCTGGGAAATGTGAGTCACACAGCTGAGGAGTTGTGGTCAGTTCTGGCGACTGAGTTTGAGAAATGGTTGTCTCCACTCAACCTGCAGCCAGGGAAGGCCGTGTGCGACAATGCTGCAAACCTTAACTTAAAGTGGCCACTTGACTTAAAGGGCCACTTCATATGGTGGTTATGGTGTTCTCCGCAAGGAGCCACCCCTTGGCTGGGTCCTTCCCTGGAGGGATATATGGCTAGTTCTGTGTTTGAGGCTCCACAGACTCTATTTGCATATAATAGGGAGATGGAAGAGAGGTCACCTCCTAAAGCTCACCTGAGGCTGGACCCTGCATTCCCTAATGTCCCTATATGGGTCCTTCCCCCTGTTGCCATCATGTGACTAAGCCCTCACTTGCCCTGCACTAACTCTGCATTAACCCTGGCTGATGTGCAGGCTGTCGATGACACTGGTCTCACCACAGCAATAACACAAGATGAGGAAGGGATGAAAGACAGAGAGAAGATAGATGCTAAAAACAATTCCTAACTCTTCTAATGCAGCAAAACTTGAGAGCTGCAATTGACAGAACTTGTTAGCTTCTTCCAGAGACAGGCTCCTTCCAATGTTATCAGCATAGAAAAGGAGTCTGACTGGTGTCAGATGGTAAAACACAAAAGACTGTACCCTCTGATCTCAGCCTCACCAGAGGTCTTGCTGAGTTGAACACAGTCATGACATAGACCTTATAAATACCCTAATAGGCACATTTGAACCGGAATATTATGCTTCCATTTAAAAAAAAAAATGACATAATGTTCTTAAAATATATAATTAACATCTGTGGGAAAATTTCTTCCATAAAATATAAAAGAAATATAATATAAGACATCACTTTTTTGCATCCCTATGTGCATAACAGCATATAATTTTTAAAATATAGTTTTTTTTAACGAATTTCACTTTGACATTCTTTCTAAGAGCCAAGCTTTTTTTTCTGTTTATTTCAATGCATGATTGTCCAGTGGATGCTAAAAAGATGCTCTTTTGTGAAGAGTCTTAAATACTGTAGTTGTTCAGCACATACATATTGTGCAGATGAATTTTTCTGACTGCACTTAAGCAATAGTTTTATTACCAAATAAGTAGCTTTGTCCCTTGTCATACAGGAAGAAGAAATCTCTTTTAATACCCAATTATACTGAATCACTGTTAAATCTGCTTAAATGCCTCTTCAGGTGCTCTTGAACATATGAAATAAATTCCTTGTTTAACAAAATTACATTATTAGAATACTATTTAGCCTTAAAGTAGACTACCAAAGTAGACAATAAGTACTGGCATATGTTTCTATAATAAATAAAATATGCAAATTGTCTCTTAAGAGAGGAAGATTACTTGAACTCTAGAGCCACCTTTTAGAAGTAGCAGTCCAAAAAGTCAAAAACCAACCTTTAACGAGCCTTGTCTTGTGACAGGATTTAAACCAGATCGGAACCTCAATTTGTAGACATGGTTTTTCGGGGAAATGCTACTCATCAGTGCAAAGTATGGCTGGCTTCACACCTGTGGACCACTCCGCAGTGTCCTGCAGAGGGGATCCACAAGCTGACCGCAGCCACCGCAAGCCCCTAACATGTCACGTTCCTGGTGCGGACGAGAGTGTGTGATTTGTGTGCAGGCATCCACCTGCGTGCAAATCACATATTGCAGTGAATGGGAGCGCACTGTCATGAGTAGTCAGTGTATTCAAGGAGTCGTCTTCTGGAACTGCGCAGGACAAAGTCTTCTCCAGCAGTTGCAATACCACATGTTTCACGGGAAATGAGGAGACCTTTCAGAGGTTGCAGAGCAGGCAAGAAGATCCAGTTCTGGAGGAGAAGGTTAAAACCTGCGGTCCCATCCATCATCATGGGTAATGTACGATCGCTTGGTAACAAGTCGGATGAATTGCTGGCTCTGAGTAAGACCCAGAAGGAGTTCAGGGAATGCAGTCTCATGTGCTTTACAGAAACCTGGTTGCATGAGGACGTCCCAGATTCATGTGTATCGGTACCAGGGTTTCATATGGTTCGGGCTGACAGGGACAGAGTGAAGTGCGGTAAGAAGAAGGGTGGATGAGTGATACTGTACATTAACAACAGATGGTGTAATCAGGGGCATGTAACAGTAAAGGAGAGACATTGTTGCCCAAACATTGAGCTATTAGCAGTGGGCCTCAGGCCTTACTATCTGCCTAGAGAATTCTCTCTTGTTATTGCAGTGGTGTCGTATATACCACCATCTGCAAATCCAGAGGCAGCTGGGGAAGTACTGTCTGGGGTGATTGCCCGGCTTCAGACGAAACACCCTAACTCTCTAACTGTCATTTCTGGGGATTTTAATCGAGCCAAGATCTCATTACCAAAGTTCTATCAATATGTCAAATGTTCTACACGGGACAATTATATATTGGATCTCCTCTATGCCAGTGTTAAGGATGCTTACTCATCATCGGCATTGCCCCCCCTGGGGAAATCTGACCACAACTTCATACTATTGTCTCCAGCCTATCAACCAGTTGTCTGCAAACAACCAGTGACAATTAAACAGATAAGGAAGTGGTCTCCGGCAGCAGAGAAGAGGTTACAAGACTGCTTTGATTGCACAGACTGGGAGGTGTTATGTGCCAGGGAACATAATGATGATGTTAATGAGGTTACCGGGAGAGTTACTGATTACATCAACTTTTGCACTGACAATATTGTACCTATTCATGAGATTCGGTGTTATGCAAACAACAAGCCTTGGATTACAAAAGAATTGAAACATCTACTAAACAGGAAAAAAAAGCTTTTAAAAGGAAAGACAAGAAGGAGATGAAAATTGTACAGAGAGACTTAAAGGGGAAAATTAAGATTGCCCGTGAAGCATTCAGAATTAAATTGGAAAATAAATTGTCACACAACAACTCCAGAGAAGTGTGGGCTGGAATGAAGCTATTGACTAGGTTTAAGGCAAGGTCAGATCAGGGGGGTGGGGGGCTGATCATGGCTAATGAGATGAATGAGTTTTTCAACAGATTCAACGATAAATGTGCAATGTCAACAGGGGAGAAGGCCGGGGAGCGACAAGCAATATCAACTGGGAGGAGGAAGTTGGAGACTTTCTTGATCTCAGAAAATGATGTGAGGGAACAGTTTAGTAAGCTGGTCATTGGTAAAGCAGCAGGGCCTGATGGTATCTGTCCACGTGTCCTCAGAGTGTGTGCAAATCAGTTGTGCACTGTCTTCCAGCACCTGTTTAACTGGAGCTTACAATCACAGAGAGTACCAATTCTATGGAAGACTTCTTGCCTGGTGCCGGTTCCCAAGACTACCTTCCCGAGCTCCCATAACGACTATAGACCGGTGGCCTTAACATCGCATGCGATGAAGTCCTTGGAGAGAATTGTACTTGCCTACTTGTGTCCGAGGGTGTCTGCTTTTATGGACCCCCTTCAGTTTGGGTATCGGCAGAGTCTAGGGGTGGACGATGCTGTAGCATATCTGCTACAAACAGTACATTCCTTTTTGGACAATGATGGAACCACTGTACGTGCCATGTTCTTCGATTTCTCCAGTGCATTCAACACCTTACAGCCACTATTATTACGTAAAAAGCTGGTTGAAATGGCGGTTGATGAGGGACTAGTGAATTGGATCATTGATTACCTGTCGGACAGGCCTCAGTTCGTAAGGTTGGGGGCGGCCGTATCGGATAGTGTTCGGAGCAGTGTTGGAGCCCCTCAGGGAACGGTGCTGTCGCCATTCCTTTTTACGTTATACACAGCTGATTTTCAGTATAAATCAGACCTTTGTCACCTTCAGAAGTACTCTGATGATTCAGTGATAGTCGGAGGTATTGAGAGAGGCCGGGGGGAGGAGGAATACAGAAGGGTAGTCTCGGACTTTGTTGACTGGTGCCAGGCTAACCATTTAGAACTCAACGTAAAGAAAACCAGGGAGTTGGTGTTGAGTTATGGAAGGTGCATGAAGGATTCCTTACCTATCACTATTGATGGTCAGGATGTGGAGATGGTGGAGAATTTCAAATATTTAGGGGTTCACCTGGACAGCAAGCTTGATTGGAGGTGCCATATGGAGAAGGTTTGCAAGAAAGGGATGAGTAGACTTTACTTCCTAAGGAAATTAAGGTCGTTTAATGTGTGTAGCAAAATGCTTGAAATGTTCTACCAATCTATTGTGGCGAGTGCAATCTTTGCTGCAATAATATGCTGGGGTAGTAGTGTGCGCACAGCTGACGCTAATAAGCTGAATAAACTTATCAAGAAGGCTAGTGCGGCGGTGGGTCTACAACTTAGGACTTTCGAGGAGGTTTTAGAGGATATAATTAATAAGAAATGCAAGGCTATAATGAGCAACAATACACACCCGCTCTCTGAACTGTTTGCGAAGCAGAAGAGCACATTCAGCAAGCGTCTAATCCAACTAATGTGTAAAAAGGAAAGATACAGAAAATCGTTTGTTCCGACAGCTGTGGGGATGTTTAACAAATGTATAAGTGTAAAGCGTCCCAAGACTATGTGAAGTTCTATGTGTATGGGGGGAATAGGTGAGGTACATGTACCAGTCTACCCACATCTGCTGTCCATATAGACTTATTTTGTAAAGTGTGAAATGTTCTTGATCTTTGTTCTGCTGCTGTAATACTGTAATTTCCTCCTGGATCAATAAAGTTTATCTTATCTTATCTTATCTTATAAACATAGGGACTTGTGGTGGCTGCGGTCAGCTTGCGGATCCCCTCCGCAGGACTCGGCAGAGGGTTTTGCAAGTGTGAAGCCACCCTATGAGATCGGATCTGGCTGTATGAGAGGCTAAAGGGTTATCTGCAAATTAAGATTCTCCTCTGGTATTAATCCTAATTCATATGACAAGTCTCATTGAAGGGCCGTTTTTGGCTTTTAGAATCGCTATGTCCAGTAGGTGGCACTACAGTTCAAGTCCTTTTCCTCTCTGAAAAGACAGTTTGTATATTTTATTTCCCAAAGGAGCATTGAGACTTTTAAGTCTACTAATAACTGGTATGCCAGATCTGGTTTGTAACTCTCCACAAGAAGAAAAGCTTACCTCTTAGACTATACTAAATAAAGAAACATTGTAAGAGTTTTTTAAATCAAATACAAGGATGCAGATTAGGAAAAGAGGTGGATAAATTTGTATTTTGAGTTATTTTATATTGTATACTATTGAAGTACAAACTGGGAAAGCTAGAGTGTTTCAGAGAAAACAAATTAAAAAGAAGCCTTGAATAGAGATGGGCAAACTTCCGTATCTTGCCGGGTTTGTGACCGGCGTTGGCCTGTTAAATCAAGTAAACAGTTAATGCACATAATATACTTACTAGGTTTGCGTTCTCCCTTCCTTCTGTGCCGTGGTGTTGAGTCACTTCCGAGCGGCCCCTTATCTTCTGGTCATATGTGATTGGCTGTTGGAGCTAGTCAAGTGAATATTCTCAGAGGATAATGAGAGGCCCGGAGGTGACACAGCGCCGCGGCACAGCTGAAAGAGAGAACGCAGACCCTGTTAGTATAATGAGTATTGTTATTAATTCTTTGATCACTTTAACAGGGCAACACAGGTCACAAACCTGGCAAAAAATGAACAGTTAACTCATATCTAGCCTTGAATAAAGGGAAAAGCCAAAGTACAACTCCCTGTTGGCCAGTCCAAGATTGATTGACAAGACAAATGTACCACTTGCAAACGCAATGAAATAAAGTCAAAGTCAAGTTGACAGAAAAAGTTTTGGTACCGCGTTAGCCTGTTGAGAAAATGTTGATTGCTGTCAGTGTGAGAAATAAGATAACGATCCGGTAGTTGTAATACCTTTTTATGACTAACAAAAATAAAATAAGTGATTTTAGAAGGCGAGCTTTCGAGACGTCTTAGGTCTCTTCATCAAGCGTGGTATGACAAAATATTGAAAGAAACTCAAAATATATACATGCACAACTAGAATGATTGACATTTAACCAAATAAACAAAAAAGCCTGCAAATTTGCACTTCATTAAGGAAGTGGAGAAACTCCAGTGCCACATTTAAGCAGCTCCTCAAAGTCATAGTCGCTTTCCAACAAGCTTTTAATATGACTAAGGGATTTGTGCCAGATCAGAACCCCAACCTACAGACGCTGTGTTTCGGGGTAACTGCCCCTCATCAGTGTAGTGTGTGGGATATTCTGATCTGGCTGTGTGAGTGGGCTAAGACAAGGTCTGGGAACTTGCTATCTACCTCGTGTAGGGGTGCCTTAAGGTAGATAGCAAGTTCCCAGACCAAAAAAGCCTGGACATTTAGCTAAATAAACAAAGCAGCCTGGAGAGGGTCCTTAATCAGCCAGGCTGTGTCTTTGAACAACATTGTTCAGATGTTATAATGAGCCATAAAACCATCGCTTTGATTTAAACCATACTAAATAGAGTCAAATGTTCTAATGAGTTTGGATTCACAGATCTTTCGATGTTTTTGTGATTTGAAATTACCTCTTAAAATTAAAATTTTCATTTTTTCAATGTTATGTCCTTGGCTAGAAAAATGTTTAGCAACTGGAAGTTGGTTATTTTTGTGTGTAATTGTGTACGATGAGACTTCATCCTTACTCTTAGCGTTACATATCCCAGAATGATTGTCCTATATGGCCTTCCTATAATGCAGCTCTAGAGCTCTATTTACTCTACTTTATAGTGACAGTACAGTCTACAAATATGATAACAGGCTAGTGATATTCTGCAATATTAACCCATAAAATGGATACAGTACAGTTGGAATTCTAAAAGTAAAACAGATATAAATATAATAAAAAACAGGAGATGTAAATAGTAGATTTAATAAAATGTAACAATAAAACATTCATCAGGTTCAAGGTCTGATCTTCACACCCCATGTTTTTGTAAGTGTACAAGACCATGAATAAAGGAGATGTGTGAGGACCTCAGAAACAGAGTCGTTCATACTCATTAGGCTGGAAAATGTTACAAAACCAACTCTAAAGAGATTCATGAACTGGGATGACTCCCTTGTGTAATAATAACTGCATGTAAAAGATTTAAATGCAGTTATTGCTGAAAGGTTCACAAACTTTCAAGCATCACTGTATTCAGAATGATCACACATTAAAATCAATTGCCTCACTGTTTGACTTTGTGCAAAGCGTGAAATAATAAAACTTTGATACAATAATTTACTAGTATTTTAATTACCATCTAGAAGGTCAAGGTTGTAAATATAGAAGATAATAATGTTTGGGGTTTATTTTATATTTTTAAAGGTCATTATCAGGAGGCATTTCCACTTTTTATGTGAAAAAAAAATATATTTCTTGTGTTACATATTTATATGTCAATCTAGACATTACTGGGAAATGTGCTACAGCAGATTATCAGTCTTCTAAGGTTAGTTAACTGCTCCTCATTTTTATTTTGCTAGCTCAAAGCCCATGAAAACCCCAGGATTGACATAAGAAAATGCAAAAAGTATCTAAAAATATTCAATTGAACAATTAGCACCAGGGTGGCTTATCTTCATGCCAGAAATTGTGTTATTTTACTTTGATTGAAAATCCATCTGACGGTTGTAGATAATATTTGGTTGCCAACAAGACAAATAAAAATGGTAGAGCTTCTTCTATTGGAATAATTCTTAGTATATCGGTAAAATGTAAATAGTGTTAATTAATTGATTATAATAAATACATAAATACTATTTTTGTTGGTTTTGCATCTTATATCGACTAAAATAACATTAGGCTGCGTTCACACATTGCGTATTTTGAAAAGCGCAGCAAAATTCGCAATGTGTTTTGTGTCTGCCAGCAAAGTGAATGGGAAATTCACTTTGCCATGCAGACAGTGCGTAAAAATACGCAGTGCTTTTTCAGAGAGAAAACGCAGTTGCGTAAAGAATTGAGATGTCACAGAGGGGAGGAAGAATCCTGCTTCCTCCTCCCCTCTGTGACAGCTGTGACCGCCTATTAGATTTTGCAGTGTATTAATATACACTGCGAAATCTAAATTAAACAAAGGCAAGTGTATGAAAAATAAAAGACTTTACTGTCCGACTCCGACGCCTTTTCCCGGTGTTCGGTGTCCGGTGCCAGGAGATCTGTGTCCTGCAAGATCCTGCGGTGACGTCAGAGGGGCGTTCCCAACACAGATTGGCTTCTCGCAGTTATGTGATATGTATTACATGACCGCGAGCGCCCAATCAGCGCCGGGAACGCCCCTCTGACGTCACCGCAGGTCCTGGCAGAAGACACCTCGCTTGGCCTAATTACCAGACACCGGGAAAAGGTGTTGGACAGGTAAAGTATTCATTCTTTTTTATTTTTCATACACTTGCCTTTGTATTAACATACACTGCGAAATCTAATGGGGCTGTCACAAAGGGGAGGAGAAAGCAGGATTCTTCCTCCCCTCTTTGACATCACTGCGCTTTCTGGGGTAAAGAAAGTGCAGTGTGTGAAAGCCCCTGCATATTTTGTTGCGCTTTTTTGCGCAGGCTGAAAAACGCAGCAAAACAGCGCATGCAAAAAAGCGCAACAAAATATGCAATGTAGGAACGCAGCCTTAGGGTGCAATTGAATGCTTCAATACAAAGATTAAGGTCTATTTTTTGTTAAGTTATACTGGTGAATCCCAATTAATTAGAATAGCATAAAAAATTAAGGTAATATGGCCATGTTTTAGGACGTTTCTGAAAGCCTTGAAACACGTTGACTAATAAATCAATATTATATTCACCCTTTTATGTCTCATGGAATATGACAGCACCGTTTTTAACCCTTCATCCTCCATTTTCTGAAATAATAACCTTTGGGTCTTCATTGTCTGTAAGCCAAATTCATCAGCATTAATAGAAAAAAACACTTTTTATATTGAATTACTGAAATAAATTAATTTTTTGATGATATTCTAATTCATTGAGATGCATTAGTGGATACCCTTGAGAAAAAACAAAATAGATTTATAGTCAAATAGTTTCTCAAGGAGAGTCAAATCGGATCACATCAAAGTTTGTTGTACAACTGCCGCAGTCGGGCGGGCCGGGAAGACTGTGTGTTGCGGTATCACTTTGGTGATTGCCCAGTTCCATAGCCCTGACCGGACAAGTGAAAGGGGGAAATAGTTTATGGTTTAACGTGAAGCCTGCTGAGATGTCTGGCTGGGGATGGCCAGCACTGCATAAAGGACACCCAGGAGGTAGATGGTAGTGCAGAAAGGTTGATCACTCCCTCCAGCAGGAGCAGGCCCCTAGGGTGGTGATGGGGGTTGTAGTGAGAGGTGCAGCAGACAGAAAAGGAGGTAGTTGAATACAGTCTTTCTCTTTACTGAAGGATGATAACAAGGTGAATCCAGGATACTGTCACCAGTCTGTCCAGAAGCAGGTGAAGTCTGCTTCATTAAGTGGGTATATTGCAAACCCCTTGTAAGCTGTTCTCTAAGTCCCAGTCTGATCTCTCTGTAATATTGTGCTTTTGGTGCTGTAAGGGTGACTAGAGGACCTGCAATCCCTTGGTCTCCAGATTCTGCTACCAGGGTTTGCAAATCCCTAGTTAGCCCTGGACTATTGTGTCCTGCTCCTGGCATAGTCCTGGAGCGAGCTTTCATAGCTCCAGCTTCAGACATCTTCTTTCTCCTTTCCTCATACTTCCTCTTCACTTTGTACCTCACTATTATAACCCCTCCCCCCAGCCAGAAGAGTGAGCCAACCTACAAAACTAGGTGTCGGTGCTCCCCATCTGGCAGGGATCAGGCTTGTGTATGAATGCATGGGTTACCTAGTGTAGGGAGCTCAAATTACCGCTGAACATGATACCACCAATGGTTAGGCAGGTGACACTACTGTGGCGACTGGACCGCAGGGTCGATACACAGCACATGAACAAATACTATAATGCAGCCAATGAAAATTCACTCCAGAATTGTGATATACTTCTTGGTTAGTATCATGTAGCTTGTGATTGCTGCAATTCACATAGCTGACGCTGTATAGATTCCAGTTGGAAATTCAACATGTCTTAAAAGAATATTAGTAGGGGTTAGCAAACTGGTCTTTAAAGTTCAGAGTTTGTATTGAACATAGACTTTTATAAAATGTTCAGTGTTCGGGTCCAAAATGCAGGTGCTTTACATAAGCAAATCACTAGAGCAAGCTGTTCTGGGGTGATGCTCACTCCAGTGATTTGCATACGTAAAGCATCCGATCTCTGAACCAAACCATGACAAATAGTTAAAAGTCTGGGTTGGGTAGAAAATCTTAACTTTAAATTCCAGTTTGCTCATCTCTATTCCAGAACAGATCTTTAAACGGGTCGGTCTATCCCTAGATATGAATTTCTCCTTTGGAGCCAAGGTCAATTCAAGTATTTATTTTCCCTATGGAGAAATACAAAACCACATGAAAATCAAAGCGGTCTTATGAAAATCAATAAAAAGGAAATTTGACAACAGGTATTGCTATGTGATCTGAGAGTAATATGATTTACAGGATGAGAACTCAATTACAGTGATGTGTCTCTAACTGGACTGTGTTTTACTGATTCAGTACAATTAGGGTTTTGGCAGCAGATTAACACTACAGGACAACTTGCTTTGCACCTCCTAGTCAAATCATGCCCTCACCACTGATTAACGGCTGCCAAGATACATTGTATACAGAAAGCTATGCTGTGAGTGGGTCTATACACAGATCATTAACTGAACTTTGCTTAATATACCAAGAGGAAACCATGATTCCATCAAAATTGCTGCATAAAGTAAAGTTTTAGTGTATCATGTTAGTGAGGGTCTCTGTATTTACATAATGCTGCTGACATATTACTTAGAAAAAATACTGCTGACAGATTCCCTTTAATATCACTGTTACAGTATTAAAAATATGTAGTCAAGTGTCTAATGTGCTTCCAAGGTGTACAAATCAGGTATTAATGCCATTACTGCTGTTATTGATATCAATATATCCACATATGTAAATATCCAAAGATTTTTCTACGTGCTTTTATCCTGCATTGCACTTCAAATCTAGCATAGATGTATCCTTTTAAAATACTTGCCTTTAAAAAACAATGCTTTCATATTAAGTATTGCTTACTATGCATTAGAGAGAAAATCAGTGAGGGCCATCTAGGCTTGGGAGTGAGGCCAAAGAATAGAATGTTTTAATAACAAAGCAGCATGTTCTGAAAAACATTAGATCATGAAGAAATATGATGATTCAACACCAAAATGGTGCATTAAATCATGCATGAATACATATATGGAATAGATTTGCATAATCCAATCAGTTCACAGCTGTAAGTGATCAATGATTAGTTATGTTTAATATTTTGTAACCAATCAATCAATGATCTTACTCTAAGATAACCACTCCCAGAATTGTCTGTAAAATTTCATTTTGTTTTCTTAAGTAAACTCAGAATTTCTTAGCATCTTAAACTTGTGTCAGGTGTCTGTTATTCTCACTGCACGCATGCATCATCTAACATTTGGCTGCAGATGGACTAAGGTTGATACTACTGATTGAGGAGTACATAACAATGCAGCCATTAAAGTTGCACCTTTCATTGTTCTATCTACACTTATAATTCCCGTTACATTAACCTTCATTACATTTTAATGCTTTATGGGCACGCTGATCAAAGATCCTGAATATATGAAGCTAGACATGTACCCTCTTAACTTCCCACATACTGTGACTTTATTATCACTTTACTAAGAAGGATATGAATTTGTTTCTACTGGCTTTTCTCAAACTGTGTATTGTCTATCAAAAGCTGAAATGCCAAACCTGGACAGATTTGGTGCTTGCTTTCCTGTCTATCAGGATTGAAGGAAACATATTCAGCTCTTAACCTGTATATAGAGATTTGGACTTCCGTCAGTACCCTCTGTATTGCATTGAAGGAGTGCCATATCCCAGAAGGAGCAAGCCTGTGGCAAGTGTAGCCAATTGGGTCAGTACAGTAACTGAAAGAACAGAATCAGGGACAAAATTCAAAGATAAAACTGTAGTCAGAAATCAAATACTAGGAAGGAGTCAAACCATGGTCAAATTTGCCAAGGTCATGATTATGGTGAGAAGATAAAGAAATGGGCTGTCATACTGTAGAGGGATCAGCTTTATCTTCATTTGCACAAGGAAAGACTAGAAGCAATGGGATGAAACTGAATGGGAAAAGACAGATAATAGAAAAAAAAATGTTGACAGTGAGGGTGATCAACGAGTGAAACAATGGATTCAGAAGTTTTTTTCGTGTTAGGGATCGCTCCGGACACAGGAATCAGAGGGAATAGTAATTGTAATTATCTTTATTTAGGACCACAACGCATTTCAATGGCGGCATGTCATCTTCATCAGGTGGGGGTCAAACAAGATGAAGATGGCATGCCGCCATTGAAACGCATTGTGGTCTTAAATAAAGATATTTACAATTACTATTCCCTCTGAATCTTGTGTCCGGAGCGCTCCCTAACATGAAAGAAACTTCTGAATCAATTGTCTTCATCTCCCTGCGGGAGATTGTGTGGAGCAGCCTGGGACAGGACCTGCGAACCTCGGAATAGGACCTGGTGTGATATCAGTAGCGGCATCAGCTGACCAGGACCACGTGATCAGAACCCGGCCTGAGATCCCGGAGCTCAGAGATATCGCAGATCACAGCAAAGGGGCCAGTAACCGAGGTTGTGCTAATGGAGCACAACCTAAACAGGTGAGAGGCCATCCCTTTGTCACTCCAGTGTGATTTTAACTAGTACCCATGGATCCTTCTCATTTGCGCCTCTCTGTTTTCTTCTATTTCACAACAAGTGAAACAGGCTTCCATGAGAGGTGGTGAGTTCTCCTTCAATAGAAGTCTTCAAACAGAGGCTCAACAGACATGTGAATGGGATGATTTAAAGAATCCTGCTTTGAGCAGGGGGTTGACCCACATGACCCAGGAGGTCCATTCCAACTATAATCTTCTATGATTTTAGGAAAATTTGCAGGCACAAAATTGGACAGGATCAGGGACAGAATACTTAAAAGTATTAAAGGAAAACCAAGTACAGTAAGTGTCTACTTTTAGCAGACTATTGTCACAAATGAGCGGCAAAGTGACTCCAGTGTCACTGTGCTGGGGTCCTGGGTTTAAACACAAAAACATCTGAAAGGAGTTTGTATGTTCTCCTCATGTTTATGTGGGTTTATTCTGATTTCTCCGTTTTTTTTTTCCCATACTTCATACTGATAGGGAATTTAATTGTGACCCCAATGGGGACAGTGTTGCTGATGTATGTAAAGCACTGGGGAATTAATGGCACTATATAAGTGAATAAATATTGTAATTATTATATTACACCACAAGAAGCAGCTGCAAGCCGGTTACTTCTAGGCAGCACACACATTTCCCATGAAGTTGGTAGAACATGACGCAGTAACACCAATATGCATTGCTGAACAGAGTAAATGATGCCCAACAAATCAAAGAGAGGAATCCAAACTGCAATGCCCACAATTAATTTGTCTTAATATTTTCTGGCCAATACCTATGAGTTTGATTCTTCCATCTGTATCAAAAAGAATTTTCAGAAATACACACAAGATACAGAAAGTATACATCCTCAGAGCAACAAAACAAAAAACCGTGTGATCAATATATAACAGGAAAGGAAACCTTCTCCAAAACATGAGGTTATGAATTAGAAATAAGTGAATATATTCAAGTGGAATTCTACATTGACTTAGTGAAATGGCAGTCAGCTGTAGCTGCCATTTTTTCTAAATCATAAGGGACCAGGCAAATGTAAAAAAATAATATATATATATATATATATTAATATTTACCAAACTGTGTATCCATTCCTCTGACTGATCTATCACTCCTTTTCAAGTTTCCCTATCATCCCTACCATGAGCATTCTTATCAGCTCTCTTCACCCTAGGCAGAAGCTTCCAGTTCCAGGTAGGCTATGTATCAACATCATTGCATGCCGTACATTGGTACATCATTATGTTTCAATAAATGTCACATGATTAAACACCTTAAACACATGCAGAGTGACGTTCAAGGCCTAGTAAACCCGGGATTTCTGTCCTAGCTTGAAGAACGCAAAAGAGAACTGGCCAAATCTGTTAATCTTAAATAAGGAAATAAAAAGGTTTGTGTAAAAATTGACCAAATAATGTAAAAATAAGTGTTGCCCTTTTGATACTTAGAAAATAGTAGTTTGGATAATGCACAGCGAAATGGGGTGATAAATCATGAGAAGCTGAGACAAAGTAAATGGTGTTTAGAATCACTGGACTACAAGAAAATCAATGCTTTAACATGCAGCCAATATAAAGTGTAACGGTTATATTTTTATCTAATAAGATGTAAAGCAAGTGATAATAATAAACTGTCAAATATACTTTATAAATTATATCTGGAAGAAAACCTTTCAAAAACCTTTTAGAAGATGTTCCCACTAGGCTGTTTCTGAACCAGACATATTCATATTCAGCTCCACGAACTGAATATGACCTTATAAGGGTGGATGGCGGGGCCTACACAGTGTGCCTGGCTACAGCTGATTAGAGTATCTCAGTTTACCTCAGGCTAAGGCACAGTGCTGAGTTCTTTAGGCGGTCAGCAGTGCACACAGCATTTGTGTTCTTATCTCCTCTGCATTCACATTGGCTTTGCTCTATGTAATCAGCACATGAGCTGTGTAGGGGCCGTCAGCTGATAACATGGAGCAGAGATGATGTGAATGCAGAGGAGATAAGCTCACAGGAGCTGTATGCACTGCTGACAGGATGACGAATGCAGCACTGTCACTTAGTCAGAAGTAACTGGAGATACTTTGAACAGCTGTAGACAGTCACGCTGTGTAGGTTCCACCCTCACCCTTATGAGGCTGTACTCAGTGTGAGGCGCTGAATACAGATTTTCCTGACAATGAGCATATGTGTGGTTCAGAAAAATCCTAGAGTGGCCATCTTCTAGAAGATTTTTTAAAAGTTTCCTTCCAGATTTAATTTATAAAGTACGGTATATTTGAAAGTTTATTTTATTCATTTGCTCTACATTATTATTAGATAAAAATTTAAACAACGATTATGCTTTAACAAAATGAAGAAAATAAGAAAGATGATATTGAGAGGTCCTAGGGTTGCCTGAAAAAGTTACTAGATCATCACCAAGTTTTGGAAGAATTCCAATGCATACTATTGCTGCTGCAGCATTCTTCAGACTGTTTTTAATTATGACTTTATTTTCTTGGTGTTTAGTAAAAATTATTCACCTCCTATATACAATCTCTCACCCGCTCTTGTCACTTGCATCTGAAGAACATATCTAGAATCCGCCCCTTTCTCACCATGGAAACAACAAAAACCCTCACTGTGGCCCTGATCCACTCCCGCCTTGATTATGGTTTATCTTTATTAGTTGACCTCCCCCTCACTAAGTTTTCCCCTCTCCAGTCCATCCTCAATGTGACAGCCAGGGTCATCTATCTGGCTAAACTTTAGCAGTTTTTTCTTTGTGCAACTCTGCTTTTGTTTCCCTCCGATTTCTCCTCCTTTTTAGGCTTTCATATTAGGCTTTCATCTTAGGTAGAAAAATATTAGAATCTGACAGTCCTCAGTGGTTGATACCTTTTAATGGCTAACTGAAAAGATAGTAAGTAAAGCAATCTTTCGGGACACTGTGGCCCCTTCATCAGGCTATTAATGACACAAATTCTGAAGACACATACATATATACATAAGCAAAAAAAAGCAGGGTGAGATGATGTAGTAAATACGACAGGGGTGATGCAAAGCACAGTCAGGCTAGGGAGGAGGAGAGGAGCAGGGAAGGTTAAGTCAAAATTATAAGATCAGAGGAACCGATTGTATTATTGTTATATAATTAGTGGCCTGTGGAGACCTGAAGATTCCTCAGAGAGTGTAGGAGGTAGTATTCTAATATTACCATATTAGGTAGTGCAATTTGATTCCTCACTAATTATGATTTTTAGACAAATAATTGATTTATGATATAAATGTACTATTTAAGTATATGTTTTGTAAAATGTTTAAAGCTGCTTTAATCAACAATGTCTAATAATAAGGAAATTACAAATCATAGTTCTTTCTGATATGTTCATTAATATCCATATTAGGTGACTGAAAATATGTGGTATTCAGATTACTCTTGGTTACTGTTTGTGACAAGTCTTTTAAAATGTAATTAACTTGTACGATTACAATAATTACAGTAATTACTAAATTATTTTCTTTCTCAGCAATCATCTGAGTTGTGATATGGTAATATAAACCTTAATTTTATTTTGTCTGTAGATCTTTGAATGGTCATTTTAAGTAGGATACTTGCATGGTATTATGGAAGTCTCATGAATCAAAACTAATAACATGAAATGTCTCATTCAAAATTGCCTCGTGTATGCAAATAAAGTACTTTATAGATTACTATAGGTCTCAGATTAAAGTATTATATTATTTATGGATGTGCCATATGCTAAGAGTGTAATCTTAGAAGCTAAAATAAATTTCTCAATAATACTTGTGATAATGACACTTGATAGTCAAAGCTAGTTTTATAGTAAAATTGGGCCCAGGGGCAACAAATAAAGTAGCCTTCTCTCTTTTGTTTTCCAGGATTAGATTTCAGGTATTTTTATCTCACTGTAGAGTATCTTGCTATTATATTATTCTAAGATTAGGCTTCCATTTACAGCCAACAGATTTCCAGTCAATAGTGGCCAAATATAATGGTAATGAAATGGTCCCTTAAAATTCACATAATACTATAATATGACTCAAAATGTATAATACATTTAATTTCCATATATCACTGTCTTACAATGCTAAAGAATCTCAGATAAGAAACTCTGAAGTAAAAGAGAAGAGCACACAAAACATGGCAATATCATCTGGTAAAATAAAAGTACAGGGTGGGCCATCTATATGGATACACCTAAATAAAATGGGAATGAATGGTGATATCAACTTGAAATAACTCTTGAAAGAATAAAGTTATGGTAATACCAAACACATCATTTTTTTTCTTACGAAATTCTCAATAGGTTTGATGTGTCATATGACCCTCTTCCACTTGAAAAAAATAAAGTTGGATCCAAAATGGCTGACTTCAAAATGGCCGCAATGGTCACCACCCATTTGCAAAAGTTTTCTCCTTTCCATATACTAATCTGCCACAAACAGGAAGTTGATATCACCAATCATTCCCATTTTATTTAAGTGTGTCCATATAGATGGCTCACCCTGTATAATTAATGGTAGTCCTTAATTGAAGATGTTGTGTGCAGGAACCACATCAATAAATGGATGGACAACCTCTGCTGCTGCCACCAATTCTGTAGAGGTATAAATGCAAAAAAGGAATCAGTCCCATGTAGGTAGGCTGAGATGCACGAATGAAGAGCGTTAGGATTACAAATCAGTGGTTATTAATACCAATATCTGTGCTTGCATGTCAACTTTCTCAATGAGTTCTTGACCTTTATATCTTGAGAAAAGCACCAGTCAGATACAGAAATCTTACAAAAATTATTTAAAAATTGCATCTATGTATTCCATGTCACGTTGTGTATATATACAGTAATATATATATATATATATATATATATATATATATATATATTTATGTATATAAATATATACAAGGGTATAGGGGTTGGACAAAATAATGGAAACACCTAATGTTTTGGCATCATAATTCGAACATGCAAACCGTGACATATGTTAATGTTTTGTAGTTGATTATTTGTGTTAAGTGATATGTGTATGTAAATTACCTGTTTGTTTTGCCGAATTGTAAGAACATTGATGAGAACCTGATACCAATGGCAGACCTTTCGGATTTTCAAAAAGGCCAAATTGTTGGTGCTCGTATGGCAGGCGCTAGTGTAACAGAAAGTGCCAGAATGCTTGGCATGTCTAGAAGTACTCCAAAAGTCTCCAAAGTAATTACTGCGTTTGAAAGAGAAGGAAAAACGTCCGCAGCAAAGCACAGGTCTGGCCGAAAGTCGAAGTTGACTAAGAGAGACCGTCAGACTCTAAAGCGAATTGTGAGAGAGGATCGCAAGACCACAGCTCTGAAAAACACTGATGAGCTTAATGAACACCTACAGAAGCCAGTTTCCATGAAAACTGTTTGTCGGGAGCTGCACAAAGTTGGATTCCACGTAAGAGCTGCAATTAGAAAACCGCTGTTCTCAATGACAAATGTTACCAAGCGTTTAGAAGAGTGTAGAAACCTCCAGAATTGGTCCCTCGAGAAGTGGAAACATGTGATATTCTCAGACGAATCATCATTTACCCCATTTTTGGACCTCCGGCCGGGTGTACGTTTGGAGACAGCCGAAAGAAGCATTCCATCCAGACTTCCTTCTCCCAACCGTAAAACATGGCGGAGGTTCTGTGATGATCTGGGGTGCTATTTCGTGGAGATCCACCGGGCCAATGATATCACCTTGTATGAATCCATACCTCGGAGAATTGAGGCTGTAATCGCCGAAAAAGGTTGACGTACACCATATTAAACTAACTTTTGTTGATTTTTCCAGGTGTTTCCATTATTTTGTCCAACCCCTGCATATATATATATATATATATATATAATCACATAAGATTCTGTCTCATACCAGCCTGAAGAAGAAAGAGACATGAGTTGTCTCGACAGCTTGCTACTTGTTACAACTTTTCAGTTACCTATTAAAGGTTATCAACCACTAGGGACTCTCAGATTTTACTATTTTTCTAAAAAAAAAAAAGTGGAATCCCAAGGGTCTTTATTACCATCTGCTGTGGACAGTTTCCACTTGTGCCAAATAATCCCAGAGGATTCAAATTTTTTAAAGGTTACCCAAAATCATGCATTTAGTGTTGCTGCATTAAGAAGAGGTTCCTAGGATTGTATGGAGACAGCGAGCAGCAGAAGTGACGGAAGAATGGTGAGGATTATTATTATTGTTATTTTCACCTTTGTCAAGCTTCTATAGTTCAGCAAAATGGCAGCAAGTACATATTTTTGAAATATTTAAGTAGACCTCAATTTGCCAATCCCAATGCTATCCCTTTATTTTTGAAAGGTATAGTCAGCTATGCTTTTCAATACACACACTGGTCAGGTGTATATCAAAGGACTCTCTTTTTACATACATTTGGCCACCAGAAGTCTCTAGTTGAGTGTTTCACAAACTCCAATACTCAGGACCCCAACAGGTCATGTTTTTAGGTTTTCCTAAGTATTGCACAAGTGAGGGAAAATATAAACATTGCTGATATCTTGATAATGATTCTGTCATCTTTGCAATACTAAGGAAATTCTGGAAACGTGATCTCTTGGGGGCCCTGAGGACTGGAGTTTGGGAAACACTGCTCTTTATATTTAGAAGTACATCAGAATGTGTTTTCCAACATATATGCCGAAGACACATAAATTATATATCTTTCAATATACAACAAAATTAGTTCATGCCATAACAGAATTTTATTAGTTTACCTTGCAAGTTTATTTCTTTTATTAGTTTTATTGTTGCAATAAAGGCTTTACCAGGTCATCGTTTTACAACATTGTCACAAAAAACTATTCTGATGATTAGTAACTATAATTATCAAACCAACTTTACTTTAGTAATCTTAAGTGGTAAACACCAGAATATATGTTTGGGGGAGATTCAAACAAGGGAAATTTGTAAAAAATATTATTCTCCTTAATGTTATTTTTAAATAAGTATACATTTACATATTAAAATAGGGATAAGCCCAAGTAAAGAGACTATACCAAATGAAGTAAGTATGGATGGATGGATCCAGACCGCGCTGCCCGTGGAAGAACCAGTCAGTCCGGGGATTTCAAAATAGCCTTTATTCCTATCGTGTGACACTTCATACTTCCTCAGGGAAAAGCTTACAGATAACTCAACCACCATCGTTACATAGTGGCCAGAAATGATGTACAGAACTACGTTAGCACGCCAGTAATAAACAATAGTGTAAATGATGTCACAGTAGGGGTGTGCCACCCACGCTATCAAGACATCATATGTTAGTTTTTATGCATGTAGTATGCAAAAGACGGCTTTCCACAGAGATCAAAATTAGGCCACAGTCACACAGTCAGTATTTGGTCAGTATTTCACATCAGTATTTGTAAGCCAAAACCAGGAGTGGGTAAAAAATGCAGAAGTAAAGCACATGTTTCTATTATATGTTTCCTCTGACTGTTCCACTTCTGATTTTGGCTTACAAATACTGATGTGAAATACTGACCAAATACTGATCGTGTGACCACGGCCTTAGTATGATTGTGATGTCAAAATTCAAACACATGAAAAGATAAAAACAAGTAAATAAAAATTATAATCATTAAAACATACAAGCGAATTTTTCTTTTACAACAATAATTATATATTGTTGGTGATTGTGTTATCTGTAAGCTTCTTCCTGAGTAAGTGTGAAGTGTCACATGAAACGCGTAGGAGTAAAAGCTGTTTTGAAATCCCCGGACTGATTGGTTCTTCCAGGGGAGGCGCAATCTGGATCTATCCACCTACTTACTTAATTCGGTATTATCTGACACCTCAGATAGTTTGCTGCAGCCTAAAGGCCCAGTTTCACATAGCGACGCATCAGCGATCCCGATAACGATGTGCAGAGACCTCTGGTGCGTCGTTTACACATCGCTGGTAAGATGTCAAACAGGCATTTCACCAGCGATGTGAAAAACGACGCACTAGCATCCAGAATTATACCGAGGTCGTTGTGTGTATTTTCTCTCCATAGCGTAGCATTGAGATCGTTGCTTATTATCTCGGTCAAACACAACAATGTAGCGCTCCCAGCGGCAGCACAACGACGCAGGAATGATCCAGAGCAGTGTGTAACAATCAACGATCTCACAGCAGGGGCCAGATCGTTGTTGCGTGTTACACGGAACGACATCACTATTGTGATCGCTGTTGCATCACGAAATTCGTGACGCAACAGCGATCTCGTTAGCGATCTCTTTATGTGTGACAGGGCCTTAAGGCCTTTGAAGTGGTTGTGTCTCACACAACCCGACATGTTGAGCATATACTGACTAATTCTATATTCAGTTGTTTATCAGATAAAACCCTATTTGCGCTGTTTTTTTTCCTAGCTCTTCTCTATGGATTCTTCCAAGTAAAAAGACTGAAAGCGTGAGTTTTTTATGTTATATCATTTTTATTACAGTTGCTGCTTATTAGAAAAATAAATGTTCTCATGAGTAGAGCTGAGTGAATCAGGCAAATTCACGTGTCCATGCTAATTTTCATAGGAAATTCAATTTATATAGAACTTTTATTTTTTTGTATAATTTCTGTACTTTCTAAAAGGTCAACTGTGTTATAACACTTATTTGCCAAAATTGCACCCAAAAAGCATGAAATCTATGGCAAAAACTGCTTTGGTGTTTTTTGGGCTTGAATTGCATATGAACAGTGCATGAAGCTTTAGGTCAAAATTGCACCAAAAAATCATGAAATCAATGGTAAAAATGTTGTGGTTTTTGCTGTAGATATCATGCTTTTTTGGTGCAATTTTGGTAAAATGTGGCAACTTTTGCCAAAATAATGACAAAACCCTTATAGAGTTGAGCCACTTTTTATAGAATGATTCCTTGAAATAGTAAAAAAAACGTGGAGCTTTATCATATTTTGTATGCCAGCCAGGTACAGCAAGCAGGTACGGGCTGCCTCCTACCCCCAACTGTCTATTTTTACCTGGCTAGAAACCCATTTTTTTAAATTATCTAGTGAATTTCATGAAATAATTTACAAAAAAACAATGTGGGCTTTCTGGGCACCCCCTGCTGCAAATTGCAGCCCACAGCCACCCCAGAAAATGGTACATTCATAGAAGTGCCATTTTCTGCCCCTATACCCTGACTCTTCTGCCCTGGTGGTGCACATTTCACTCAGCACCCGGTTGTTATTCAGTGCATGCTCGTCTCTGCCAGCAGACATCTTTGTTGGCAAAAATGTAGCAGACCTGAGTGAAGAAGATAAGAAAACCTGGATTACATCAAAGGAAGGTTTTTTTTTTGTAATTAAAGATTGAGCCCCTAAATGTGAAAATGGAAAAAACATTTTTTCCCTGTGTTGTGTTTTTTACGGTCTAATTTAGCATGATGACATAAATTCCAGGCTTAGTACCAGCTGAGAATACAAAGCTGGTATTAACCCCATTACTACCCAGAGTGACACCCCCCCAGCATTGCCACTGAAAAAGCCGGGAAAAGCCCCTGAAAATGATGCTATGATGAATGCATCATTTTCAGGAGTGGCAGCGGGCTGACATTTTCAGAGTGGGGTGCCCAGAATGCTTGGACATTACTACACTGAGAATCCCAGCCCCCAGCTGCCTGGTTTTACCTACCTGGCAATCAAAATATGGCAAAAGCCCATGCATTTCTTTATTAATTATTTATTTACATAATTTAAAAAAATTGGGCTTCCTTGTTTTTGATTGCCAGCCAAGGTAAAATCAGACAGCTGGGGGTGGCAGCCCGTAGCTGTCCACTTTTTCTGCGCTGAGAATCAAAAATACAGTGAAGCTCTACATCATTCTTTTTAATTATTTATTTATTTTTACATTACTATGATGTCAGTCAATTTGTAAAGAACCCAACAGCCAATCATGGATACTGTCACAGAGAGTGGATATCTGTGATTGGCTGCTGGAGTAACCTGAATCCAGCCCATACATTCTAGCATCTAGAATGTATGGGCAGATTCCAGGTTACTCCAACAGCCAATCACAGACGCCCAGTCTCTATCACAGCATCTGTGATTGGCAATTGGGTCCGTCACACATAATGTATAGTAGTGTAAAAGTAGATAAATAATTTTAAAATGATTTAGTGCTCTATGGTATTTTTGATTCTCAGCGCAGATAAAGCGGACAGCTACGGGCTGTCCCCCCTTCCCAAGCCGCGTGACTTTACCTTTGCTGACAATCAAAATATGAGGAAGCCCAATATTTTTTAAAATTTTTTAAATTAAATTATTAAAAAAAAGTGTGTCTCTTGCCATATGTTGATCACCAGTCAGGTAAAACCAAGGAGCTGGGGGTTGGGAGTCTCTGCGTGGTAAGGCCCAAGCATTCTGGGCCTCCTGGGCATGCTGGGTAATAAGGGATTAATACCAGCTTTGTATTCTCAGCTGGTACTAAGCCCGAAATCATGGCGTCATACCATATTAGACATTAACACCATGAATTTCTAGTAAACAGTAAAAAAAACACAACACAGAGGGAAATGTTTAATTAGAAATTTAAAAAAACACACTTGGAGACTCCATCTTTTTTAGAAAAAAAAATCCTCAGTCCGATGAAGTCCATAGGCACAGCGTCTGTACAGACAAGCGTCTGTACAGAGCGAAAAGAAGGCTGGGACTGACAGTGACAGTCAGAGTGAACGCTGACATCACCAAGAACACAACCGAAAACTGCCAAGTTCTCAGTGGTGCAGTGAATATACCCGTAAGTTAATGAGCGGCTCTGGAAGTACTAGAAGTGGCCGGGACAATGAGACGGCAGGATGCACGCTGCGGACCTGATAAGTATAATGATTATGTTTATTAATTATGTGATTTATTTTACTGGACCTGAACTGTAACACAGGTTTCCCAGGGAAACCCGTGTTCAGGATATGATCAAGGATAGAAAAGATTACTGGCTAGGAGCCCTGGGGAGCACAAATAAGGAGATTACTTATGGGTTAACACGTTTATTTACCACAACACGTTTCCACAATGGATTTTTGTCTTCCTCAGGTGGATTTTCATTAAATGGTGAAAATGGACACATTAAATAGTATCACAAGTCAATTATAGAATAACAATTAGTGATGTCACTCTATTAGCTCCGTCCATCCCATATTCCCAAGGTATGAAAGCGCTCAGTGGAAATTATTAATAAGGATAAAAACATATAGCGTACAAAACATACAATATTCAAAAATATCACGTAACATTAATCTATTAAAACTAAAACAGAATCGTGAATATATATAAAAAATATATGTAAACTATAAAAAAAAAAAAATCTCTTTTATTTCCCTTTCTTTCTTCCTTCTTCTCCTCCCTTCCATATATGTGTCAAACCATAGAACCAAGAAAGGAACCAAGAACCAATAACTTGCCCCCATTAGACCACCAGGTTCTCCCTGTGGGAGCGCTTTTATCTTTTGTGTGTTCAGGATACGTGTACAGACACTGGATGTTCGGAACAGACCGATTTTACGGTTTGGGTTTGCCCATCACTACCTGTAAGTGTTTGAGAAAGACAGAGCAGGATGAGGCTCTTTCTCTTGTTGTGTGAGAAAAGAGGGAAAAATAACTGTAAGAAAATACTTTTTAATTCCCTGTTTTGGAATCTCCATTGATTGACAATTATTGTCTGTAGCAGAATTTAAGAATAAACTTCATTTTCTTGAATTTTTATTTTTTTGTAGTTTGCATTGTTTGAACTTTTCAAAATTAAAGTAAACTGCCCACCATTTTGCTAAGTTTGCAAAGTTTCTGAAAAAAATATCTTGCTGCTCACCCGTCTCACCATCACAGACTGACTTATGGTGCTCCATATATTCCCTTCTATGATCTTTACTCTGCACTTGGGTTTCTTGGGCCAGGATCATGGTTTAGGATCACGGTTGATCAATATATGATCTGATTGCAGCATGATTCATGTATATGCTTTCCTAATTTAGCCATAGAAAAAGGTCTTGTAGGAAGCTGAGAATAGCTTCTTACAGCTACACTAACTTTTTATATTGCCAGCTGCGGAGCTTAGGAATGCTCCCTGCCTGACATGCCATCAATGATAGTACCAAAGACTATAAGAGAGCAATCTGGCCATAGTTCTCCATGTAAACTTGAGCCCTAGATGGCAGTCCAGATTTCACTAAGTATAATCCCCCATGAACTGTGATGTCATGATGCACTTTGCCTGAAGCTGCTTCAGGGCTTGAGACAAACTTTTAAACAGTCACAAAAAACTATAGACAAATTCCTCACGGTGTGCTTTGTGGATATTTTACTGCAATTCCTTCTGTGTGCATAGATCCTTATTTTGGACCATTAAGTACCACATGTGGACTGCTTTGCAATCAATGTGTGTTGCTTTTGTGCTTTTATCAGAGTTAATTTCTCTGGGCACATTAAGTGTTAATATTTAGATGCTGTGTGTGGCTCTGCAGGTGGGGAGTTTTAGGTTTGTCCGGTGACCCACCCCTGGCCTTTAAATAGTCTCATCTTCCATCAGCTGACGTCGCTGACAGAGTTAGTCTCTACTTTGACCCCGTGTAGTGGAGAAATTTGTGCTGTATTGGATGTTGTTCATTTTCCCAAAGGAGTTGCTGTGTTTTCCCATTCTATGGGTGGAGGTAGGGGTTCTTAGCCTAGAGATTATCAAAAGCATAGAGCAAGGTTGGTGACCCAGACCTCGTCACCTTCAGGGGTACCACTGGGAGCAGGGTGAGCCAGCAAACCCAAGTCTAAGGGTCAGACTAGCTGCCTTGAATGCCTTTAGCCCATTTTTAACATCTTGATACCTGACTCCATAACCACTATACCACCCCGTGACAAAAAGTAAATGTGATACAAAAAAAGAAAAAAAATTGGATCAGCATTTCCATTTCATTCGTGCAATCTTTAAATCTTGTTTTTTGTTAAACATTCAGGATAAGATTAAAGCATCATATAATTTTCTGATGCATTTCTGGCTATTTAAAGCCCTTTATTGTATCTCTACGATTAAGGGCTATAAGTAGCCAAAAACCCATCAGAAAATTATATGATGCTTTAATTGTATCCTGGATTTTTAATAAGAAAAAAAAGATTTAGAGATTTAACCGATGAAATGGAAATGCTGATCTAATTTTTTTTGTATTGCCAAATAACCACATTTCAACAAATTTCTAAATATAATGTCATATTTTCACATCACTAATGCTGGACCATCTGAATTTTAATAGCTTTTAACTTAAACTGTATATAGCTTTTTGTAAGAGATTCATTGTTTTTACCTTCTCATGCTTTAGGGGCAATATGCTCCATTTTCCTTAAATATATGCTATTACATTTCCTTACTCTTTTTATTTAAGGTTTAGAAACTAACCTGCCATGCCCAGAAATGCACAAAAGTCCTTTATATCCATCGCTAGGAAATCAATTGTAGGCACACTACATCCCAGCCCAATGTCCACAGCATCGCCCCACTTGTGCTGCCACTGACTTCAAGCAGTGGCGACCCTGACTCCTGTAACCCCACTCCATCATCACAGGCCTTAGTGGCATGACTTTAATTCTATTAACTGCAAATAAATATTACATTTCTTTTTCTGTGTGTATCTTTGTTGGCATTTTTCCCAATTTGTACTGTTTTTAACATTAATAACATGTAATTAATTTAATATTTTCACTTGTTTGCACAAATAAACTTTACTCTTTATTTGCCCACAAAGGTTTGGGGGACACCCGATCCAAAACTTTATAGTGGGTTAAAATGAATTTCTTAAATCTGTTAAACATACAGGTAAGGAGCGTTTCTAGACATACAGATTCTCTTTAATCCCTTTGTGCATATGAGAGCACCTATACATGTGCATCTGTGTGACTGAATGTGGTGGAGTATTAGGAGCTCAATCCACATGCAGCTGATTCTGGATGAATTGACTTCCGGCTGCAGGCAATAAGCACTTAAATTTCACTGTATTTCTTGGAGAGTGCTAATTAAAGGGAACCAACCACCAAAAAATCACTATCTAACCTATAAGAATCTGTCCCTGGAGCCTTAAATGACTATTCTAACCATCCCTGACTGACTAAATCTAACTAACTACACACACAATAAATGACTTTTTATACTTTCCAAATCCTTGTTGGATGGGCGTTCCTCCAGGCTCTTTTTCAGCGAGGCGGGTCTTCTCGCCGCGCTCGCACTCGCCTCGCTGCTATCCATCTTCTTCTATGATTCAAATTACCCGCCCATCGCGTCCTCGCAATGAGCGGGTCACGTGCTGTAGGCCCCGCGTCACTTCCACCCGCCGCGTAACTGGCACATTCAGGCCGGCTTCAGAGCATGCGCAGATGGCATGCTGAAGCTAGCCTGTGCGTGTCATAGACCAAGCGACGCGGCAGGTGGAAGTGACGCGGGGCCTGCAGCACGTGACCCGCTCATTGCGAGGACGCGATGGGCGGGTAATTTGAATCATAAAAGAAGATGGACAGCAGCGAGGCGGGTGCGAGCGCGGCGAGGAGACCCGCCTCACTGACAAAGAGCCTGGAGGAACGCCCATCCGACAAGGATTTTGTAAGTATAAAAAGTCATTTATTGTGCGTGTAATTAGTTAGATTTAGTCAGTCAGGGATGGTTAGAATAGTCATTTAAGGCTCCAGGGACAGATATATATAGGTTAGATAGTGATTTTTTGGTGGTTGGTTACCTTTAAATGACAGCACAGCTGACTATGCTATTCTTGGCTATCATTGCAGGACAAAAATAGGTTAACATAGTAGCCATGGCCCTGCTATATGTCCCCATCACCGCCATCTCAATCCTCTTCTGATGCTGTGCTACAGTATATGCTGAGTGTTAAAGGAGTGAGAGATTTCCATTATGTACTGCAGTACTATGGTTTTGGAGTATATAAAAAATGGAATCATGAGATAGCAGGTTACAGGGCTAACAAAAAGTGAGAAAGGTGTTAAAATCTAAAAAATAAAAAAATTCAATTCATCCCTCTTTTTCTCTATTAAAATAAAGAAATTGAAGAATAAAAAAATAGCATATTTCTACCAACACAAAGTCCCATTTATAAAAATATCAAATTAGCCAACCTGATTGAAAAAAATAAACACCCCAGAATAGTGGTTTTTCAGTCACCACACCTTGTTAAAGAAGTGCAACAAAGAAGTGTTCAAAAGATTTTTCGTACTTCAACATGGTATCAGTGAAAACATTTTGACACACAAAAACGTACTCACTCAACTCCAGTGATGAAAAAGTTAAAAAGTTTCACGTCACAGAATATAGCGGCACAAAATAAAGTTACTTTTATCACAAACTTCTAAATTATTTTTTCAGCCATGGATCCGATTTGACCACCATGTATTCTTATGAGCACAGATTGGTACTCTATTGCCATCCAATTTGTGACGGATCAGATTGTGTCTGATTTTTTGCTGTACCCAGAATCGGAGAATGCTATGATTTTGAGCACAGCGGACCAAATTGGACACAATTGAATCCGGCGCGGTCCGCGGAAATTAACATGGAGGCCTATGGAGCGTGGGTCCGGGAAAAAACAGAATTGTTCCCAGGCCCGATTGTAGTGTACTAAGCATGCTCAGTATACTAAAACTGCTCTTTAGCATGTAATGTAGCATGTAATTTCATTTTCGCAATGTACATTGTGGAAGAGAAGCAAGTGATAAAAATAAAAAAAATCCTCACCTCTGCGGTGTGTGTCCTGCGATGTGTGCCATCTAGCTCCAAGGGCTTAAGGACCTGTATATCTGTTGACCGGACAGGGCGGGGCAACCCGATCAACATCAGCACAGTTTAAATCTCCCGCCTGTTGATTGGCTTCGGCGGGCGGGCTATTTAAACTGCTCAGCTGAAGTGGTAATAAGACGGATCAGCTGATTGCGTTGCCCTGCCCAGTCACCTTATACACAGGTCCTTAAGATCTCACCTCAGAGCTAGATGGCGCACATCACGGGACACAAGCCGGAGAGGTGAGGATGTTTTTTTATTTTTAACACTTGCTTCACCTCCACAATGTATGTATATACATTGCAAAAATGAAAGTGCCTCACTTGCCTTCGCTTTGCAGACTCGGGCTCCTTTCTGTGTCCGGATCTGTGAAAATCACTGACCCAGACACAGAAATGGCATCTGAAGCACATATCCAATCCTGTCCTTTCCTGTCTGTGGGGTCCTGCAAAAAACAGGATCCGCACAGACAGGAAAAAATCACGATGTTAAAGTAGCCTAACTCATGCAGCAAATAAGCAAGCTCTCGTTCGACTGTGTTGACTGAATTATAATTAAAAAAATATGTCTTTTGGAAAAAAAGAGGAGGAGAGACTAAATTGAAAAGTAAACAAATTCTGGTCTTGAGGTTGTTATTTAGAAAATTTTACAAAAATAGCCCATTATCCACAATTCTTAAGCTTATTTGATAAGGTAAAATATGTTTATACCGTATTCGTCAGTAGATAGAGTCCTCCGTGGTTGATACCTTATAATTGCTAACTGAAAAGATGGTAACAAATAGGAATCTTTCAGGACAACTCAGGTCTCTTCATCAGGCTCATAATGACACAAATTCTGAACACACACAATTACACATAGTTGGATGATTGGATTTTTGCAGTACATAGAACCAGTGACTTGAAAGTTCAGAAGTTGTGTGATTATGAGTCTGATGAAGAGACTTTAGAGTCTCAAAAGCTTACCATTTGTTACCATCTTTTCAGTCATTAAAAGGTAACAACCACTGAGGAGTCTCAGATATTATTATTATTATTTAAGCTTATTTGTAAATGTACCGTATATACTCGTGTATAAGCCGACCCGTGTATAAGCTGACCCCGCTACTTTTGCCCCCAAAACCTGGGAAAACCTATTGACTCGTGTATAAGCCGAGGGTGAACCCCAGCACAGGTATACAGCCCCCAGCAGTTTGTTATACAGGCCCCCCCAGTGGTATACAGGCCTCCCCAGTGGTAGTATACAGCAGCCTCCCCAGTGGTAGTATACAGAAGCCTCCCCAGTGGTAGTATACAGCAGCCTCCCCAGTGGTATATACAGGCCCCAGCAGTATATACAGCAGCCCCAGTGGTATACAGGCCGAAGTGGTATATACAGGCCCCAGTGGTGTATACAGGCCCCAGTGGTGTATACATGCCCCAGTGGTGTATACAGGCCCCAGTGGTATATACAGGCCCCAGTGGTGTATACAGGCGCCCCCAGGGCCGCACCGTCCATTGGACAAGGTGAGCCCTGTCATTCAGGCGGCAGCCGGCAGGGGGAGCGGCAGTGCAGAAGGGGGCGGCGCCTCATGCACACAGCCTCCCCCTGTCATGGCGCCGGCCGCGCACCGGAGGTAAGCGGCGACCCGGGGAGAGAGGCACAGAAGGGGCGGCAGCGCTGCCCGCGAGTCAACAGCACCCCCCCGGTACTCACGGCCGCGGGCGGCAATGACTGCCGGTGCTGCGGCTCAGGCGGCTCAGGCGGCAGAGGGGGCGGCAGTGCTGGGCTCCAGTAGCACCCCCCCCCCGTAATCGGTGCCGCGGCTCAGGCGGCAGAGAGGCTTGGTGCACCCCTGGGCGCCCCCCCATCAGTGGTATACAGGGCCCCCCCTTGCTGCTGCACACCTGTAAAGTATTACATCATTATACTTATCCCTGTCGCTGTCGCCGCTCTGTCACCGCGCTCCTCCGGGTGTTCATGCTTCTTCCTGCTTCCTCCTCTGGTGCACAGTCAATGACGTCATTGCCTGCGCCCGCCGGAGGAGGAAGCAGGAAGAAGCATGAAGACCCGGAGGAGCGCAGTGGCAGACAGGGATACTTATAATGATGTATTACTTTACAGGTGTGCGGCAGCAAGGGGGGCCCTGTATACCACTGATAGGGTGGGCGCCTGTATACCGGGGGGGGTGGGCGCCTGCATATGACTCGTGGATAAGCCAAGGGGGGGGACTTTTCAGCACATTTTTTGTGCTGAAAAACTCGGCTTATACACGAGTATATACGGTATTCTTAAAACATACCTTCTGTCTTTATAATGAAAGCAACAATATTTCTGAATTGTGTTGATTTTTTTAATCATTTTATTGATAAAGCAAGGTGTGAAACAGCTTTGTGTTACAGATACTCAATGTGTGTTCTTGTGGCACAATTTTCTTATCTATTTTTCTTTCTATTTTCATTTTAAGAGAAGAAACAAAAAAATGTGTGTAAAAGGTCATGATTTTCAGAGGAACTTTCACAAACCAAGTTGTTTAATCAGCTATCTCCTACAGTTCCTCAAGAAGAAAACAGTCAGTTATACTTACTGTATCTGACATTAGATGGGTTAGATATTAGTTAAAAATCTTTTTGGTAGACCTACAGGAAAAATAAGATTCAAACTACAAAGACATAGGGCCCAAGTTATTAAAGCTTTCACTCCAGGGTTCTGGTATAAAAGCTTTGAAAGTCACAAAATGCAGGTGCAACTCGTAAGTTTATTAACTTTTGACATTTTTCAGCATTTCTCCCAGCTGTAAAAAAATGAGCGAAAGTGGGTGGAATGAGGTGTCATAATGGTGGGATGCCACACCTAGTGTAATTCATGACCAGCTGTGGTCTGATTCATGACAAGCTGTGGTCTATTTCATGATGAGTCTTCTCTACTACAGATTTCTCACTCCTGCACTGACTGATATGACAGTTCTAGCAGAGTGCACAAGAGTGGGAACATTGTGATCTAGCCATCAGTACAGTATGAAAAGGAGGCTCTTAGACAACTAAGGGACAAAACCACCTACAAAAGACTCCCTCAAAACCTGCTCCCAAAATATATACTTGAACTTGTGAGCATACCAGATAGAGGACTGGAGTGTGGGGTCATTACCAAAAAGATGAGAGACAGATTTTTGGTGCCGTGCCCCCGGGTGCCCACGTTCTGTTGCCCAAGATCCACAAAGATGCCCTCAACCCACTGCTACATCGTATAGTGTCAGGAATTGGGTGTCTCAGCGAGACAATTTGTAAATTCATTGACTTTCAATTGAAGCCCCTCGTTGAGACCTTGCCTTCATTGCTAAAAGACACAACGGACGTCCTGAATTGGGTTGACAGCATCTTTGTGGAACCAGATATGCTGATAGTCACCGATGACGTAGAGTCCCTTTATACATGTATTAATTACGAGCATGGTTTGGGGGCGGTTTGGTTTTTTTGGAGGCTGGTGGTGTGGATGGTGAGGTAGGTGAATTGGTTCTGGAGCTGCTCCGCTTTGCCTTGACCCATAACTTTTTCATCTTTAAGGACGTCATCTATTTGCAGGAGCGCTGCAATGGGCTCAGCTGGTGCACCCACATACGTCAATCTCTTCCTGGGATTCTGGAAGAGGGAGATCTTTGGCGACATGGGGGGCAGTGCCCATGTGCAGTGCTGGATGCATTACATAGATGACGTCCTATTTCTTTGGAGGGGCTTGGCGAAGCAGCTCAATAAATTTATGGCCATATTGAAACAGAACTAGTATAACATAAAGCTGACTTACAAGAACAGCTCGCGGAGAATTGACTTCTTGGACGTCATGATGGAGGTGTACGCTTGCAGCTTACTCTAGACTGAAGTCCATAGAAAGTTCACCTCCGTGAACGCATTGTTACATGCAACTTCTGGACATGACACCACTACCATCCGCGCCATCCCCACTGATCAGTTTCTAAAAATTAGATGGATCTGCTTGACGGATGAGGGATTTGAACGTCAGTCGGATGAATTGAAGCAAAGATTTAAAGATTGGGGCTATTCTAACAGAATTACTAAGCGTGGCTATTGGAGGCCATGGAGCAACTCAAGGGTTGAACTCTTGGGGGTACTCCGAAAAAAGTGAAGTCAAACCCTAACACACGATTTGTAGGCACATTCATCCATGAGTGGAATATAATGCGCTCCATTTTTCAGAAACACTGGTCCGTCCTATGTTCAGACCCTGTGTTGCGTAATTGTATCTCAGAGAAACCACTGATGACACCCCGGAGGGCCAGAAATCTTAGGGACATCCTATGTGCCGCACATTGTGTTCTCCTTTGGCACTCATGGATCCCTGCCGGGCTACTATCCGTGTGGCCATTGCCTCTCTTGCACAAATATCAAGTGTGCTACCCACTTTCACTCCTCTGATGGGACCCGCATTTTTGAGATCAGGCACATAATAACGTGCAGCACTACTTATGTAATCTATGCTTAATGGAGTATTAGCGGCAGCACTCACCGATCTCCAGAGGAATCCTTTATTAAAGCAACAGCATATTTACAGCAGGCACAGCAGATGCATTGTTAGGGGGTGCAGGGGAGAGGATGAGAAACGATGGATCGTTTCACGCCTCTCACGGGCGCTTGACCAGGTTTATGGCACCTGATGCCATAAACCTGGTGAAGCGCCCGTCAGAGGCATGAAACGGTCCATCGTTTCTCATCCTTCCCCCCGCACATGTGTAGGGGCCATGTAAGGACCTTTTCTTTGCCTCTCCTGCCGGGTTTCTCCATCATAGTGTCTTTCAGGCACCTGATAGGGGGTCACATATGACCCATATGACTTACTTTGTAAACAAATGTCCATGCTACATATGTCTTTTTACATTGGCTCATATTTTACACGCATCATTACATAAAAAATCAAAAAATCAACAGTATCTCATCAGACATTTGTATAAAAATAATTAAAATTAATAAAACTGCTGAAAGGTTGGTAGTGGTTGTATACCAGGTAAGAACCTGGTGACACGTTGAAGTGAGAAAAGGGAATATATCATAGAGGGGTGTTTTCTCATTATTTGACCACTGAGCTATAATGGGTATTTATCTGTTTGTTGCAGACTTTTCTTACTTTTTTTAAAATTGGATTTCTCTCGTCAAAATAAATAAATGCTGATGGAAAAAAAAAAATACATTGGTTGATAAAGGGACAAGGGGATGAAGAAAAGGATCTATTTGTTAATCATGTTTATATACAAATTTTTAGACTATTTTGTAAATATTTATGTTTGGAATATTCATAAATTTAATTTTTATTTGTTTGGGTTTATTTGGATGTGGAATATCAGAAAAAAATGTCTGTGTTCTTGGGGACTAGAATCAGTGTTAATAACGTTCATATTGTTGGTAATGTATGGGTTGTACTGATATTTATCAACCAATGTATTTTAGTCCATCAGCATTTATTTATTTTGACGTGAGAAATCCAATTTTAAAAAAAGTAAAAAAAAGTCTGCAACAAACAGATAAATACCCATTATACCTCAGTGCTATGCTGTGGGTTCTTTCTGTATGAAGCTAGGACTGCCACTGATGTTTCTTCATTAGTAAAAGTTTTCTTGCATCCATATTTTGGTAAATCCAACACTAAACCCGAAATTTGGGCAGCAGTTTTCTAACTGTAGCATGTGAGATTGGTGGTCTCGTGGGGTGTCTTGTATTGAAATCTACTGCAAGGATCCGGGTACTGTGTTCACCAGACATCAGCACAATTTCTATCCACTCCTCACATGTTAGCCTCTGCAACATGTCAATGGCTGTAAACAAAGAGAAACTTGATAATAACTAATGAAAGAATAACGTTACGTTAAAAACAAGCACACCATTGTTTTTCTAATGTAATTCTCAATAGGTTTGATGTGTCACATGACCCTCTTTCCATTGAAAAAAATAAAGTTGAGTTCAAAATGGCCAACTTCAAAATGGCCGCCATGGTCGCCACCCATCTGGAAAAGTTTTCCCCCTCCCATATACTAATGTGCCACAAACAGCAAGTTGATATCACAAACCATTCCCATTTTATTTAGGTGTATCCATGTAAATGTCCCACCCAGTATATAAATAATATAGAATAGTGCTACAGGAAATACAACATAATTTGTAGTATATTTAAGGAGGATATCTGAGATAAAAAAAATGTTTGCCCAAGGACTAAAAGGCAGGTAGTTGGCCCCTACCTTCCTGTTGTGCCCGACGCCGTTCACCGTTGATACGGAAAGGTCTTAGACCACTCCTTTCAGTGATTTTGCAAACGGGACGGCTACTTCCCTTTGTCAACGAACGTCAGAACTGACGTCATGCTGATTAACAGCCAGCTCCCCAATTAGGTAGCGGGAACTGGCTGTCAATGAGCAGGAGATAGGCTGTCCCTCACCTTCCACAGAGCACAGTAGAAAAACCACCTCTGCTCTGTTTACCCCACCATGCCATCCACGGCAGGAACATTCTGTGACCACTCTATGCTGAGGGTAAACAGCGGGGACTGGCGTCAGGCACAACAGTCAAGTAGGTGACAGCTAGATGCCTGTTAGTGCTTGGGCACTTTTTTTTTTCTAAGAATCACAGATAACCACTTTAACGGAATGTGTCATCAAAAAATTGCCTGGTGCTAGTCCTTTTTGTTATAAGTTCCAGTACTTCATTATTACTTTAAATGTACTTTATCATAATAAGCTATTTTCATTTTTTACTTGCACATGCTTCATCCTGAAGTTTTTCTTGCACACAGGCAGAAAGTTAACATTTTATTTCTTTCTTTTCTCAATTTTAATCTTCTGATTTTGACTTTTTCTAGATATATTTTTACAACTATTTCAAGTAAACAAAACATATAAAGCAAAATCCAATATACCACCTGCTGGAGCAGTTTTGCAGCCGGTCTCAGGGTAAGCTAGCTTATTCAATATTATTTTTGATGGAAACTAAATAACTGTATAAATCTTTCTGCTTCATAATTTAATTATCCATATTAATTTGCCTTTGTTATTAACATAAAAGTAAAACATTTTATGTCCCTCTGGTTGTAAACAATTCATTATTTATGCACAAATTATTGCAAAACTGTTTTATTGTAGCATATATTATGAGTCTCATAATAATTTAAATTAACTTCTGATTTATAATTTACAAAAGAGTTGCTGAGCATTTTTTTCAACTTTCGATAAACTGATCTATTAATTTGAATCAAGTTTTTTATCTTTGCATTCATTTACCGTACTTAAAAGATTTGTCCACTACTTGGACAACCCCAGCCCATTCCCCATGTGTGCTTCCATAAAAATAGAAAAGCCTATACTCACCTCTGGAGCCGGAGTAGTTCCAGCAATTTTAGAACTCGTGTTTCTGTGGCCCAAGTTAAAATGCTATGACTCATGAGCCACATGACCAATCAGTGCCGACATCTCACTCCCCACTTTCAGATGGTTAAGTAACTAACAGAATGTGATCACTGCAGCTGCCCCCCCACTTCTTGTTAAGCACTTCTAATGCCTGAGTGCATGGAGCGAGAAGCCGCTGCTGATTGATCATGGAGAATGTGAGTCATAACAATGTTATGTTGGCCTTGGGAACATGACTTCTTATATTCCTGGAACCACTTAGGCTCCAGAAATGAATATAGGCTTTTTTATTTTTATAGTGCACAAATGGTGAATCAGAAGGAGTTGTCCAAATGGTTGGCAAACCGCTTATTAAACTCATTGATAATTTACCTTAAAAAAAAAAAAATTAATTATTCAGGAATATATAAAGCTAAACCAACTTTTGAGTAAAAAGTCCTAACGTAAGGTCCATAGAAGCATTTGATGCCTTGCTGTATCTTCGTATGAAACAAATTTTAAAAAGTCATGACTTATTTTATTGGATGCCATGTTAGGCCTCATTCACACGTCTTTACCGGAGGCACGTATGCAGTTCGTACCATCACATGCCGGAGGCACAGACATACATGATCTCCTATGGCCCCCTTCGCATGTCCGTAATTCCGCATGGACCGTATCACCGTGTGGAGCAGATGCATGTCCATGTGCTCCACACGGCGACATGTCTGTTTTTTAACGGATGTGGCACCCCTCTGGTGGGACACCACAGGGAGGTACTGCACCCCAAACAGAAGGTGTGGTGTCTCCGTAGCCATGGATGAGGAAGAAAATACAGGCTCTGCACCCAAAACACGCTCATAGGACACTTTAGCATAGGGCACTGGTATCCAGTAGGTCCCAGGGGGATGGAGCCTAGAAAAGCGGGACGACGTGAGTGACAGTGACACAGACGGTCAGTCAGACTGTGACAGAAGAGCAGAGCGGACAGACACAGGGGACCCTGCGGTTGTGACAGGAGGGCACCTCTGTGGAGAGAGGTGACCCGGACAACGAAGGGGGCACTCCAGGACTGGTTGTCGCCGACTGGAGAGTCCAGGTCAATACCAGTAAACCGGAACCAAGGCAGTTAGTTAATGGTTTATCCCAAACCGCTGACCAACAGGCTGTGGGCCTAAAATAGGAGCCACATCACCACAGGACAAAATCCCAGCTCTGTCCCATAGTGGGTCCAAGACACTAACAAGGGAAAGGACAAAATATCAGTGACGGAAGGGATTGTCTTCTCACTGCTCCTGTCCGTACCGGAAAAGGGTCAGAAATACCTTTTAGTAACAGACCTGTGGACCGGTGATCGGGCTCTTTAGTGTAGTTGACAGAGAGAGCTAAACCAAACACTGACCAAAAAAGCTATTATAGAGACAACTTTAGCAGACTCTGGAAAAGCCTCCAAAATCTGCGGCTACAACCCCCGGTGAATCAGACTGTACCATGTACCTTATCCACTGGTATCCTTATTTACTGGTTTGAGCTGTTTGAGATAATCTGGTCTCTGCATCAATTATTTGTCGCTTGGGAGGCTCCTACAGCACCACAGAGCCAAAGACTACAACTCCTCTCATCCACCCCGCTGCCCTGAGGTAAAAGCTCTGCCTGTGGGGAGGTGTACTACCAAAGCTGCTTCACCATCACCTCAGCAGCCGGCTGCATCGCTGGTAACCACATTACCAGGTGCCACAGGTGGCGTCACGTATCATCCCCCATCATCATCACCCCCATCAGCCACTGAGTGCCCAGGGCACGGAACTGGGAACTGACCAGCCGTGATTCCCTCCCCAGCCATCCCGATTCCGAGTAACCCGTTCCCTGCCAGCCCAACTCACGGAAGCATGGACCGCTTTTGCCCTGAAATATCTATGCACACAGAAGTCATCCGTGTGATATCCGTGTGCATGGACCATGGACGAAAGTAACAAACTGAAAAATAAAGAATTTCATACTCACCTCGTTCCAGCGCTGAGAGTTTCTATCTCTTCCCGTGCCGCTCATTAGGCTCATGAATATTCACTTCACTGAGCCTGACAGCGGACCGGAAGTGAGAAGAGCAGCAGCGCAGAAGGGAGGTGAGTATGCGAGGACAAGCTGTTCGTGTGCTATCCACAGATCCATGGATAGTACAATGACAGCACACATTGTGTCACACGTCTGTGACACATGGCTATATGGCCCCGCCCACAAACAGCCTTGTCTCACATGTCCATGGTGTCACTGATGTGTGAAATAGGCTTTACAGAGAATTTTTTGGAAGAAAATGGCCAGGTTCACACATCTCCGCTGCTAGTATTTAGCGGGTCTCCGCTAAATACTTAGCTTTTTTCAGTGGAGCGGAGATGCGTGAGCCCCTGCGCTTTCTGCAGACGCAACCCCTGGTTACCCGATGTTGATCGTGGTAACCAGGTCACACATAAGGCTGCCCAGTGTCCGCTTAAGCCGAGCAAACATGGAAACGCTGCTAGCAGTGTTTCCCTGTCCGCTCTGGGAAAGCGGACACTGGGCAGCCTTATGTGTGACCTGGTTACCACGATCAACATCGGGTAACCAGGGGCTGCGTCTGCAGAAAGCGGCGGCGCTCACGCATCTCCGCTCCACTGAAAAAAGCTAAGTATTTAGCGGAGACCCGCTAAATACTAGCAGCGGAGATGTGTGAACCTGGCCTGACAGCAGCACATAGAATGTTTATGCTGTAGGGAACCATAGGGAATTTATGTGTATTCAACTCTGATTTGAGATCTATGCTGAATACACAAATGGCATATTACCTACTAGTGATGGGCGAATCCTAAATTACTCGGAATCGCTTTACTCTAGCGAGTCCGAGCACAGGACTCGCTACTCGTTGCGAGTCTAGCGAGTCCAATGTTAATGAATGGGGAAGCGAGTAATAGAGAGTAGTGTGAGATTTACAAATCGCAGATGTGTCTCGGAAGCTTCAGCCTGAAGCAATCCTAGTTTTGTCATTTATTTGCATTGGACTCGTTTACTTTGCAACTGTAATCGCTGGGAAACTCGCACAGATAAGAGTCCTGTCTGCTCAGTGTGCCACAGCTCCAGGGTCCTAGAGCCTGCCTGCTACCTGATGTAGCAGTGCTGAGATTGTTCTCAGTCTGCTCATTCCCTGTGTACAGACATGAATGTCTGTGCACAGAGATGATGTAGCAGAGCTGAGATTGTTCTCAGTCTGCTCATTCCCTGTGCATATACATCTATATCTATGCACAGGGATGAGCAGAGAGGACATCGCGTTTTGGACTGCGTCGGACGGAAGAGGATTTTTTAAATTAAAGATGGAGTCTCTAATGGCTTTTTTTTTTATTTCTAATAAAAAAATTTCTCTGTGTTGTGTTTTTTTTAAAATAATTTAATAGAAATTCATGGCGGTCATGTCTAATTTTGGCGTGACCGCCATAAATTTCGGGCTTAGGGCCAGCTGATAATACAAAGCTGGCCCTAACCTCTATTACCCAGCGTGCCACCGCCACCAGGGCCGCTGGAAGAGCGGGGTTCAGCGCCAGAGGATGGCGCTTCAATGAACGCGCCATCTTCTGGGGCGGCTGCGGGCTGCAATTTGCAGCGGGGGGTGCCCAGAAAGCTTGGGCATCCCTGCGCTGCGGATTCCAGCCCCCAGCTGCTTAGCTGTACCTGGCTAGACATAGAAATTGCGTGGAGCCCCACTCATTTTTTGACTCCGACTCCGAGACGACTCCGACTCCGAGACGACTCCGACTCCGACTCGACTCCGACTCCGACTCCGAGACGACTCCGACTCCGAGACAACTCCGACTCCGAGACGACTCCGACTCCGACTCCGACTCCGAGACGACTCCGACTCCGAGACGACTCCGACTCCGACTCCGAGACGACTCCGACTCCGAGACGACTCCGACTCCGAGACGACTCCGCCTCGACTCCGAGACGACTCCGACTCCGAGACGACTCCAACTCCGAGACGACTCCGACTCCGAGACGACTCCGACTCCGACTCGACTCCGAGACGACTCCGACTCCGAGACGACTCCAACTCCGAGACGACTCCGACTCCGAGACGACTCCTCCGACTCTCCGAGACCGCGCAACTCCCGAGACCGAGACGACACTCCGAGACGACTCCAACTCCGAGACGACTCCGACTCCGAGACCCCACTCCCGACTCCGAGACGACTCCAACTCCGAGACGACTCCAACTCCGAGAACTCGACTCGCGACTCCGACTCGACTCGACCCGAGACGACTCCGACTCCGAGACTGACTCCAACTCCGAGACGACTCCGACTCCGAGACGACTCCGACTCCGACTCGACTCCGAGACGACTCCGGGCTCCGAGATGACTCCAACTCCGAGACGACTCCGACTCCGAGACGACTCCGACTCCGACTCGACTCCGAGACGACTCCGCTCCGAGACGACTCCGACTCCGAGACGACTCCGACTCCGAGGCGACTCCGACTCTCCGACTCGACTCTGAGGCGACTCCGACTCTGAGACGACTCCGACTCCGAACGACTCGACTCCGAGGACGACTCCGACTCCGAGCGACTCCACTCTGAGACGACTCCGACTCCGAGACGACTCCGACTCCGACTCGACTCCGAGACGACTCCGACTCCGAGACGACTCCAACTCCGAGACGACTCCGACTCCGAGACGACTCCGACTCCGACTCGTACTCCGAGACGACTCCGACTCCGAGACTGACTCCAACTCCGAGACGACTCCGACTCCGAGACGACTCCGACTCCGACTCGACTCCGAGACGACTCCGACTCCGAGACGACTCCACTCCGAGACGACTCCGACTCGAGACGACTCCGACTCCGACTCGACTCGAGCGACTCCGACTCCGAGACGACTCCGACTCTGAGACGACTCCGACTCTGAGACGACTCCGACTCTGAGGCGACTCCGACTCTGAGCGACTCGACTCTGAACTCCCACTCTGAGAGACTCGAGAACCTCCGACTCCGAGGACTCGACTCTAGACTCTCTGAACTGACTACTTGACTCTGAGACTCTGACTCTGAGACTCTTTACTTGAAATCATAAATTATGGTGGCTCCGCGCAATTTCTATGTCTAGCCAGGTACAGCTAAGCAGCTGGGGGCTGGAATCCGCAGCGCAGGGATGCCCAAGCTTTCTGGGCACCCCCCGCTGCAAATTGCAGCCCGCAGCCGCCCCAGAAGATGGCGCGTTCATTGAAGCGCCATCCTCTGGCGCTGAACCCCGCTCTTCCAGCGGCCCTGGTGGCAGTGGCACGCTGGGTAATAAAGGGGTTAATACCAGCTTTGTTATACAAGCTGGTATTAAGCCCGAGATTCTTAATGTCAGGCCACGTTTGACCCAGCCACTAAGAATCTCCAATAAAGGGTTAAGAAAACACAACACAGAGAAAATTTTTTATTTGAAATAAAAAAAAAAGCCATTAGGGACTCCATCTTTAATTAAAAAAATCCTCTTCTGTCCGACGTAGTCCAAAACGCGATGTCCTCTCTGCTACATCCCCTGTGCATAAATATAGATGTCTATGCACAGGGAATGAGCAGACTGAGAACAATCTCAGCACTGCTACATCATGTCTGTGAGCAGGCAGGTTCTAGGACCCTGGAGCTGCACAGAGAAGACAGCTGGACTCGGCTCGCAAAGAAACAGCAGTTACTTTGCGAGTTTCCCTGCTATCACTGGCACAGTAGCCGAGTCTAATGCAAACAATGGCAATCCTAGTTTTGTCAGCGTTTCTGACAAAACTAGGATTGATATTGATTTGCATTGGACTCGTGCGAGTAATCACTGGGAAACTCGCAGAGTACCGAGTCCTGCGAGTCCCTTACTACTCGCCGAGTAACGAGTCCTAGCGAGTAAATTCGCCCATCCCTATTACCTACAGATTTTCTGTATCTATCCCAGCACAGGAACATTTTTTATAGTCACATAATAAGGTTAAAATTATTATTATTCCAACAACTATTAAATAATCCCTTTTCCCCTGGATGATTTTCCTTTTTTTTTTTTTTTTTTTTCTCCACTTTTTCCAACTGTTTTATTTTTCTGTCAATATATCCATATAAGGGCTTCTTTTTTGTGGGACAAGTTGCACTTTTGAATGACATTATTTATTTTATCATATAGTATACTGGAAAATGGGAAAAATATTCTAAGTGCTGTGAAATTGCAAAAAAAAAGTGAAATGACACAATGTTTTTTTTTTTTTTATTTACTACTAGTAAAAAGGCCCGATGCAATTGCATCGGGAGCGCGGGTGACATGAATTGTGTGTATACAGGCGGGTGAGTGGGTATCAGAGTATACAGGCGGGTCTGTGGGTAGCAGAGTATACAGGCGGCTCTGTGGGTAGCAGAGTATACAGGCGACTCTGTGGGTAGCAGAGTATACAGGCGGCTTTGTGGGTAGCAGAGTATACAGGCGGCTGTGTGGGTAGCAGAGTATACAGGTGGCTGTGTGGGTAGCAGAGTATACAGGCGGCTCTGTGGGTAGCAGAGTATAGAGGCGGCTGTATGGGTAGCAGAGTATACAGGCGGCTGTGTGGGTAGCAGAGTATACAGGGGGCTCTGTGGGTAGCAGAGTATACTGGCAGCTCTGTGGGTAGCAGAGTATAGAGGCGGCTTTGTGGGTAGCAGAGTATACAGGCAGCTATGTGTGTAGCAGAGTATACAGGTGGCTCTGTGGGTAGCAGAGTATGATGTGGCGGGAGGCTGGAGGGGTGAGGAAAGCAGAGACTGGAGGGGTGAGGAAAGCAGAGGCTGGAGGCGCGAGGAAAGCAGCGGCTGGAGGCGTGAGGAGACGTCCGGCTGGAGGCGTGAGGAGAGGTCCGGCTGGAGGCGTGAGGAGAGGTCCGGTTGGAGGCATGAGGAGAGGTGCGGCTGGAGGCGTGAGGAGAGGTGCGGTTGGAGGCGTGAGGTGAGGTGCGGATGGAGGCGTGAGGAGAGGTCCGGCTGGAGGCGTGAGGAGAGGTCCGGCTGGAGGTGTGAGGAGAGGTCCGGCTGGAGACGTGAGGAGAGGTCCGGCTGGAGGCGTGAGGAGAGGTGCGGATGGAGGCGTGAGGAGAGTTGCGGCTGGAGGCGTGAGGAGAGGTGCGAATGGAGGGGTGAGGAGAGGTGCGGATGGAGGGGTGAAGAGAGGTTCAGGTGGAGGGGTGAGGAGAGGTTCGGCTGGAGGTGAGGAGAGATGCGGCTGGAGGCATGAGGAGAGGTGTGGCTGGAGGGGTGAGGAGGGTTGAGGAGAGGTGCGGATGGAGGGGTGAGGAGAGGTTCGGGTGGAGGTGTGAGGAGAGATGCGGTTGGAGCGGCGACATCACCGCTGGGCGGCAGGACGTGGCAGCGTGCTGGGGGTGATCGCAGCCCCAGTCACACGGCATTGTCATCTGCAGGGAGGTGAGGGATCAGTCCCTCCCCTCAGGTGACACATGTGACCTGAGGGGAAGGAGCGGATTGAGCGTTCTGTGGTAAACAGAGGAGGGCCATCCGATTGGTCCAGGACAGCGAGTCCTGGTCAATGGGATGGGCGTCGTATGTTGACAACACAGCGGCCAATCTGCTTGGAGGGGTGGCGGGCAATGGGAGTGAGCGGGGTGTGTGAGGCTTTGCAGCCTGACACGCCCCGCTCACTCCCATTAGGGTACGGCGGCGCCGCCTACAGGACGACATCACTTGCTCCCGGCCACAGCTCCTACAGCGCTACTTCAGCAGCATTGCTAGACCGAGGCCCCAGCGGTGAGAGAGCGGGGAGGGGCCGAAGGCACCGCCAGCATGCGGGCAGCGTAGACCTCGAGGAGTGCGGTCGCGATGATGCACTTGCGGCGTGGCGGACAGTTGGTAGGATGGGGGCGATGTGAGCTAGTGCGTCTGCGGCTGTCGATGACGCTATAGCGTAATCGCTGGCAGTGCGGCAAAGGATTTGGGGATTGGGCTACAGTGGCCGAATTCCCAACTCTCGATGATATAAGTAGACGATATGTGTATAAACTGTAAATGTACATATATCTATATATGTGTATATACTGTATATGTACATCAATGTATATATGTGTATATACTGTATATCTATATGTGTATATATATTACATATGTGTGTATATAGTGTATATCGATCTGTGTGTATATAGTGTATATGTATATATATGTATATAGTGTATATGTATATGTGGGTATATACTGTATGTGCATCAATATGTGTATATACTGTATATGTATATGGATAAAAGTGTATATACTGTATATTGATTTATATGTGTGTGTATATACTGTATATATACATCAAGCGATATATGTGTATATACTGTATATCAATATGTGTTTATATATTACATATGTGTGTATATACTGTATATGTATCTGTGTGTATATAGTGTATATGTATCTATGTGTATATAGTGTATATGTGGATATATACTGTATGTATATATATATGTGTGTGTATATACAGTATATCTATATGGATATATGTGTATATACTGTATAGCGATTTATATGTGTGTATATAGTGTATATTGATATGTGTATATAGTGTATATCGATATATATGTATATGTGGGGATATACTGTATATCGATGTATATGTGTATATCCTGGATATCTAGGGATATGTGTATATAGTGTATATGTACATTTATGTATATATGTGTGTATAGTGTATGTATATGATATCTGTGTGTATATACTGTATATGTATATATGTGTATAGATTCAAAGATTCAAAGATTCAAAGATTCAAAGAAGCTTTATTGGCAGGACCAAATACATCTCAGTTTTGCCAAAGCAATTGTATAAAGGGAATAGAGATAGGGACTGTGGGGATGTTGGGTAGGAGCTGTAGGGAAGGTGGATGGGATGGATCCAGGATGGGGGGGCTATAGTCCATGGCGTAGGGAAGGTGGATGGGGCAAGTCCAGGGTGGGGGCTATAGTCCATGGCTTAGGAAAGGTAGATGGGGCAGATCCAATGTGGAGGCTATAGAGTCCATGGCATCATAGTTCTTTTTCTCGCAGTCTATGGCATTCGCTCACATACCGCGCTGCTATCTCCACTGCTCTCTATTCTTCTCCCAGCAGGATAGATGTTTTTTCTTCCTCCTTCATGGTGATGAAATCCGGGAAGAGATGCGAGAGTCTCCTGAAGTGAGTGTCCCTCACTGCTGAGTATTTGGAAAAGTGTAGCAGGAAGTGGGTTTCGTCCTCCAGGGCCTCCTGTTCACAGTGTTGGCACAGTCTTTCCTCCCTGGGCTTGTATCTCTGCCTGTGTCGGCCGGACTCGATGGCCAGACTGTGGGCACTGAGTCTATATCGGCTCCGGATCTTGCGGTCTCTGGGATCCGGGAGTTTCTCCAGATATGGGGCCAGTTTGTAGTCTCTCTGTAGACTCCGGTACATGGTCAGTTTCTGTGAGCTGAAGATATCGTTCTTCCAGTTACTGACATACCTCTCTTGGCCTTCGTCTACCATCTTCCTGATTCCGGCTTTTGTCAGGCTGTGATTGGTGTTCTGGTTGTGTTGGGCTTTGCTGGGCTGTTCCGAGGGTCCTGGTTTTTCTGTTTCACCTATATGTATCAGGGCTTTATGGTGATGGGAGCTTGGATTGCTCCTATGTAGGTGAGCCCGGAATGACAGCGCCCTCTTTAGAACCGTTAGGTGTAGAGGGAATCTGCCCAGCTCTGCCCGACAGGCACTGTTGGAGGTGCTCCGGTGGACCTGGAGAAGGTGCTTACAGAATTCCAGGTGGAATATTTCTGTTGGGCTGGAATCCCACCTTGACCAGTCTGGGTAGGTGTGAGGACCCCAGACTACACTGCCATACAGGAGGATTGGGGCGATGATGGAGTCGAAGATTTTTAGCCAGACCCTCACTGGTGGCTTCAGATGGTAGAGTTTCCTTCGGATGGCAAAGAAGGTTTTGCAAGCCTTGTCTTTCAGGGTCTCAATGGCTTGTTTGAAGCTCCCTGACCGGTGAATCTCTAGGCCCAGGTAGGTATATTTGTCTGTTCCTGTGAGGTCGCAGTTGTTGAGTACAAATGATGGGTGCTGGTCTGATCTTCTCCTTCTCCTCTGGAACACCATGGTGTTGGTTTTCTTTAGATTGACCGGTAGGGCCCAGGTGGAGCTGAATTTCTCTAGGATTTTCAGGTTGTCTTGGAGGCCTTTCTCGGTTGGCGACAGCAGCAGCAGGTCATCTGCGTACAGCAAGAATTTCACCTGAGCGTCATGGAGGGTGAGACCTGGTGCGGTGGAGGATTCTAGGGCGGTAGCCAGTTCATTGATATAGATATTAAAGAGCGTTGGACTTAGGCTGCAGCCTTGTCTGACTCCACGGCTCTGTTGGAAATAATCCGTTCTTTTGCCGTTCCCAATCACACTGCAGAGGTTCTCGGTGTAGGAGCTTTTGATGACATCGTAGGTCTTTCCTCCTATTCCGCTCTCCAGAAGTTTCAGGAATAAGCCCGGGTGCCACACCGAATCAAAGGCCTTTTTAAAGTCCACAAAGCAGGCGTATATCTTCCCATTCTTTGTATTGTGGACGTGTCTCTGAATGAGGCTGTGCAGGGTGTAGATGTGGTCAGTGGTGCGGTGGTTCGGCATGAACCCTGCTTGGCTCTAGCTGAGGACGTTGTGCTCGGTGAAGAAGGTGAGGATCCTCTTGTTCAGAATGCAGTTGAACAGTTTTCCCAGGTTGCTGCTGACACATATCCCTCGGTAGTTGGCTGGGTCATACCTGTCCCCACTCTTGTGGATGGGTGTAATTAGGCCTTGGTTCCAGGTACGGGGGAAGTAGCCGGCCCTCAGCACAATATTGAACAGTTTGACCATTGCAGCCTGTATTTCTGGTGGGCTGTGCTTCAGCATTTCTGGTAGGATCCCATCCAGGCCACCGGCTTTTCTACACCTTATGGAAGTGATCCTCTCGGCTACTTCCTGTAGTGTTATAGGTGTATCCACCGGGTTTTGGAAGTTTTTGATTGTTTCCTTCATTGCTTTTAGTTTTGCCATTATGTTTTCCTGTTCTTGGCTTAGTTCTTCCTTTGGGATATCTTTATAGAGGTCTCTGAAGTACTGGAGCCAGATGTTGCCATTTTGGATATAGGTGTTGTTTTTCTTTTTTGTGCCCATGTGGTTCCATAGTTCCCAGAAGGAGTTGTCTTTGTATGGTGTCATAGGCTTCCCTCAGGCCCAGGTGGTTGGGGTCTCTGTGTTTCTTGTTGGAGGCTGTTCTCAGGGTCTTCCGTACAGCTTTACATTCTCTGTCAAACCAACCATTGACCTGTGTTTCTTTAGGTCTCTTGTAGTTGACTTTTTTAAGGTCGGACAGTCTGGCCATTGCATAGAATATATTGTTGAGGTCCTTTGTGGCTTGGCTCACTCCCTCTGGGATCGGCTTGTACTCGTAGTTGTAGAAGTGGTGTGTATAGTGTATAGATATATGTGGGTATATAGTGTATGTTTATGTATATGTGTCTATAGTGTATATTTATACAGATCTATGTGTATATACTGTATATCTATATATATATATATATATATGTGTGTGTATATACTGTATATCGATATATGTGGATAGAGTGTATATGTATGTATATGTGGGTATATAGTGTATATATATCTATATGTGTATATAGAGTATATGTATGTATATATAGTGTATATGAATGTATATGTGTGTATATACGGTATATCAACATCAATGTATAAAAGAGTATATAGTGTATATGTATGTGTGTGTATATATATATATATATGTGTGTATCTACTGCATATGTATATATGTGTACATAAGATATAGGTATCTACAGTATATGTGTGTATATAGTGTATAGCTACATCGATGTAGATATAGGGGTATATAGACTATATGTATATTAATCTGCGTGTATATACAGTCAATGTAGATATGTGTGTATATAGTGTATATGTAGATGTATGATTATATGTGTATATACTCAAGATCTTATATATGTGTAGATCTGTATTAGTATATGTGTGTATGTACTGTGTATATCTATATGTGTATATAGAGTATATGTATGTATATATGTGTATATGAATGTACATGTGTGTAGATACGGTATATCAACATCAATGTATAAAAGAGTATACAGTGTATATGTGTATATATATATATATATATATATATATATATATATGTGTATCTACTGCATATGTATATATGTGTACATAAGATATAGGTATCTATATGTGTGTATATAGTGTATAGCTACATCGATGTATATATAGGGGTATATAGACTATCTGTGTGTATATACAGTCAATGTAGATATGTGTGTATATAGTGTATATGTACATGTATGACTATATGTGTATGTACTCAAGATCTATGTGTATACACTGTATATCTATGTGTATGTGCATATGTATATCTGTGTGTATATACTGTATATGTATATATATAGCGATGTGTGTGTATATACTGTATAGAGAGATATATGTATATATGTGTATATAATGTAGATAAATATATATATCTGTGTATATACTGTATATGTAGATGTATCTGTGTGTATATGGTGTATATCTATATATGTGTAGATCTGTATAAGTATATGTGTGTATCTACTGTATAGCTATCGGTGTGTATATAGTCTATATGTATGGGTGTGTACATGCAGTATATGTATAGGAATATATGTGTATATACTGTATATGTATATATAGTGTATATGTATGTGTGGGTCTAAAGGGTATATCTATGCGTATGTGTATATGTGTATATAGTGTATATGGATATGTGTATATACTGTATATAAATATGTATGTATATATAGTGTATATATATATATATATATATGAATATAAGTGGAAATAGTGTATATGTATATGTGTAGATAGTGTACATGTATATATGTGTATAGACTGTATATGTATGTGTATATAATGTGTATGTAGATGTATGTATATATGTGTATATAGTGTAGATGTATATGTCTGTGTGTTAATGTAGTGTATATGTAAATGTAGATATATGTGTATGTTGTGGTCCTGCGTCTTCCAGTGTCGGCAGGGCTTTTTGTTCCCTGTGCTGTTTGTCTCACCGGGTGTGGTGTCTGTGTCTCAGTCCCAGAGCTGGTGTCTCATGGGGGATGCAGGGTGCGGGTCTGGGGCTCCTCTGTCTCCCCGGGTGTCGTCTGTCCCTGAGGAGGTGTGTCAGTGGTTGTTGCGGAGTTGCAGGGTGTGGGTCCGGGGCTGCTGTGTGCGTGAGCTGCTGTGTCAGGGGGTTTGTGTGCCGGAGGTGGAGGGAGCGGGTCCGGGGCTCCTCTCTCTCCTCGGGTCTGCTGTGTCCCTGAGGTGGTTAGCGGGGCCGACGATTGCTAGGATGGCGGCTGGGGCTTGCGATGACAGGAGGATGTGGCGGGGGAGCGGCGGGGGTATGTGGTGTTAGCGGCAGGATGTTTGCGCTTCCGGCGTTAGTGTCGGCGGCTCCGCGCGAGATATCGGCACAGTGGCCGGAAGCTGCAAACTGCCGATTATGTATAGAGATGTTAACTACAGGTATATAAAAAACTGACCAGTCATTATAATTCCCGGGGGCAGTATGAGAATATAGATAGCAAATACTTTTACTTTTATCTAAGTAGTGAAAATAAATTCTGAAGTTTGCCAAAAAAAAGAATTACACATTTGTAGTAATTTTGTGAAACCTGTAGCTCATTCTTTGCGTCTTGAGCTGACATTTTTAATTATACCATTTTGAATAGATGATAGATGTGATATTTTGATCACCTGTTATTGTTTTATTGCACTGTTGCAAAGACCAAAAAAATTTAATTTTGGCATTTTTACTTTTTTTTCCATTGTGCAATTTATTGATCATATTGAATGATTTTATAGTTTGATATCAGGCATTTCTGAACGTGCCAATACCAAATATGTGATTTTTTTTTTAATTGTTTTATTTTCAATGGGGTGAAATGAGGGTGATTTATACTTTTTATGTTTTTTTTCATATTTTTGAAAACATTTTTTTTGCACATTTTCTTTATTTTACCTAGCTTCTTAAGGTGCCTCAACACTGCAGTGTCCAATTGCTTCTGCAGTACAGAGCCATGCTAATAGATAGCTCTGTAATAATCATCACCTGTCAACCTCGGCGCTTTGACAGCGTTCACAGAAAGTAGGTCATGGCAGTGACAGGGGCCATCATCTTACTGCTTGCGGTGATGACCACACATCGGCACTGTGTGATTGTGTCACGGGGTTGCCGATGGCTGCAGGGAATAGTGCGACTCCCGATTAGGTGTTTTAGATCATGCTGTCAAACACTAATGTGTGTCTAGGCGCGGGTGCATCTGAGATCCACCCCCACCTGTTAGCCGCCCATCAGATCAGCTGACATGTGCAGGGAATAATGTGAGCTCAGCGCGTAAGCTTGCATCAAAATGAGGGACACGACCAAGGTTGTACCTATACGTCATTGATCATGAAGGGGTTAAAATGAACTTTGTGAGAAAACCCTTTTAAATTCACATTCAGTTAGGATTTTTAAATCTGCAGTGTGTCACTCCTTTTTTGCAAACTGTCTCTTCAGGGAGAAAGTAGGTGAACTCTGGTGCCACTTATTGGAAGTAGCAATCCTAAATATCAAAATTGACTCTTTAACAAGCCTTGCAAAATAACTCATGATTAATGCAAGATCAGAACCCCAGTCTGCAGTTGCTGCGTTTTGGGTTGATTGCCCATTATCAAGTGCAAAGTATGGGTTCTGATTTGACTGTATGCGAGCTTTAAATAGGGTCAAAGAAGAAATCCCACCTGACTTAATCCTAGAAATGGACTAAAATCTGATGCAATTTTGGAAAAAATATTAAGGTAACATGAGTTTTTCCAAAAACATTTTTGCTATTTTCTTGGAAATCAAAGTGGATTTTTTTTGCTTTGAAACTGCCACTAGTAAAGTCTGAATCTGTGTGGCAGATAAATACATGTATACCCATTTTATTCTGGAGACAAAGGGCACAATCTTTAGTTGACTATTATCTGCAAAATAATAAATAAGAGAAGCCTATTATTATAATAAATCCATCTTTACCGTAACATTAGTCATGGTTTCACCTCTGTGTACAAGAAAACTAATCCATTACAAGAAGAAAATAAAGTAACAAATGTCTTGAATGGTTTACAAATCTATTAACAACACAATTTAACCCATCAAATCCCAAAACGTACATTCATCTTCAAATTTAATGGTACTAGAAAATCTCTTGCTTATAGCTATCAAAATTATTCTACTTTTTCAGCGACAATCTAAGCAATACGTTGCATATCTTTCAAAATTCCTGTAAATGAATATCAAAATAATGAAGCACCACCAGATCCATAGAAAATAAAATACAATTTGTGCACAGGCTGAACCCAAAACTGTTGAAACAATATAAAAATGGTGTTGTGCCCTCTTGCATGTTTGTATGCGGTGTGCCATGCGGATTACAGCATAAACCTTTTTCGTCTTGCCAATAAGCAGGCTGTTCTGTACTCAAAGTTTTTTATAGGTCAATAGGTAACTTAAGTGGTAAAAGTAGAAAGATACAAATAGCACAAATGAGTACTGGTCATATCATGTGATACCGTTATGACAATATACAGTACAGTCCCCGACAGACACAACTATGTGTGAAATGATTGCTATGTAACCTAGCAACAAACTTGAACATTCCAGTACAACATTACAGACAGAAGTAGTCCTCTTACCAGATATACTTTGTCAAGGATAATGGAGTTTTTAAGAGCAGTGCAGGAGGTCAAGACAAGCACATGTGCTCCGGGTCAATACTCTTTTCAAAATGATGCTTAAGAGCTAACCCACAATGCACTAGGATCTTAAAGGAGAAAAGACTGAATAATGTAGTGGTCCTAATCACACTAAACATGTCAGCAAAGATAACGTAACATTACACAGGTTATTACGTGTGGCACATTTAGCATTACTTTTTTCAACAAAATCTAAACAGTCATAAATGACATTAAGAACAATAATATAAACAATCAAAGTGCAAGTATAGCATGTTTAAAATATACATTTGGTTTTTAGAAATATTAAATGTTATACGACAACTAAGATATCATGATTTCTTATCATTATTTTAGGAAAATTAGCAAAGTAAACTATATTTCATGTATAGATACAAAGTTAATATACACCATAACGTATAGCTTTAAATGTGGGATAAATATATACCGTAAATTAAAATATCAAGGTGAAATGAAAGTCAGTACACATGCCCATTATGTTTTGATGAGAGTTAAAAGGTTAACACGTAAATACAATCTCTATATCTGTGATGGGAAGAAAGGTGAGAGTTATAATATAATTATAGGAACAGTGAATTGATACTCTTAATACACTGTCGTCTATTATATCAATGGTTGATTAAATTAATGCATTTCCGTTCCTTAAAATAACTTTCTCCAGGTTTCTGCCTGGGATATTTAATATACTCATTGAAATTTATACGCACAAAGTGTCTTTCAGAGGGAGACGTTAAAGGATTTTACACACGTTAAAGGTACCGTTACACACAGAGATATATTGCTTGCAACTCACTGGTTGCATCAGGGTTAGGTGTCAGGGTAGGTGCCGAAACGCGTTGGTGGAATAAAGGAGCTTGTTACTTTTGGAACCTTGCATTCCTCATGACTTCCTGAAACCTTGCATCCCTGGTGATTCCATTGAGGCAGCAGCGCGGACCGTGATACACCATCCTCCCAATATCTGAGCGTTTTTCTACGTGCGAGTGGCTGGTGGAGGTCCTGCAGCAGCTAAAACCAAATACTTACAAACCAGTTGTGGGGCACACAACTTGATCAGGTGAGTGTACACCTGTTGACAAACTTACACAGACAGTGTCACTAGTGATAGGGCAGTATTGCGACTCTTGTCTCGCCTTTTTGTATTTGAACAGTAAGGTTTGAGATTTGTACCAGACACCTGGTGTCCAGGGCTTGTTTCCAAACACTGACTTATACAAAGTCTGTGTTCAGAGTTTGTGTGCTTTTCTTATGCTAATAAAGTTTGTTGAAAGGCTAAAGCACAGCTAATCAACAAAGTTTTCGCCATTTGTGAGAAACACATGTATGCTGTTGTGAGCAATAAATAAATAAATAAAAAGAATGAAGTGGTGTGTAGAGATGAGCAAACACCTGAGTGTTTGGATTGGGTTCGGTTCGTTGAATGTCAGGGTGTTTGCCAAACAATTCGTCAAATCCCACAAACTCCATTAAAATCAATGGCAGGCAACATCAAATGCATATAAAACACCTTCAAATGTGTCCAAAAGCTTCCAAACACAGCTCAAATGGGTCAGATCAGAGTCTCTCACTCTTCTGCTGACTTACTTCCAGGGCCACCCTTTAAGCTTTTTGCATATTCACTTCACTGATCGGCAACAGCCAATCACAGACACTTGTGCTCTGTGAGAGCATCTGTGATTGGCTTTTGTAATCAGACTGAATTTCCATAATCTGGATGGTGTCTGAGCTTGGTTAACAACCTGTTGTCATAGTGTGTAAAATAAATAATAATAAATGCCTTGGACTTTGCTGTAATTTTCAGTCTAGCACAGATGAAGCGGACAGCCGCTAGTTGCCACCTTCATCTGCCTAATTTTACCTTGGCTGGAAAAAAAATGCACATGGCTCTGCCATACTTTTAGTTACCAGTCAAGGTAAAACTAGACAGCTGGGGGCTGGTATTCTCAATGAGATGAGGGCCTATCGTTATTGGGCCACCTTACGCTATAGAATAGCAGCCCAAAAATGCCCCAGACATGTGTTTGCGTTTTTATTTCTAATAAAAAAAAATTCTCTCTGTGTTGTATCTTCTTTACTCTTTACTTGAACCTCTTAATGGCCGGGTATAACTTGGCCTGACATTAAGAATTTCGGGCTTAATGCCAGTTGGTGATGCAAAGTTGGCATTACCCCCTTATTACCCAGTTTGCCACTGCTACATGGCAACTGGAAGTGTCGGGTAAAGCACCTGGAATTGGCACTTCTTAAGAATGCGCCAAATTCGGGCTGCTATTTTATTGCATGGGGGGCCCTCATCACACTTAGAATACCAATCCCCAGCAGTTTTACCTTGGCTGGCATCTAACAATACAAAGCCTACACAATATTTTTTGCCAGCCAAGGTAAAAATAGGTCGCTGAGGCTTGAAGCTTTGAGCTGTCTGCTTTATCTGTGCTAGATGGAAAAATACAAGTGAGCCCTATGCTTTTTTTTCATTATTTCTTTTATTACACACTATGACACCAGGTTGGTTGCCATATACTAATGAGTATGGCAGCCAAGCATAGACACCATCCAGATTACGGAAATGCAGTCTGTGAGCAACAGTCAATCACAGACGCTCTCACAGAGCATGAGCGTCTGTGATTGTTCAATGCCAGTCATTAAAGAAAATATGCAGAAAGCTTATTGGGCGGGGCCAGAAGTTAGTAAGCAAGAGAACAGTGACTGGTGAGTGACAGGAGACTGTGAGTGGCCCCAGAAGCAAGCAAAGAGCTGGAGACTGGTAAGATCGATCTCTGTGTCTGTCTGTATGTGTGTCTGTGTATGTAGAATAACGTAGAAAAAAGGCATTAGTGCATTTGCCCTAATGCTTCTGTCCTAGTTAAGCTAAACATATCCGATCAATTACTGAACAAATCTCAAATTTTCAACTTTTCAACAAAATTTGAAGTTCTAGAGGGTGAATGAATATTGCTAAATTCGGTTCGGATTTGAAATTGGTGAACATGTTCGAGCAAACTTCACTCATCTCTAGTGGTGTTCCCCTACTTTCTTGATAACCAGCAAAGGTAAAGCAGACAGGTGCAGGCTGCAACCCATAGTGTTCTGCTTTTCCTTGGCTGTTTTCGAGCCTAAAAATACCAGCCCACAGCCACTCCAGAAGTGGTGCAACCATTAGATGCACCAATTCTGGACACATTTCCCTGGATCTTCTTGATTACTCCAGTACGGTGGCAAATGGTTTAATAATTTTGGGGGCTAATGTCAGCTGTGCAGTGTATTGCTAGCTCAAAATATAAAGGAGTATCTTTATATATGATCATATACTACAAGAGTAGCTCTATATGTGAATACGCTACAGAAGGGTCTCTGTATGAGATTATACTACAAAAAGGGCTCTATATGGAATTATGCTACAAAACTGACTCTTTATTTGAATATATTATGTTTTTGAACAACTCATATATGGGCAAAAAATTACTTTTGGCAGGTTTACAATACTCCCAGTCGGCTCCTTCAACATTTTTGAAAGTAAATGGAGCTTAGTTGTCCAGATTCTCCTTCAAGCAAGACTGAAAAATGTATCATAACTTACAAAAAAAGGTGTCAATCACACAACAAATATATAACAGTTCCTGACTGGAGCAAATTAATTGTAACAGCACACAGCAGCTGAAATATGCTAACTCTTCATGAAGACGGGCATGTAAAATGACGATTTTCATTTGGGGTCTGAATCTTTTTCTTATAGCTATGGCTAGGGTCACACACAGCAATCTGTTTTTGGAAGTGCTTTCCATGACCAATCCGTTTTTTTTTGGGTGCTTTTTGAGCCTCCTGTGCCCCTGAACATTTTTTGGACTTAGTCATTTTTTGCCAAAAAATGCTAGAAAAAATGGATCCATTTTTTAAGGCACCAAAAAACAGATCCGTTTTTCCATAGGGCCCCATGTTAAAAAAATGGATCCGTTTTTAAACGGCACCCAAAAACGCTGAGAGCAACGTTTTTGGGTAAAAAACGCTCCTAGCAATGTTTTTAGGTGCAGAAAAAAACGGATAGGGTGTTTATTACATATAATCTGTTTTTCCATCAGTTTTTGGACTTAGAAAAAAAAAATGCAAGAACTGATGCCAAAAACGGACCAAGGGCTTATGTGTGACCCTAGCCTATCTTCAGTTTTGATTCAAGTATGTCTTTGCCTAAAAAAAATCTATTTGTGGAAACAGACCCTTAGAGTAGAGTCACACAAGCATATACAACCAATGTGAGAGCATCACTTGCAATGTGCTAATGACACTTGCCTTAGGCTCAGCTGTGAGCGTGAGCTGAATGTCATATATCTGTAATCTGATCCTATGCTCATATTACAGGCAAGGAGAGGAGGGAGAAATTATTTTGTCCATCTTCACCAGTGCCAGTGTTGGCATATATCGCAACTGCACTTGGATGACATCCAAGTGTGGTGCGATTTTTTACTCGCTCCCTTAGACTTGTATGTCTGCGAGTAAGCCAAGACTTGCTGTCATTCACAGAATGCTGTGATTTTTTTCGGTTTGATAACATCAAAATGCTGAGTGCAATGTGAGATTTTCTCGTATTGCACTCTTGGGAGTCATACACTAGTGTGACTCTTCCCTTAAGAAATTAAGGAAGGAGAGCGTACATAGGGCAATAAAAGTGATATTATGGGTGACAATACACAGTTGGTGCACTCACCTTTATAGGTTGTGAAAAGTCACAACCCCTTGTAGAATATGGAAGAAACCAGTGGTCGCTGCAGACTCCCGTGGGTGCCATTTTAACAGGGGAGGAACAAAAAGACCGGGTTTTTCAATTTATCCGCGCTGACCACACAAGGAAAGAAATGTCCTTGAAAGCTTTATTGTGCCGATGCGTTTCGTTGCAAATCTGCCACTTCCTTAGGGCCAAAGAAAACACTACAAAGCTGGATATAGCCTTTTATAAGAATGAATACTAATGAATATTTTCTTTCATAAAATTTTAATTATAAGAGCAGGCTTCATGAAATTTGAATAATCTCACTGATGAATTGGATTCACAGCTGTAGAATCAGATTTTGAACTAATTTATTCTCTGCAAAATAAATGTCCCTTATTATGATCTGGAGTGTAGACAAACTCCAAAGCATAATAAATGTAAAATATTTAGAAGAGAAACCCCATGCACCTTCTTGCTAGGGTGGGACATTCGGTTGTAGAATTTAATTCCACACATATACATTTGACCATATCTAATTCTAATGTCTGTAACATTTAGAATGGAGTTTAGGTGCTTTACGTATCCAGAACACTTCAGTGAGCATTGCAGAGCTCATGTACGCTTGGTGCTTGACCCAGTGCAACTCGCTTGCAGTATTCAGCTTGAACTGGGGGTAAAAGCAGAATTATTGGCCATAGGGTGGTTGTAAAATAAAAAAAGACAAATCCCACCCTCCTGGCTCCAGAATTGGTTTGCTTACGGATGGCTTACTGTATGTAGGAAGAAAGCCAAACTATACACTCAATGTTCTCAAATGATGTTCTGGTCAAGTTTAGGACCTGGATATACCTTTACAAAAGGCCAAGCTGCACCACCAGAACCCAAACCCTCATCTCTAGTTCAGATGGCTGTATTGAAAATCAAGACAATAGCATTAGATAATTGATTGGAGACATGACCGGCTCCTTCCACAGCTCCATGTGTTCATTATGGGCACATATCAGAGCTGCTTTTTGTCAGTGTCAAAAATTGGCCATATACACTGATATATTGCAATAATGGATCATTTTGCTTTATGTTTTCTTGGGTATAATGGAAATTTAATAAACTTTTTTGTTTTTTCAACATAAAGTAATTTTAATTAGAATTTTTTAATTGCCTTTTCAGCCATTATTTTTCATTTTAAAACATTAAATAATCATAATTTTACAAATCTTTGTGAGATGGCTAACCTGCACGAAGCTATAGTTCAGTGACATGCAGTTCTTATTTTTTTTTCTAATCATGTAGACCTTCCAATAAACAAAGACCATTGTATTTTAATGTGGCATGCTATCTACGTTTTGCAGGCTATTGAAATTGTATTATATTAGAGAACAAATGAAACATAGCCCTCAAGCTGTAAAAGATCAAGAAAAAGGAAATAGGAATACTAAAGAATAAGAAAATACAGCGAAACACAAAGTAGACATCACCAAGCTGAAAGAGTTCTACAGAATTATAGAATTATATCATCAAAATGAGATTAGGAAATTATTGAAGTGCGTGGAAAATTACTGAGAACACTTAGATTAAGTGAAGAAGAGGGTGTTATAGCAGCTGTAAGCTTTTTATTCAGTTGTCTAAAAAAAGCATGAAAAATGCCTTACACACAAAAAAAAAACAATTACAATTTCACAACCAGCAGCCTGAGTACTCGGTAAAGTTAGAAACTGTAAAAACAATGAAGTATTAATGTGCACGGAAAAAAATGTAGCTAAGATCCGTCCTTAAAGGAGCACTAGCCAATAGCAGGAACTATATGAAGCTACAGGTGCATCTGAATGAATTGGGATATCATCAAAAAGTTAGTTTATTTAAGCAATTCAATACAAAAAGTGAAATGCATATATTATATAGAGTCATTACAAACAGAGTGATCTATCACAATTGTTTATTTCTGTTCATGTTGATGATTAAGGCTTACAGCCAATGAAAACCCAATGGTCGTTATCTCAGAAAATTAAAGTATTGAAGCTGAAGGGTCTGAGAGTTAAAATATTACCTATATAGGTATCAGAGGCTTCACCTTGTGTGGTTGTGGGAGTCACAAGCACTATAAAAGCATATCACGGCTGCTGCAGTCCTCAGCGTGGAGCATATAGAGAAGGGAGGATGAAGACTTAAAAACAATGCTGCTGTGCTCCACGAGAAATCAGAGGGTGAATATAATAATAATTTATAACTCACGTTTCTGAAGTGTGTATTGAGATGCACTTGTAAGTAGGAAAGAGTAGGTAAGCAGAAGTCAATTCTGAAGAATTTTACAATGATCATATACCGTATTTTCAGCCTATAAATTGGACCTGATCTGCAAGCTGACCTAACTTGAAGCTCATGGGCCCTGATGCCTAATCTCTGATGAGGCCCCCCATCATTGTAAATCTTTAATAATCTTTTTATATAGGTAAAAGAGACTTTTGGGACTCCTTAGGCTCCAGGGCCCGGGTGTGATTTCAACCTCTGTACCTGTTGGAGTTACACCCCTGAACCTGACTATAAGATGCACTGTGTTTGGACAATAGAAAATAAGAAATACTATTAATATTGAAACTACTCTTGTGATGTAAAAATGTGGAGGGGTAACGTCGTTAATGTTGATGTTCAACAGTTGCGCTCATTTCTTGGTGCTATGACATGAGTGAGGGGGTAACAATATTATTCCAAATTGGTGGAAGAATATTAGGAGAGTTATACAAAACAATAACGGTGACATAACAAAATCCTCATAGAATTTACTTTGGTTGTATTGTATCAAAGTTTAAACAGTGTACAAATACAGTCATTGTGGCATTTGCCATGTGATTGATGTCTTATATGTGTATTGTCTTTCATTTATGCCACTTTAACCAATATATTTTATTAGGAATTACTCCAACTTCCACTCAGTAAAGAATGCCTATAGCGGCCGTCACACGCTAAGATATCGCTAGCGATATTGTAAGCGATCACGTGCACGCGCGATCGCTTACAATATCGCTCACATCGCTGGTGAGATGTCACACAGACAGACTCACCAGCGATGTGGGCCAGCGAGATCGCTGGTTACTATGGTACACATCGGGTTACTAAGCGCCGCGCGTCGCATAGTAACCCGACGTGTACCATAGTTACCATCTCCCAGCATAGGCTCTGCCGCTGGGAGATCGTTCATGGTGGTGTTATACACCACGATGAGATAGATCGTGAAATCGCTCATCGCAAGATCTGAGCTCCGGAGCTCAGATCACGATTTTGCGATTTCATCAATTATCGCTCATCGTATATTGCCGTCACATGCAGAGACATCGTTGACGCGATGTTAAATCTGGCGCGTTCAAGCGATATCTTTCGCGATATCTTAGCGTGTGACGGCCGCTTATTATAGATTATATGTCAAGCAATCCTGTGCTACACTGATGTTCTGTGTTCTTAGTCGCCACACAAAAATGTAAGCTAACAAAGACCACATATCCATTATGGTGCAGAGACAGTGTAACAAATGGAAATCCAGGACATCATAATCCTTTGTCTTCAAGGCTAAGACTCTTCTGCTAAGTCAGTCAGAACCCAATGAAGCATTTTGCAGTGCGAAACGGTTGTCGTCCAGATGTAGTCCACGCCTCCCGCATACCTGCACCATGTTCATATGATTTATTAAATGATGTCATAATGAAAGGAGGGAAGATTTTATTCAGCAGTGAGTGCCTCCTCATTCTTTTATTCATTTTGATAATGTCACTATTTGGATTGTTTATGGAGGGTTGGCACAACAGCTATCAGAAACAAATTTGCTGCTGTTCAAATATCCTGTCCAAAGGCATCTTTCAGTGGCTTTGCTCTTGGTGCAGATCTAACCTACCAATAGAACAATGAGAAGATAGTCTTCAGCACTCACTCAATAGGAGTACAGCAAACGATATCCACCTAGGACCTCGGATTAAATTTGCCTGTTCATTTATTTTTTATAATCTGAGATCTTTCTAGATCACAGAGAATAAGAAATGTAATATGTAAAAACATAAACTAATCAATATAATCACTGCTGACTTCTCCATCCCTTTTATTACTTACTGCTACCCATCCTACCCTCACCTTATCTTCTAATTCTCTGTTGCTCACACTGGAATCCCTGGCCCCTCATACTCAACCTGGATCAGTGACTTTCATGAGGTCTTAAGGCCGAATTACACGCTTAAATATTGTTAACGATCCCATGAGCGATCTCCCGTGAACGAGATCCTTCTGACAATCTTTCGAGATCGTTGGTGAGATGTCACACGTCTAGGTATTGTGAACAAGGCGCCAATGATGCGGCAAGCAGCTATCGTTCGCACAACCCAGGAACGATACTTGTTCTATGTTGTGAATAGGCAAAGTAGTTCACAAGATCATTGTCGCGATGTTACATGCAACGATGTAGCAGGTTGAACGTTGGTTAATTGAACGACGCACGATGGATTTGAGGTCAGGAACTCAAATCTGTGATGAGTGATCAAACGATTTTTCACCGCAAGATTGCTCGGTTACACGCAACGACGCACAAATGATATTGTTTAAGCAATGCAAAATACTTTCAGCGATATCGTTAACGATATTGAAGCGTGTGACGTGGCCTTAAGAGCGTTCTTTGCAATTGGTCAGAAGTGGCTTCATTTGGTGGCATCATGATTAGTGGTGGCATTATGATGTCACGATGTGTGCCGTTTCTTTCGCCAGACATGCATCAAACCCTACCAGGCCTCATAACTCAAATGTATTCACATATTTCTACTGTTGACTAAAATTAAGTTAGATGTTTAATTACACTTTCTTTGCACTATGATATTCCAGTGCAGTGTTATCTTATGTATTGTTTACTAGTTCTATCACTGTCATTTGTTGCTTGCCTCCAATATTAACCATCGACTCTTGATTACAATCAATGGCTTGGACAACAGGGATGAGCTATATGAATTCAGCACAGTGTAATAGATGCAATCCATGAGTTTCGTGCTGTCATGAATATGAATGATACTAGACATATTAAAAAAAGTTCTCGCTGGCTGAACGATCACTTGGACCAGCTAACATATCATTTACAATGTCACTTCAATGGCACACAATGCTAATTTGATTCCTATTGTGACAAATGAGTTTTCACATTTATTATAACAATCGAATCCATAAATTCCAAACTTTCTGACAATCTGTTCTCTAGATAAATATTTTATCTACACCTATTTTTTGGAATAAAATTAAAGGATTTAGCAGCTTTCTAATTAAAAGAACAAGGCTAATTATTTCACTTCTTAATAGAAGGTATTAACCAGGAAGGGCGGGTATAGTTATTTGTAAATTGTCACTCCCTCTTGTTGAGTATAGTCTAATTGATTGACAATATAATACTCTTGTGTACAACACAGCTGTTGAAAGGAACTTGTCCCGAACAGTGTTTTGCATCACATGGATTGTTATTATGATTTATACCATTGTGAAGTTCATGCTATTTCATGTTATCTTCTTTAATCAATAAAAAGAACATTAAAAGAAAGAAAGGAACTTGTCATGTCAGATAATGAAATGAAACTTCAGATATAGGTTTAATGTGTTGCTTATTAGTGTTAGAAAGGCGCCAGGCTGCTGGACTTTGCTGTTACCGGGAAAACATTAACTTTATTCCTCCCAGGAGCCATTGGCTTTTAGTCATAAAGGCATGCCAGCAGGGTTAGTCAAGATTCAGTACATAGTGAGTGGCAACTGTAAAAAATCCCCGACACTGACTGACAGCCAGCTCTGTAATAATGCACTGCAGTGCAGACTGCCAGTCAAAGTGCAGGGGCATGCTTACAGCCACAGATCACTGTGTACTGAAAAGTGACTTTATCCATTCTGGCACATCTGCATGGCTGATAACCAGTGGCTAGTGGGAGGAATAAAGATTATTTTCTCCAGGCAGCCGCACTTTCAGTACTGTGGATGTGCAACTTTCTAGCATTAATATGTGGCACCCCAGGGTTTAATGTGCCACAGTAACATCACAAGGGTTAACTCCCCACACAACACTGGACACTGCACTAGCACCTCTAGGCCAGAAGGGGGAGCTCGGGCAGCTCCCTGGTGTATTCTGGTCTGAGGAGGAAGTAGTTAGTTGAGAGTTGACAGTTCAAGTTTAGTGCTGGGAGCACTAGGAGGAGGACGTGTAAATGGGAGCAGTGCTGAGCTCCTGACAGGGACCACTGACTACTTTCAGGCCTGAAGCCAGGGTCTAAAGAGAGGAGTACAAGAAACAGAGGAACACATCTGGGGACTGAGTTACCTCATAACTCGCCCCAGAGGAGCGCAGAAGCCGGATACCGGATCCGAATCTGTGACTGAAACACGCAGCACAGAAAACACCGGGATAGTGGAGGTTGTATATCTACACTGTACCTCAGCGAAGCAACACGGCAGGGTAAGAAGCACACTGAAAGACTTAAGTTGCCTAGCAAAAGGGGTACCTGTGAGGAGAAACAGGGCCAGCAGCTCAGCTAAAGCAGCAGTAGGGCCACACACAAGGGGCAGTAGTAGGAAGCTGAGGACACGGACAGGGTAGGAGCAACCCGGGCCCGGTACAGACTCCGTGGACAGTACTTGCTGAACAACAACTCCAGTAAAGCCGTGGAAAACTTCAAAACCGTGAATGTGTGTGATCCTTGTTCTCAAACCCTGTGTGCCCTCACAAACTACCATCAAGCTCTACCCGCGGAGAGCCAATACATCTCCAGCTGCCAAACATCATCCCCGGAGGTTCTGCAGCAGCGGTGGTCACCCTGACCACAACCCGTGGGTGGCATCATGACCAACTTTCCTGTAAATATCCCCCATTTATTGCGGAACCCGGGACGTGGTCCCGACCCAGACCGCCGTGATATCCCCAGCAGTACCCCGGTCTGGTACCGAGTACCCCGTCCCAGTGGGCTCCACAACTAAGTTGCAGAGCAACTCCATATCTGCAGGTTAATAGCGTTATCTGACATTACATGCTTCCTTTAATGATGGAACATGAGATGACTATGGGCCTGCACAGAATTTATTTACTTACAACATTTAAAATGACTTCATGCACAGTGCCATGTGTGATGGTTGTCAATAGATGGCAGTTAATAAATATGATGAAAATTCAAATGAATAGAAAAAGACAATTTAGTAAAAATATAACACCCTTAAAGTAATTTACTCTATGCTGAAATTCACCTTATTGTGCAGTATGTATATTCTTTTTTTCACAGTAAATTCTTTGAACAATCCTATCCATTTCACCTATTTGTATAAAACAAAATATGTTACAGTCATCTGATCCATTGAATAAGTAAAATGAATTTACTCTTGCCAAGATATCACAGCTTGGCAGCCATGCCGGTATACAGATGTCCATTTAGATACAGTTATCCAAGAAATGAAACCCTTTAACAAACAAACAAAAGACAGTAATCTACGGTATATAGATTTGGTTGTGATGGAATTGTGATTAATGGGATATGTAAACTTACAGGATGGATACTGTAGATTTGAAACCAGTACTTGTGTGAATTGTAATTTTTAGCCAAGTATCAGAATGCTAATGAATACAAGCACATCACTTGCTATTGTGGAAATTGCATAGGAACAAGCAATGTTAATTAAACTGAACCATTCCACATACAATGGAAAACAATCTTACAATTATAATGTAATTTCAAAAGATAGATAAAAGACACTAATTGTCATGTCTTGAAAAATTGTATTATTGTAAACCTTACTTAGTATATTTTTTATCTTTATTATAACACTCAAATTAGATGGATAGTTTTGTTTGTTTTTCCTTTTAAGACATTTTTTTTTTACCAATTAATATTTTAAATTCTGTTTTCATTTTCTATGAGCTAAGTTCTATCAATTATTTGTGAATCCCAAACCTGTAAATGATAATCCCTTAACGTATTCCTAAGTTTTTTTGCTTTGATAAACACAAACCATACTGGTGTGCAATTGGAAGCATGTAGCCTTCATTATTGAATGAAGACTACGTTCACATTTTAAGTTTTTGGTCAGTTTTTCACATGTTTTTGTAAGCCAAAACCAGGAGTGGATGAAAGATACAGAAGTGGTGATGTGTTTCAATTAGGCTATGCGCACACGCTGAGTATTTGGTCAGCATTTTGCATAATTAGGCTGGGGTCACACTTGGGCTGGGACCCACATTTCCAGGCAGCACTAAAACTTAGCAATTTCTGCCGTTGCGGACAGCATTAACGGCAAGTGCTGCCTGGAAACGGGGCCCCATATAAACTCGTAGTTTACATTAGTTGCAGCAACACACAGAGCTCCAGGAAATGCGCATTAGCTGAGCGCACATCAAACGCTGCCTGATGAGGTTGTGATGTGTCACAACCAACGTAAAATGCCTGGCCGCCGCAGATCCCGCAGAAGAAGAAACACCATTCAAGGGGGAGAAGATAGGGATTTGTCCGCGCTTGACCACAAGGAGATCCAAGGATAGGGAAAACACACTTTATTCACACACGGAACACAACATTTGCCAAAGCGTTTCGTGGCCTCCTGGCCACTTCTTCAGGGCACAACCTTACAGTCCAGCTCACTGGGAGCCATTAAATATATCTTATTGATGACATCACATTGACATCAGTTCCTGTAGGAACGCCCACTCAAGATAAAAAACAGGTTTTTTTACATATAAATTATCTAATAAAAGTCTTATATACAATGGAAATGTAAAACCTACAACCAAAGTTAAAATCAGATAGATTATAAATGGTATAAAATCAGATAAATCAATATACATTTAACAAAACACCAGTGAATAAGAACCCATGACCTAAGATACACCTAAAAGATTGCATGTCCTATTATCTATTGTATCCACTTTGGTACGATATTCTTTCATCCATATTTAAACCAGGAACTGATCTCCATAAAAAATTCTCAATATAAACTAATTAAAAACAGGGCTTGAACTCACAAAGCCTGGGTTAAAGCTTATATTGAAATTAAGGACACCCCTCAGGCTGATCTACTTAAAAAATGGGAGAGAAATACACAGGAAATCACTACCAATTTTATCACCACCTTTTCCTCCCAAAACATGAAAATAAAAAATATTATTTATAAACGCTGGGTGGTCCTTATGAATGACCCCATCTGTAGAAAATGTTTACCCCTAATTTCGTTAAAAGCATATTGGCACCCAGTAGAATAAGTTAACAAAGAACTGTAACAACAGGATCAATATATCATTTAGGACAACTAAAGTGGGTGCTTTTAAGGGTACTGTCAGACCTGGACTCTTCACCAGAGATATTGCTGGCGACGCACGGGAGCGCGCACATTTTTGGCATCCTGCCAGCGTCGCCGACGCGGATTTACATGCGGCAATACCTCTGTTGATGCACCGGCGATGTTACAGGAGACATCGCCACTGGGGTGTCTACTAGGGATGAGCAAGTCTACTCGTTACTATTCGTTACTCGGCAAATAGTAGAGTACTCGCTCTACTCGTTACTCTGCGAGTATCGCAGAGTAACGAGTCCAATGTAAATGAATGGAAATGCAATTCCTCTGCTGCTGGACCCTATAAAGGGGTCTTGCAGCAGAGGAAAAACCTGCAAATCCCCATTTCATTGTTTAAAAGCCAGCGGTAAAAAGCCGCTGGCTTTTAAACAATGCTGACAGCTGCTGACAGCTTCCCTGCCGCCTGACAGCAGGATCCTCCGCTCCCCCCACCGCCTCCCCACCCTATCCTAACATAGGATCGGGGGAAAGCGGAGGATCCTGCTGTCAGCAGTGGCTGGCACTATTGTGTGGGAGGGGGTCAGTTGACTCACCGTCCTCCGCGGCCGCCGTCTTCTTCTGTGTCTTTGCTTTGCGAAAGCAGCTACATAGAACGGCGGTGGTCGCAAAGCACGGCCGCTGTCACAGCATTAAGTGAAAACCGGATTCTCCTGGATTGCCCCAGTCCGGTGCAATCCGGGAACATAGATCCCCATGTTATGGGGCGCCGGATTGCACCTGCCTGGTACAATCCGGGAGAATCCGATTTTCAGGGTTCATGTGAGTTCATGCTTGCCTGCATGAACTCACATGAACTTTTCCAGGGTGCACAGCTCTGCTACATCTCTGGTGGAAGTTCTCTACCAGAGATGTAGCAGAGCTAAAGAAGAACCCTGGATTGGACTACGTCGGACGGAAAAGGATTTTTTTAAATAAAGATGGAGTCCCTAAGTGTCTTTTTTTTTTTTTTTTTTTTCAAATAAAAATATTTTTTCTCTGTGTTGTGTTTTTTAAAAAAATTCACTAGAAATTCATGGCGGTAATGGCTACTATTGGCGTGACCGCCATGAATTTCGGGCTTGGGGCCAGCTGATAGTACAAAGCTGGCCCTAACCCCTTTATTACCCAGTGAGCCACCGCACCAGGGCCCTGGGAGAGTTGGGTTCAGCTCCAGAAAATGGCACTTCAATGAACGCGCCATTCGCAGCGTGGAGTCCCCAGAAGGCTTGGACCTCCTTGCGCTGCGGATTCCAGCCCCCAGCCGCCTAGCTGGACCTGGCTGGACACAGAAATCGCGCAGAGCCCCAAGCATTTTTGAAATTCATGAAATAATAAAAAATAAGGGCTTCCCGATATTTCTGTGTCCAGGCAGGTCCAAATAGTCAGCTGTGGGTTGGGGGCAGCCCGTTGCCACCTGCTGCATCTGGCTGGCAGACAAAAATACGGCTAAGCCCACGTCAAAATTTTTCTGAAAAATCCATTAAACAATCCGCTAAAAAGGGACTGCATCATGGTCGAGGGGTTAATAAAGATGCAGTCACTTTCATACAGCAGGCAGTGACGGGCTGCCACCAACCCACAAGTGCCTATCTGTACCTGGCCGGACACAACAATATAGGGGAGCCCCTTTTTTTATTACTTCATGAATTAATAAAAAAAAATGCGTGGGGCTCCGCGCTATTTCTATGTCCAGCCAGGTACAGTTAGGCAGCTGGGGGCTGGAATCCACAGTGCAGGGAGGCCCAAGCCTTCTGGGCACTCCCCGCTGCGAATGGCGACCTGTTTTAACTGAAAGATCAATGTTCTTTGATGTCTGCGATAAATTGACTTATCAGGGGTCCTTCTGGTGTTCTGGTAAATTAGATGATGTATCTGGTGTCCCTTTGCTGCGATAAAATCCAGAGTGTTATGTGAAAATTTGTTGTTTATGCCATCCTTGTAGAGGGATTATGGGTACACCCTCCTTCGAACCACCTTGTCTGAGATGTTTCTGCTGCAAGTCTTCTGCAGTTGTGATCACCTATTGAGTCAGACTGAAAGAAAGTCCTCTAAAAGTAACACATAATTCTGCATTTGATTCTAAATAGTTTTTATTGACAGGTGTACTTATTGTGTCCTCCATCCCTCCCCTTATATCTATATTTATATATATTTTTATAGGCAGACATTTTGCGATTCTTAATAGACCTTCAATGGTTAATCCAATGTAGCGGTTTACCCTTCATGATACTTGAGATGAACTCCAATCAGAGCAGTTGGGCTAGTGGTAGAGCCATTGACTTGACCCCAGGCTGTGTGAGATCAATCCCCATTTTTAATTAGTTTATATTGAGAATTTTTTTATGGAGATCAGTATCTGGTTTAAATATGGGTGAAAGAATATTGTTCCAAAGTGGATACAATAGATAATAGGTAATAGGACATGCAATTGATGTAGCCAGGGCTAGGGGTACTCGGACACCGGGACTGATGGCTTCTTGGATGGGGGAATCACGGGTGGTCGGGTTCCCGGTTCCGTGTCCTGGTTATCAGTTGTTAGATGATGGGGAGGGAATATTTACAAGGGATCGTGACGCCACCTGTGGATCCCGGTAATATAGGTACCGGCGCTGCAATCCGGCCGCTGAGGTGATGGTGGGTGCAGCAGAGAGTGGTACAGCTCCCCACAGGAGGAGCTTTTACCTCAAGGCAGCGATGATGGAGGGTGGTGAGGGGGAGATGAGGGGAGTAGTTGTTGCTGATGTTCTTACCCCTCTGGTGATATGCTGGTGTTGGTGCTGCAGCCCTCTGGGCACCGGCGAGAAGAATCACAGAAGCAAAGTCAAGTTTAACTCCAATTTACTGGGTACGGGTAGAAGATAAAACAGAACACGGTACAGTTCGGTTTACCGGGTGGATGTTGCCAGCTCAGGGTCCCCCTTATGGAGTCTCTAGATGTTTTATTTCTTAGCCTTTCGGGGTCTATTTTATTCTTCTCTGCCTCAACCACCTTCACAGTGCTCTCCCGCTAGTAATACGGTCTGTCATTAGCCGATCAGCTTGGTCCCTTACCGGTACAGCTGGAAACAGCAGGAGCGCACAATTTCTCCCGCCACCGGAATTCGGTCCGCAACCACTAGTGTCCTCAACCAGTTTAAGTCCTGAGGGGTGAGATGTTCTTGTGGCACTAATGGCAACCCGATTACTGTGGGCCCGCAGCTCGTCGGTCTGCGGTGAGAGGTAAACTGCTGACCACCTTGGCTTCCCGCGTTGCCGGTGTTTTCCCCCAACATGACCAGCCGGCTCCAACCAGTCCAGGTCCGTTGCCTGCTGTCCTGGGCCCCCACGTAAAGATGGGGATCCCTCCTGTCAGCGGCACTGTCAGGCATGTCCTTCCTGACTGCCTTCCCAGCTCTGTCTGAGGTAAAACTCTCCTAACTTCCTGCTTCTACAGCTCTAACCTTGGCTCCACCCCCTTTTGAGACCTACTAAATTACCAGTCCCCCTTATTCTAAGTGGCCTAATACTAGGTGTGTGTGTGCAAAAACAGACTCAATAGGTTAAACCCTGAACTGACAACTTACAGAGATATCACATTGTTTGTCAGAGTGCAATACCTCTCTGTAGCGCCTAGCCAGAGGGGCGACACACACACACTTGGTGAAACATACTCGTCCGCGGGTGTTAAATCAAACCCGATGTAAGTTGGCACTTTTATTAACAGGTTAACCGGTGTAGGGATCAGTCTCTATAGCAGCAGCAAGTAAGGCAGTGACACTCAGGCTCAGTCCAAAAAACAAGTGTGTTTTATTTCACACAATGGCAAAATCAAACAAAAAACAGTCCTTACATCAGGATAATAGCGTCGACCCTAAACCTGCTCCTCCTGGAGCTCGCCTAGGGGTCCTTCCCCACCTTGGGGTCCAGTACACGCTCCCTGTGTGCTCACAGGCTCCTTTTTCACTGACTGAACTCCGCTCCAGTCTGATCTCTTCTCACAAGACCTTCACAGCCGTCTCTTCCGGCCTAACATTTCTCACCTGTCTTTCCCTCCAAGCTACTTCAAAAGCCTGGGGCGGGAGATGAGGAAAGGAGGCCCGTGAAAAACCTTCCCCCATTCCTCATAGATGAGGTCCCATAACAGGCTTTACCAACAGCCACCGTTCTCAGTAACGGTGGCCACACCTACCTCACCTATGCTCATGTAAGCATCTCCCGTCCCATACATGCAGTAGCTCACCATCCTTGGGGAAACATAGCGTCCCTCTACCACCATTCCCCTTGCTACCTCACACCCCCCCCCCTCAGTTCAACCCGGGGGGGGTGAACTCCTGTCACCAAACAGTGAGTCCGGGATAAGGCATCGGCATTGCCCTGCAGCCTCCCGGCTCTGTGTTCCACCGTGAAGTTGAAGTTCTGGAGCGACAAGAACCACCTGGTGACTCGCGCATTCCTCTCTCTTGACTGGCTCATCCACGTGAGTGGGGAGTGGTCAGTCACCAACCAAAACCGTCGCCCCAGCAGGTAATACCTCAACGCTTCCAAGGCCCATTTGATGGCTAGGCACTCCCTCTCGACCACACTGTAATTTTTCTCTGCAGGCGTGAGCTTGCGGCTCAGATAGTTAACGGGGTGTTCTTCCCCGTTCACCTCCTGAGAAAGGACTGCACCTAGCCCTACTTCTGATGCATCGGTCTGAACGATGAAGGTTTGGGTGAAGTCAGGTGTGATAAGGATGGGAGACCCGCATAACACCATCTTCAAGACCAGAAAGGCATGCTCGGCCTGGGGGTTCCACTTAACCATGACGGGCCGTCTTCCTTTCAGAAGGTCTGTCAATGGGGCTGAGAGGGTGGCAAAATTGGGGATGAACCTCCTGTAGTATCCCACAATTCCCAGAAAGGCTCTCACCTGCTTTACTGTCCTTGGTTGGGGCCAACTCTGGATGGCTTCGACCTTGTTGACCTGCGGCTTAATAATACCTCGCCCTATCACATACCCCAAATAGCGTGCCTCCTCCATTCCCAGAGCACACTTTTTGGGGTTGGCAGTCTGCCCCGCTGCCCGGAGAGAGTCCACCACAGCCTGTACCTTGGCCAAGTGGCTCTCCCAGTCGCTGCTGAAAATTATGACGTCATCTAGATAGGCCGAGGCGTACCTTTGATGAGGCTTCAACACGATGTCCATTAATCTTTGGAACGTGGCTGGAGCCCCATGTAAGCCAAATGGCAACACCAGGTAGTGAAACAGACCCTCCGCGGTGATGATCGCGGTCTTCTCTTTGGCGCTATCCGTAAGGGGTACTTGCCAGTATCCCTTAGTTAGATCGAGTGTGGAGAAGTACCGGGCTTTCCCGAGTCTTTCAATGAGCTCGTCTACTCGTGGCATTGGATAAGCGTCAAATTTAGAGACCTCGTTCAGCTTCCGGAAGTCGTTGCAAAACCGTATCGTCCCATCGGGTTTGGGAATGAGCACAATGGGACTAGCCCATTCACTTTTCGACTCCTCAATAACCCCTAACTCCAGCATTTGACGAACCTCCTTTGAAATGGCCTTTCGCCGTGCCTCAGGTACTCGGTAGGGCCTCATCCGAACTTTTACCTGGGGCTCGGTGACAATGTCATGTTCAATCAACGAGGTACGCCCTGGCAGCTTTGAAAACACATCCGTATTCCTGGCCACAAACTCTCGAGACTCTTGCTGCTGGTTTTTTGTGAGGGATTCGGCTATCGTCACTTCTGCCACTGCCCCCTCAGGCACCACCTTGGCCTGTAAAGTCAGTGCAGGAGGACGGTCAGCTGGAGACCCTTCTGTACCCAAACCCTCTCTGTCTTTCCAGGCTTTTAGCAGATTGACATGGTATATCTGCTCGGTATTTCTCCGACCCGGCTGATATACCTTGTAGTTGACCTCCCCAACTCTTTCTAGGACTTCGTAGGGCCCTTGCCACTTCGCCAAGAATTTACTCTCCACAGTAGGCACTAGTACCAGGACTCTGTCTCCCGGGTTGAAAGTTCTGACCTTAGCGGATCTATCATATACCCGGCTTTGAGCTCTTTGGGCTTCCTCTAAGTGTTCTTTCACTATCGGCATCACCGCTGCCATCCGGTCCTGCATGGTCGCGATGTGCTCTACTACACTTTTGTGAGGGGTGGGTTCCTGCTCCCATCCCTCCTTGGCAATGTCGAGCAGGCCCCGGGGATGTCTACCATACACGAGTTCGAACGGAGAAAAACCTGTTGAGGCCTGTGGTACCTCCCGAATCGCGAACATCAGGTATGGTAAAAGACAATCCCAGTCCTTCCCATCCCTGGATACCACCTTTTTCAGCATGCTTTTTAGGGTTTTGTTGAATCTTTCAACTAAGCCATCTGTCTGCGGATGGTAGACCGAGGTGCGCAACTGCTTTTCCCGGAACAGTTTACATAGCTCCTTGGTAACCTTGGACATGAACGGCGTCCCCTGGTCCGTAAGTATTTCTTTAGGGATTCCCACCCGGCAGAACACGGCGAGTAGCTCTTTGGCTATCAATTTCGCCGAGGTGTGCCGCAGTGGAATTGCCTCTGGATACCTGGTAGCGTAATCCATGATTACCAGGATATGCTGATGCCCTCGGGCAGACTTGACCAGAGGACCCACCAGATCCATGGCGACCCTTTCAAATGGTACGTCTATAATGGGCAGGGGTACCAAGGGACTACGGAAGTGCGGCATAGGAGCGGAATGCTGACACTCGGGGCATGATTCGCAATACCGCTGCAACTCCCGAAACACTCCTGGCCAGTAAAAACGCTGCAGAATACGTTCCAGAGTCTTTTTATGGCCGAGGTGTCCGCCCAGCACATGCCTATGTGCCAAGTCGAGCACCGTCGGGCGATAAGGCTGCGGAACCACCAGCTGTTCCAAGGTCTCACCCCGCACTCTGTCAACCCTGTATAACAGATCCTGGTTGACAGCCATGTGGGGAAACACCTGGTCTGCTCCTGGTTACTGAAACACCCCATTAATACAAATCACGTTTTCCCTTGCCCGATTTAACGTCGGGTCTTGGAGCTGTGCAGTACCAAAATTGTCACGGGGAACTCCCAACTCTGCGAACTTAGGATAATGACCCGAGCTCGTCGGCTTCACCCGCTAATACCTCTAGAGGGGACATTGTTACTCCCACGGCTGGCACCCCTGAGTTGGGATCACGAGGTTCAGGCTCAGGGTCCGTGACATTCTGGACTTGTTTACCCCTTAACCCCGGGTTTCCCGGTAACAGAGTCCAGAATAGAGGAAAGTCTCTCCCAAGGATCAGTCCATACGGCAGGGACTCTAGCACTCCCACCTCATGACGACACTCCCCCTTCGGGGTTTGGATAGTGATTATGGCGGTAGGGTACTCTTTCAAATCCCCATGAATGCATAAGACCCCCACATTACGTCCCGTGTAGGATGCAGACCCAGCCAAGGTGGCATGCACCAGGGTGATAAGGCTTCCCGAGTTCAAGAGGGCAGCTGCAGGACATCCTGCCACCGTAACCTGACACATGGGAGAGATAGGTGCAGGCTCTGGGGAAGCAGCGGTATATACCGGGAAGGCATAGAGGGAGATACGCCGGGCCACACTGCAGTCCATAGGATCGGTGGTGATAGGGCAGTTTGCAGCAATGTGTCCTCGCTCTTGACACCTCCAGCACACAACAGTCTCTAGCTTCCTTGCCTGAGGGCCTGCAGAGGTGGGGGTGCGTGTCAGAGTCCTGTATTTCTCAGGGTCGGTGACCTTGCGGGATTTGGGGAGCACATGGGCTGGGGAAGAAACTTTTAACAAGTTCTGGGTGGCCTCATAACGTTCCCCAAACCGACCAGCTGGTTGGCATCGACAGGGTCCCCATGTCCCACCCACTGCTGTATGGCTGGGGGCAAGGCCCGCACAAACTTGTCCAGTACCACTCTTTCCACCATCTGCGCTGGGGACAACAGATCCGGCTGTAACCATTTTTTTACAAGATGGACGAGATCATACATCTGAGACCGGACCGCCACAGTCTCTACATAAGCCCAGCGATGGACTCTCTGGGCACGGAGATGCACATTCACACCTAATCGAGCTAGAATCTCGGCTTTTACCTTTTGATAGTCCCGGGCGTCCTGCTCGCTCAGGTCGTAGTACGCTTTCTGGGGCTCTCCAATCAGATATGGCGCTACGACCTCCGACCATTGGTGTAGCGGCAGACTCTCTCGCTCTGCCACTCTCTCCAACCCCGCCAAGAAAGCTTCGACATCGTCCCCTGCGGTCATCTTTTGGAGGGACGCACGGATCCTCTTCTTGATGTCCTGCTGTGGATCAGATGGTGCGCTTGACCTCAGGGCTGTTAACTGTTCCATCAGGAGTTGGTTAGTTTGCTGTTGAAGTCTCAGGGCCTCCGTATGGCTGTGCTGCTGGGCCTGCAGCGCCTCAGCATACATCTGCTGTTGCTGCTTCTGCTGCAGGTTGGCTTCAATCAATGCCTTTACAATGTCCTCCATTGCTGAGCGCTGCTTTAGGGCTTGCTTCACCCAGGACATACAACTCGTCCTCTACAGCGGTTAGTGTATGCCTTACTGCATTGCCCGCATTCTCCACCATATGTAGGGATCAGTCTCTATAGCAGCAGCAAGTAAGGCAGTGACACTCAGGCTCAGTCCAAAAAACAAGTGTGCTTTATTTCACACAATGGCAAAAACAAACAAAAAACAGTCCTTACATCAGGATAATAGTGTCGGCCCTAAACCTGCTCCTCCTGGAGCTCGCCTAGGGGTCCTTCCCCACCTTGGGGTCCAGTACACGCTCCCTGTGTGCTCACAGGCTCCTTTGTCACCGACTGAACTCCGCTCCAGTCTGATCTCTTCTCACAAGACCTTCACAGCCGTCTCTTCCGGCCTAACATTTCTCACCTGTCTTTCCCTCCCAGCTACTTCAAAAGCCTGGGGCGGGAGATGAGGAATGGAGGCCCGCTCAAAAACCTTCCCCCATTCCTCATAGATGAGGTCCCATAACAGGCTTTACAAACAGCCACCGTTCTCAGTAACGGTGGCCACACCTACCTTACCTATGCTCATGTAAGCATCTCCCGTCCCATACATGCAGTAGCTCACCATCCTTGGGGAAACATAGCGTCCCTCTACCACCATTCCCCTTGCTACCTCACACCAGGTAACTTTAAACATGTATAAACAATAAGGTTGCTTTTGTTCTTCTCTTGCTGGAGGTTCACTTCTTATAATGTTGCAATAAACATTTTCTATAAATGTGTAACCCAGATGTGGACTGAATAAATTATCCAAATGCCTACAACCTGGTGAGTGGCACTCTTGTCTCTGACAGTATTGATTACACTTGTGCTTGAGTTGAGCAACACCGTTTGGGTGTGTCGCAAACCCACATAATGGAATAATTGCCCGAAGATAGGACCCAGTGCCCGGTTTTCTTTCTTCAAGTCTGCATTTTCTATAATCAATTCCTTTTTGGCCCAACAGGGACCAGGTAGTGAGTCTCTTGATCAATGTCCATCAAGAACTGTAAGAAAACAAAGTAGTGCAAAAAACACATATTTAACAGGCACAGTTTGCATTTTTAACAATGCAATACCGAGTTAGACTCCTTATTCATCAGTTTTACTGACCCGAATTGCGAACCACCCGCGGGGACCTGCGTGGCGCTCATAGGTTATCACATCCCCATGGTACAGGTCCCGGTCCAGGTGGCCCTGGGGAACTACAGATAGAGCCGCTCTCCTCTCTCCAGCTGCAGCAAACAATGCTGGTACCATGACCCTTCATTGCTCACGGGGCCCAGCCTCCTCTGTACCACTGATGGCTCCTCCTTCCTCCTCCAGATTCTCCTCCTCCTCCCCGACACTGACCTGGCCGCTCTCAGTTGCAACCGGCTCCTCCTCTGTCAGCTCGGGCTCCTCCGGGAACTGGATGAGGTCCTCCACCATGGTGATATCCTCCTCTCCGGGCTCCACAGGTGATATAGCAACGGGTTCCAGGGTCTCAGCAATGGGGACTGCCATTGCCTCACAGCCGCATACAGGTAACGGGTCCGAAGCCTGACCAGGTGCCTCGTTTTGGCTCCCGGCCGTAATTTATATAGTCCTGAACTGGTGTGGGCTGGTGCTCGACCCACCCCCTTGGTTGTTTGATAGCAAGGGGGGCGGGGAGACATTTTGGCACCTCTTGGATGGCCCATGTATGCTGAGGGGCCGAGGCACGCCCCTGGGCCAGCACATATTTCTCTACATCTTTAGGCCCGCCCACCACAAAGCTCCTGTAGGCGAGTCCTTCAGGCCTTTCCGGAGCCCGCCACTACACTTCGTCACTCCTCGGCAGAGCGGAGGGGCGTGGCTTATCTTCCCGCTCTTTTCTCCTGCTGTAGTGACGCAGTTGAAATTTCGACGATGTAATGGCGGCCACACAAACAGTCAATAAAAAATAAAGTCTTTAGGCACACTTTACCTGGTAAATACCAGGCTGGTTCTATCCTGTTCATGACGCCAGAAAATAATAAGCTCAGGGCTAGGGGGTCCTCGGATACCGGGCCTGCGTTTGATGGAATAACTGGGGAAATGACGGATGGTCGGGTTCCCGGTTCCATGCTCTGGCTGTCATTTGTTAGATGGTGGGGAGGGAATATTTACAAGGGAACGTGACGCCACCTGTAGTTCTCGGTAAAATGGTACCGGTGCTGCAAGCCGGCCGCTGAGGTGATGGTGTGTGCAGCAGAGAGTGGTACAGCTCCCCACAGATGGAGCTAATACCTCAGAGCAGCGGTGATGGATGAGGATGAGGGGAGTTATGGTGATGGTTCTTATCCCTCTGTTGAACTGCTGGTGTTGGTGCTATAGCCCTCCGGGCACCGGCGAGTAAACCAACAGAGGCCAAGTCAAGCTTAAGTCCAATTTACTGGGTATCGATAGATGTTGGAACGGAACACGGTGCAGTTTGGTTTACCGGGTGGATGTTGCCAGCTCAGGGTCCCCCTTATGGAGTCTCTAGATATTTTCTCTCTGTGTCTTTTGGGGTCTGCTTCACTCTTCTCTACCTCTCCCACCTTCACAAAGCTCTCCTGCCAGTCCTATGGCCTGTCACTAGCCTATCCGGTTGGCCCCTTACCGGTACGGACGGGAGCAGCAGGAGCGCACGATTTCTTCCGCCACTGGAAATCAGTTCACAACCACTAGTGTCCTCAATTGGTTTCAGTCCTGAGGGGTGAGATGTCTTTGAGGTGTGTACAGCAACCCGAGTACATTACAAGGCCAATAGGAAGTAGACGGCACATCCCTGAAAGATATATTAACTTCTGGACACCTAAAACATACTCCTAGGAAATAAGTAAGTGAATAGTTCTTTTTTTTTTCTCCTCTCGTTCAACTTGAAGTTTGAGGGCCCCAATTTATTACCTAATATATGTTGATTACACCAGCAGATACCAAAATAGACAGGCAATTTCCTGTGGATGAAATACAAGCTTTATAACCAACTAACCTTTTTATATACACCAAAGGGAACAAGTAAGTCATATGCACTATTTGAAGATATATATTAGGATACAGGACTAGAACCCATAATAGACCATAAAGACTACATTTTTCTAATTATATTGCGTTAATAGATACCCCAACTGGAAGTCTGCCACCCATAACCATCATCATTAGGAGGAACAGATAACAAGCACTTCAATATTTAGAGGTAAGAATGAAAATAGTATTAAGTAGAATAGAAAGATATATACTCCTAAAAGGAGAGTAACAATACTTTGTTATTTTTATTAGAACACAGATAACCAGAGGATAATAGCCACACACCACAACTATAATTAAAATTCAAAGATACTCCTCTGAAAAGGATAATGGAGAAGAAATAAAGACAGCTGTCGAATATCAGTAATAGGAGAAGAAGAACCAATCCATTAACAGACCCTAATGTTGTAGTGCAGGGGTCTCAAACTCCAGGCCTCGAGGGCCGCACACAGTCCAGGTTTTCAGGATTTCCCTGGAATTTGACAGTTGGTCATTTGATTACCAACTGTCAAATACTATGGAAATCCTGAAAACCTGGACTGTGTGCGGCCCTCGAGGCCTGGAGTTTGAGACCCTGTTGTAGTGGATACTGAATAATAAGATATTTACAAATGTTGTGAATACTAATCATAAGGTTTTTTTTTTACGTTTTTATTTTTAATTTTTAATTATTGATATATCAGTTTTTACTTTGATTGTTTATAGATATTTTAGTTTTTTGCTATAATTAGTATGAATAATAAAAATATAAGTAGGCAACTAAATTACATAAGTTGTAATTATACAGATAATTTTTAATAAATATCCCCTGGAAGGGTAAAGAAAGTGGAAGGAATAGTTTTATTTATTTATTATTTTAAGAGCTAGCGCATAGTCTCACAAATAAATAATAATTGATTTAAACACTATGGAAGACCCACTTCCTAATAATGGGAACATTATTTAATGAGACCCTCCTCCCCTTGTCTTCAAAAGGGTATTGGAGTGCCTCCCAAGGCTGCATGCATAGGGCAACACTATGGGAGACCCACATCCTAATAATTAGAACATTATTTAATGAGGCTCTCCTCCCCGTGTCTTCAAAAGGGCATCAGGGTGCCTCCAAATTTTTGGCAGCATGCATAGGGCAACACTATGGAAGACCCACTTCCTAATAATGGGAACATACAATATTTAATGAGGCCCTCCTCCACGTCTCTTAAAAGGGGCATCGGAGTGCCTCCCAATTATTTTAAAAAAATCTTTAATGTAATAAAAAAAATATAATACACCAACACTGTCTCACAAGTGAGTATAAGCCCTTAATATTTTCCCTTTGAAAATCCATTTTGGTTTTGTTTTTGGACGTTTTATTGTGAGTCCATAAAAGTGGCGTAATACTCAGACAACATTGTTCACAGCAGTGACCTGGGAGTAAGAAATGCTTGAAGGGGTCTTCCCCATGCTGTTCCCATTCATTTAAGCACTGTTCTTATACATTTGTGACTTTTTTAGGGCTTATCCAGACTGCTGGGGGTGCTGCTGGAAAAATGCTTGGGTTTCCCACAGGTTAACATTGGGCTCGGTGCTCGGGTCAAGCACCCGAGCATCTCGATATGCTCGATCCGAGCATTGAGTACCCGAGCATTTTACTGTTCGTTCATCACTAGTCATAATACTTGTGATAGGATAATAAGGCTGCTGTCCTTAATCTACATAGACTTGTATATTGTTTAGATACCAACATATTTATGTTGCCATAATATTGTATATCCCTAGGGTGCAGCATAAGTCACCTATAGTTTAATTATGCACTAGACCTCTTTGTTTTTGTATATTATCTACCATGATGTATCAGTGATTTATTTTCTCTGTTCTTTTCCTTTTTATATTTCATTGTCAAAGCACAAACGTGAACAAGGCAAAAACTGCCAAAACATTGTATATCACAGTTTCGGAGGTTTTATTTTTCTGCATAAGACAAAAATAGAGCCTGAAATATACACATGAAAAACAAATGTTGCATACATCTTATCAAACATAGTCTTCTGCTGTTTGGATCATATATGGTACTACCACAGCTGTTAACAACTTTAATTTTTTCTTTTGTTAGCGCATGCTGATCACCGTTTTTTACTTTGTAGATACATTTGGCCAAGCACTTCTCCCATCCATCAAAGGCTTAATTAAGTTAGCTGTCATAAAAAGTATATTAGAATGATAGAGTTGATTCAAAGATGGACATCTACAGTAGATTATTATATGGGATGGAAGGACTCTCTTGTAAAGAGAGATTTGGAAAATTGTGCTCAGCGGTAGACATATGATACAGTACAGCTGCACAGGAGCCCAAATGGTAAAAGGGCTAATTCCACCACAAAGCAGGAGGAATTGTGAATTATGATAAGGTAATTACTGCAAAGGGTCCATATACTGCAAAGGGTCGTATTGTTCTTTGGTGATTGGGCTAATGTAGCATAAGACATTAATGGCCACCAATATGCATTAAAATGGCGGTTGTTAAGGGGCCTTATTCCTTACTGTAATTTTAAAACGTCAGTAAGGACTAAAAGATTACTGACTCCCCCTACAGGCAATAATCCTGTGGTTGACAGCTGTATGTTACAGCTGACACAGGCTGTCATTATTCCCAACTGGTTGAGATCATCAATCAATGTGAAAAATATTCATATCCAACAGTGGGTTTTAGTGAAAAAGTAGAAAATAAGGTAAATGAAATATGTAAAAATATAGAAAAATTAGCACAAAGAAATCACAAAAAACCTGTTTCATCACTAATAACAAACAATTTGTATAAAACAAAAAGAATAAATGATATCGCTCAATACAGAACTACTAGATCGATACTGCTTTTAGTGTGTAAAAGTGTCAAAGCATAAAAAACTGTATGAATTTGGTATATAATCTTTTTGACACCAAGAGTAAATCAGAGTTATCACTTTTACAGTAATGTGAACTGCAAAAGAAAATTATAAGTCAATTGCGGATTTTTCTTAATTCTTCATACTTCTGTATATGAAGAATCTAAATTAAAAGTGATCAAAAAATGTTATGTACCCCAAAATCGTATCAAATAATCCCCAACTCATCCAAAAATAAGGCCTCATACAGCTGTGTTCACCACAAATAAAAAAGTTACAACTCTAAGAATATTGAGACAAAATATTATTTATTATCATAAAACATTTTCATGAGGGATAGAAATGAAACGTAAAAAATAAATCTGGAATCGTAATCGCCCCAGCCTGAAAAATAAAGCTGTCCAATCACTAATGCTACATGGTGGACTGCCCAAAAATAAAAAAAAACTTTCTTTTACTGCTGACTATTTGTTCATTTTACCTCCCAAATCAAAATAAGGTTTGGATCACATTTATCCTGCTCTATCCGCAAGACATGTACAGTTTTCTGTGTAAATCCCAAAAAGAGCAATTCAGACAAAACCCAGGATGAAACCACTCACTAGAATAATGCAGATGGAGCCATTTTGGACTCCATCTGGTTACTTTTCTGACCTCTATCATTTTAGGAGTCTTTTAAGTGCAGTATAGATGTAATGGCCGCTTTACATGTCGCGATATCGCAATGCAACATCGATAAAAAGTCATGTGGTAGGGCCGTTGCAGTTGATATCATTCGTGCATTGTGTCGTGTAAATGGGCAATGCGACACGAAAACAACCTAACTATGATATTGCAAGAAGATTGTGCAAGCCCTTCAACCGAACGATATTGAATATGTGATCTGGCAGTATCATGCTGTGTGCCAGCGCAACTATGATTTGAAGCGCAACTTCCCCTATTCACTCCAATGTTAAATGCTCGTTCCCTGGGCTGCTCATACCCATCGCAAAAAAGGGGCGTACAACATCGTAGTTGCGTTGCCTGCCGATATCTCCCTGTGTGACATCTCCTATGCGATCTTGGACAAGTGCCAAAAACGTGCGCGCTCCCGTGAAATTGTATGCGATATCGGAACAATATCACGACGTGTAAAGCGGCCCTAAGACACAGTCCAACATGTCTGCAAATGCCTAATTAGATTGAGTGGTTCTGTCAGGGGTTTGATCCGTATTGCCTTTTTGTGGGATTTACATAGGCATACTGATTTTAGTGCTCAATGAAGACCCCAAGGTTGTGATACCAGCAAAAGCAATCAAAAAATTTTATGTACCCCAAAATGTTTGCTAGGCAATTTCACTGGCAATTTGCTGGTTGCAGTGAAATCATGGACACATTGTTACATTTTGTTGCTGTGTACAAATGGAACAATGTGTCCATGATTTCACTGCAACCAGCAAATTGCCAGTGAAATTGCCTAGCAATATTGCTGTGTGTGACGGTACCTTAAGTTGGACAGGCAACGCACTGAGAAAGGCAAAGACAAATCCACCATGGGGCTGCGTCACAGACCTCTGGTTTAAAATCTGATGGATTATGGTACTACTGGGAAATACCAAAAAAAAGAAAGACGTTTTGGTGTCTCCTTGGCACTGAGATGTATTTTGAGATAGCAGAAAAACGTTTTATTGGACTATGCATTTTGGAGGAGATGAAACAAGTTGACCGTCTCTGAAACACATAGTCCAATAATACATGTTTCTTCTATTTTACTCTGGTATTCCACATCCACAGAGCACCCAGACGATACCGCAATGTATTTTTTTTCTGATTATATTTTCGAAATATGTAACACTGTCATTTGGATATGAAGTCCATACTTTCAACCTGTCTTATAATGATGATTTAAATCTTGAACATACACATTTTTTCTCAAAAAAATATTTTTTAAATAACTACAGGAAGTCTTTACTGTCACCTCCAGCTATCCATATGACCAAATATATACTCATATATGACCATATCTTCATAGATATTATAGCAATTTGTGAGTAACAGATGGTGAACCTTTAATGGTATAATATTATGATGTAATCTGTTTCAGCCTTTATGTTGCCATTATCACAAATGTATGATCCAGGATGAGCTGGAAAGACAATTTAGAGCAAATAGAGTCTTATCACATGAAACACAGGGTAAAAATGTGATCAAGAGGTTCACCTTATGTGGTTGTGTAAGACAAAACCACTGTAATCACATGTAACCACAACAGCTGCAGCCACCAAAAAACAGAGGTGAGCCGTAATTTTAGAAGGATGGTGTGATGCCAGTCCATATATTATGAACAATGACTTTATTCCTTCGCATTTCAGAGACCTAAAACGCTAAAGAATTAAAGTCATTGCTCATAATCTGCAGTTTGGATTTTTCGCCAATAGCGCAGCATCATTCCATCCTTCTAAAATTACTGCTCAAATACATGCTCAAAATATAGTATATCTCACAATCACTAAGGACGCCTTAACATACATCTTGATATTATATGTCCATAAGGGAAAACCATGAAATGAAACATTTACTACACTTGTTTTATGACTCAAATTTACAAAAAAAATCCTTCTCATTTATCATACTTATGTCATGACTTTTGATAGAATTGTATGATCAAAAATGTCCCTATGGAATCTTATAAAAACAATAGTGAGCCATACGGTTATGTGCAAATCTTCCTTGCAGCTTAAGGAAATTTACAATTGAATAGGATCTGACATTTTAATAAAGAAGTGTAGAATTATGCTACAGTCAGCAAGCTGGCTTGGAAAAGAGCCAGCCATGCAGAGAAGAGCATAAACCAGAATTATTTTTTTCTTACTCACATTATAAGAAACTCCATGATATCAGAAACTCAACATATATAGGGTTTATAGTGTGCTAAACCCATCATACTGCTTTTCAGAGCTGTTACATGTTATGTTGCTAACATTAGCTTATCACTAGTATCAGACACAAACAGCTGGGGCCACCATTGCAAGAGCAGTATATTGGCCTCTTGTGCTCCAACGGCTCATCATAGAACTCCCTTTTATGGCACTTTAAAAAATTATTGAAAATTGTACTCTCATAAACTTATGTTTATCCCTCACATGCAATCTATTTACTAATGGAGAGCTGCTTTGAAGGTGGAATTGGACCCATTTACCTCTTAAGGCCGCTTTACACGTCGTGATATATATATATAACGCAACTACGATAAAAAGTCACGTGGTACGGCCGTTGCAGTTGTTATCATTGGTGCGTTGTGTCGTGTAAAAGGGCAACGCGACGCAAAAATGATGCAACTACGATATCGTTTTGGGATTGTGCATGCTCTTCAACCGTGCAATATTGGCTATGCGATCTGGCAGGATCGTGCTATGTGACAGCGCAACTACGATTTGGAGCACAACTTCTTCTATTCACTACAATGTTAATTGGTCGTTCCCTGAGTTGCTCGGACACAGTGTGAAAAAGGGGCGTACTACATCGTAGTTGCGTTGCCTGCCGATATCTCCCTGTGTAACATCTCCTATGCGATCTTGGGCGTGTGCCAAAAACGTGCGCGCTCCTGTGAAATCGTATGCAATATTGGAACGATATTGCGACGTGTAAAGTGGCCTTAAGGCTCCTGTTGGCACCTGCTAATTAAGCAATATTTGAAAACAGAAAACAGGTGAATAAGGCTACGTTCACACATTGCGCATTTTTAAGCACCTTTTTGCATGCACTTTCCAAAAATGCGCAATGTGTGTCTGCGTCTGCCGGCAAAGTGAATGTGAAATTCACTTTACTGTACAGTCACAGTGTAAAAATACACAGAGCTTTTATGGGAGAAAGCGGGGTCGTAAAAAGAATTGACATGTCAATTTCTTATGCATCAGCGCCTTCTCCCATATTTTGCCCATTATCCCCGCTGGGATTACGCATCGCCGTTCAGATGATGCGCAATTGCAGCAGGAAGACGCCGGCGCTGATATCACACAGGGGAGGAACAATCCTGTTCCTCCTCCCCTGTGTCACATCTGTGTCAGCCCCTTTGGGTTTCATAGTGTATTAATATACACTACAAAACCCAAATTAAAGCAAACGAAATGTGTAAAAAATAATAAACATTTAATACTTACTTCTCCACCAGGTGTTTGGGAGCCAGGAGATTCTGCTGCGATATCGACCTTCCAGGGCCTGTGAATGCTGATTGGCTCACTCGCGGTCATGTGATATGTAACGTTATATGAAGCGCATATCACATGACCATGAGTGGCCAATCACAGCACCCGATGACATCACGCAAGGTCCTTGCAGGTCGATACGGCAACTGCTTCTGGCTCCCGAACATCTGGCAGAAGGTAAGTATTCAATCTTTATTATTTTGCACACATTTGCTTTAATTTAATTTGGGTTTTGTAATGTATATTAATACACTACAAAACCCAAAGTGGCTGGCAGACATGTCACACAGGGGAGGAGGAACAGGATTCTTCCTCCCCTCTGTGTCATCACTGCAGAAGTAATCCCGTAAAAAAATGCAGTGTGTGAATGCACCAAGTTTTTGAACAGGGCTTTTTGCACAGATGCAACATGCTGAAAAAAGTGCCCGCGCAAAAAAACCCGCTATGTGTGAATATAGCATTTTAATGGCCTATACCTGTTAAAATATCAGGTTGTGTTTTTTTGTCATGCATATAAAAAATACCAAGATGAATCATTTCAGATGTTTTTCTACCCTGAATGCTCCAATGTAAAAACTCACCAAAAGAGTCACAAAGTCATCAGTAGGTTTTATCTTTTTAATCCTCCTACGCGTTTCGGCGCCCCACCTGGCACCTTCCTCAGGGATCAGGTGGGGCACCGAAACGCGTAGGAGGAAGGAGGATTAAAAAGATAAAACCTACTGATGACTTTGTGACTCTTTTGGTGAGTTTTTACATTGGAGCAGCGCGGACCGTGTCACACCTGTACTCCCATCATCTCCTTGAATTTCACTACTGGTCAGTAGTTGGTGGAGGTCCTGCAGCAGCTGAGAGATTCTTCTCAAAACGTCTTCAAACCAGTTGTGGGGCCCAGAACTGAATCAGGTGAGTGGCTCCTCAGCATCACTCTTTCTAGTGTCACTAGAGATAGGGCACTATTGCGCCTCTTGTCCCCCACCCTCTTATTTTTTGCAGTTTCTACCCTGAATGTCATCCGTAATCTAAACAATTTGATTGGAAAAGTAAACTGAAATTTTTCTAGTGAAAAAATCAGAAACAAACAACTAAAATAATGTCTTTGTATAGATGTGTTTAAATGAACAAGAAAGGGAAAAACCAAAAGAAGGATGAGAATAAATTATGGCTGGAGTCACATTTGGGCAGGCAAATCTTGTTCCGGATGTGGTGAACGCAATTGCCTTCACACAAATTATTTTCCAAAATGTGTGCTGTGAACCGCAATGCAGTAACTGGATTGCTCAGGATGTGTAATCCTGAGCAATGCGGTTACCGTATACTTTGCTCATCCCTGCTACCGCAGGGCTAAGCAAAGTGTTAAATGTGTATTAACACATTAAATATGAATATTAGATGTGGGCAACATGTCTCTAGGGAGTTCCCACCCCCCTAGAGACATGCTGTCCATTCCTCTCAGCATGTTAGGGGTTACTAAGGCATTTACAGTAAGCCGGCTATTGTCGGCTTTGTACTAGTTTATGAATGAAGCCGCGGCTCCCCTGACAGTAGAGCAGATACTGTATGTAATGTACGTATAGTATCTGCCACTGTCCGAGTTCCTGTAACCATTAACATTAGGTCTTTGGGTAGCGCACCCCCATAGACCTAATGTTAATGGTTACAGGACCTCGGACAGCGGCAGATACTATACATACATTACGTACAGTATCTGCGCAACTGTCAGGGGAGCCGCGGCTTCATTCATAAATTAGTACAAAGCCGACAATAGCCGGCTTACTGTAAATGCCTTAGTAACCCCTAACATGCTGAGAAGAATGGACATCATGTCTCTAGGGGGTGCCAACCCCCTAGAGACATGTTGCCCACAGCTACTATTAATATTTAATGTGTTAATACACATTCAACACTTTGCTTATCCCTGCGGCAGCAGGGATGAGCAAAGTATACGGTAACCGCATTGCTCAGGATTACACATCCTGAGCAATCCGGTGACCGCATTGCGGTTGATAGAACAGCTCCGAAAACTGCAGCCTGCATGATTTTTAGCGCAGGCTGCAGATCTCTAGCCGGTAACTGGATTGCACGTAAAGCAATCCAGTTACCATAATGGGCTCCTATGGGGAGTGTTTCCTGATCCGGTTTTGAGCATTTTGAAAGCTCAAAACTGGATCAGGATTTAAAAATCCTGCCGCATGTGTGACCCTAGCCTATGAAAAAGTTCTGGAAATAAAACATCTTTACAAGGCTAGAACAAAACAAATTGAGAAGAAACTTCTCAAAATCAAAATAAATGAGAATTTTAATTTTAAAAGACTCTTGTAAAAAAAAATATTCCTTGAACACTAAGGCCCCTTTCACATCTAATGCAGGGCTGCGTTTTGCTTCATTTGCATTTCTATGCGTTTTGAATTTTTTGAATGAAGCCGTGGCTCCCCTATGAGCTGCACGCATACTATATGTAATGTACGTATAGTATGTGCACTGTCCGTGGTCCTGTTGGCTTTTACAGTAGATCTATGGCGCTGCGCTGCCCATAGATCTACTGTAAATGCATACAAGACCTCGGACAGCACACATTCTATACGTACATTACGTATAGTATGTGTGCAGCTCACAGGGGAGCCACGGCTTCATTCAGAAAATTATACAGAGCCGACAGGAGCCGGCTTACTGTACAGGAGTTTTTAACACATTACATGCCCACCTGAGTGGGTAGCATGTCTCAAGGGGGGGTGGGCACCCCTAGAGACATGATAGGCACAAATATTATGAATATTTAAGCTTTTATTACAGTTTAAACAGTTTGCTTATCCCGACTGCAGCCGGGATAAGCAAAGTATGCAGTAACCGCATTGCTCAGGATAACACATCATAAGCAATGCGGTTAGCGCATTGCGGGCTTAGAACAGCTCCGAAAACTGCAGCCTGCATGATGTTTCACGCAGGCTGCAGAGCCAGATGTGGTAACCGTTAATAATGTGCTCCCATGAGGAGCGTTTCCTGATGCGGTTTTGAGCTTTTTGAAAGCTCAAAGCCAGATCAGGATTTGAAAATAAAAACACAAGTGTGACCCTAGCCTAAATACACCAATTCTCTGACCCCGCTTCAGAAACAGGACTGGTGCCCTATGTTAATGTGTGTAAATGTGATTAAGACTAGGATCACATTTGGAAGGCAGATTGTGGTTACCGCATCCATTTCCGGATACAGCAATCTCCTGTGCCTTCATATTAATTTTGCACTGTAAAAAGTGTGTCCCTAAATCCTCATGCGGTACTGGATGTCTCCATAATGTGGCATCCGGTACCGGATGCGGTAGACGCTGTGGTTATTACAATGTTCCCCTGTTTTCCAAACACGGATTTTGTGTCCCGGGACTGAAATCAGATTGAATCGGATCCACCCAGATCGGGCCAGATCTGTCGCAATCCAGCGTTTTATAAGATAGGTTTCTATGAGCGCCGGATTCCGCCGGTCCGATAAAAAAATCAGACCGGTTGCCGGATACTCTTTTCAACCCTGCTGCTTCAGGAATGATGAATGTTTGAAGGGTTAATGTTAGGGATGGGCGAGTCTACTCGCTAGGACTCGTTACTCGGCGAGTAGTAAGGGACTCGCAGGACTCGGTACTGGGCGAGTTTCCCAGCGATTACTCGCACAGTAACGAGTCCAATGCAAGTCAATGGCAATCCTAGTTTTGTCAGAGTTTACTTTTTCTCACTCGCTAGACTCGCTATATCACATCGCTATGTAGCTTGAATCTCCCCAAATCGTTTAAACAATCGCACCGCTTCACGGATACCCGCTGTCAGCAGCAAGTCTGAGCGAGTCTGAGCAAGTCTACGAATCCGAGTCCTGTATACTGTATTCGGGACTCGCGAATACAGAATCTGTTATATTCCGACAAAGCTTCCGAGACAGCCTAGTGTGTTAGGTCAGAAAACTTGTGAAGATGGACAACCATGTTAGCCAATCATATTCAGTAATGCCACAGCCATGTTGGTTGTGGCAGGACTATGATTGGCTTCTGTCCATCGTGTTGCCTATGTCATGTATGAGAGGCGAGGCTGTATATAAGCCTTGCCACCACCATTTCCTCCACATTCCTGTGAAGATCTGAGCTAGTGCAGGGTGAGGTAGATGCTGGAGCAGATCATAGGGAGTGTCAGTCAGTGTAGGGAAACTTCAGGATTCCTTATATTTAACCCAAACAGCTCTTCTGAGAGCTACCAGGAGGACAGAGGAGTACTGTGTAGAGAACTGTAGGCAGGCAGGCAGGCAGGGAGGAGCAGCCTTACAGTGCACACAGGACCGACCTCATAGCTTAGCTTACACACACAGCTTTCCTAATAGTTGAAGTCAGAGGCTTAGCTGAGGTACTATTTCTTATTTTTTTGCACCTGATAGATTTTGGGTCATAATAACCCCTTCAGCTTTATTTTCTCTGTGGCAGACCAGTGCGTTGCTGCTCTCCTACCTGCAAATAGCACGTACGCCACCTGCTTGTGTGACTACTTGTGCGCAGTTAATAATTTTTGCAGGGACTAGTGTGCTACTTCACTGCCAAGTGTTAGCATGCACTTAACCCGCCAGCAGGGTGTGGTGTTTCCAAAATGGCAATGCGAGCGCTTTCCGAGATTTGTAAATCGCACATTACTCGCTATTACTCGCTTCCCCATTCATTAACATTGGACTCGCTAGACTCGCAACGAGTAGCGAGTCCCGGGCTTTCCGAGATTTGTAAATCGCACATTACTCGCTATTACTCGCTTCCCCATTCATTAACATTGGACTCGCTAGACTCGCAACGAGTAGCGAGTCCCGGGCTCGGACTCGCTAGAGTCAAGCGATTCCGAGTAATTTAGGACTCGCCCATCACTAGTTAATGTGTATAATATATGTAGGCAACATGTCTCCAGGGAGTGTCCACCCTCCCTAAAGACATGGTGCCCAAATGCATTGGCATTTTAAGTGTTAACTGCCTATATTAATGTGTAGCCGATATTTGTCGGCTTTTACAAATCAAGACTGGAAGCCGGCGGCTCCTGGTTGTTAGCACGAGCATCAGTACGCAATCAGCGTAAGCAATTTGCTGGCCAGCATCCTTAATAAGGAGTTGTCCCAGGTGCTTATGCCAATTGCGTACTGTACCCGCAGCTCTCCATGGTGCTAAAGGTGGAGAGAGAGTGAAGGGCTTCGCGGAGTAGAGAGACAGGGGACTAGAAGGGAGACAGGTGGATTAGTCAAGCAGCAGAGTTTAGAATAGATTGGAGAGGTGCAAGGGAAGTAGCGGGGAGGCCGATGAGCAGGAAGTTTCAGTAGTCAAGGCAGAAGATGATGAGAGCATGAGAAAGAGCTTTATCAGTTTCGTGATCAAGGAAACAGCGGATCCGGGAAATGTTTTTGAGCTGGAGTCGGCAGGAGGTGGCGAGGGCTTGGATGTGAGGCTTGAAGGAGAGGGAAGAGTCGAGAGTAACCCCAGGGCACTTGGCGTGGGGGACTTTGGAGAGTGAGCAGCCGTTGACGAGGATGGATAGGTCTGGTAAAGGGGGAAAACGATTTGGGGGGAAGATGATGAACTCGGTTTCGTCCATGTTCAGCTTGAGAAAGTGAGCAGAGAAGAAAGATGAGATGGCTGATAGGAATTGTGGAATTTTAAATAGTAGGGAGGTGATGTTGAGCCAAGAGAGGTAGATCTGTGTGTCATTGACATACAGATGGTACTGGAGACTGTAGGATTCAATGAGTTGTCCTAGGCCGAGGATGTAGATGGAGAAGAGGAATGGTCCCAGAACCAAGCCTTGGGGGATGCCGACAGAAAGTGGGTAAGGTGAGGAGGAGGTGTGGGAGTGGGAGTCGCTGATAGTCTGGTCCTTTAGGTATGAGGAGGTCCAGGAGAGGACTAGGTCAGTGATGCCAAGAGGTCAACAGTGTTGAATGTGGCAGATGGGTCCAGGAGGAGAAGGACTGAGTAGTGTTGCTTGTTCTTCGCTGTCAGCCTGTCGTTGGTGACTTTGGTTAGAGCTGTTTTGGTGGAGTGATAAGGTCGGAAACAGGATTGGTAGGTGGTCAAAGGGGGAGCAGGAGGAAAGGTGGGAGGACAGTTCGGAATGGACGTGTTGTTCAAGCAGCTTTGATGCGAAGGGGATAAGAGGTATGGGGCGATAGTTAGAAACAGATGATGGGTCTAGAGATGTTTTTTGAAGATGGGTGTGATCAAGGCATGTTTGAAGGATGAGGGGAAGATGTCGGTGGTGAGTGATAGGTTTAAAAGATGGGTTAGGGCATGGATGAGGACTGTGGTGTGGTTTCGGATGAGGTGGGAGGGGAGCTCAGGTAGTGAGGTGTGATCGAGACAGAAGGGAGGAGAGTTGATCTTCTGTCATGTAAGAAAAGCTTCCTTTGAACAAAGAGGGTTGGGCAGTGATGGGGAGGGGCGTGGGGACAGTGGGTGAAAGCTTTCTCTAATTTTGTCGATCTTCTGTTTGAAGAAGGTGGCAAAGTCGTTGGTGATGAGGTGCAGAGGGATGGAGTAGAGAGTTGAAAGTTTTGAATAATTGTTTGGGGTTGCGAGACAGTGCATTAATTAAAGAAGAGAAATAGGTTTGTTTTGCGGTGGTGAGTGCATTCTTGAAGTTGAAGAGGAATTGTTTGTACGTGATGAAATGCACCCCAGAGTGGAATTCCTTCAATCTCCGCTCGGTCACTTTGGATGCCTTCTTTAGTGAGGGTGGTGAGCCAGGGTTGCCTATGTGTGCGGGTTTTGGTATGTGTGAGGGGGGCAGTCTGGTCAAGGGCTGCATTTAATGTGGTGTTATAGTGGGTGGCATCAGAGTCAGCGTCAAGTGAGGAAGCTAGGTCAGTGAGAGGTAGAAGGGACTCAGAGAATGAATGGAAATGAATAAGTTTAAGGTTTCTGCGGGGATGACTGAGTTTCCAGTGGGGGAACATGGTAGGGGGGGAGAGGGTGGAGAAAGTCAGCAGAATGTAGTCAGATAGAGGGAGGGGAGAGTTTGAGAGGTCAGTGAGGGAACAGAGGAGGGTGAAGATAAGGTTGAGCGTATGCCATCCTTATGAGTGGATGAGGTGGACCACTGGGAAAGGCTGAAGGAGGTGGTCAGTGATAGGAGTCTAGAGGCAGCAGGGTGTGGGGTGTCAATGAGGATGTTGAAATCACCCATGATGATAGAGGGGATGTTGGAAGAAAGTAAGTGGAGAAGCCAAGTGGTGAAGTGGTCGAGAAAGGTGGGGGTAGATCCTGGGGGGGGCGGTAGATGTCAGCCAGCTGAAAGTTGAAGGGGGAGAAGATGCGGACAGGGTGTGCCTTGAAGGAGGGGAAGGAGGTAGAAGGCGGCGGTAAATTTGAGATGAAGGAGCAGCTGTCGGACAGGAGTAATCCGATACCTCCACCGCGTGTGTTGCTGGGGCGGGGTGTATGAGAAAGAGTGAGTCCGCCATGAGAGAGTGCAGCAGGGGAGGCTATGTCAGAGGGGGTAAGCCATGTTTCGGCGATGCCAAGGAATAAGAGTTTGCAGGAGATAAAGAGGTCGTGGGTGAATGAGAGTTTATTGCATACCGAGAGAGTGTTCCAGAGTGCTCCGTTAGGAAGATTGGGGGATGGGGGTCAGGTAAATGGGAATAAGGTTGTGAGGGTTGAGTTTCTGTTGGGGAGTGGGTATGGGTTAGAGGGTGGTGGGGAGATGTGGTAGGGGGAACCAGGATTGGGGGATGTGTCACCTGCAAAGAGGAGGAGCAGCGAGAGGGTTAGAAGGTGGGAGCAGGAGAGTTTATGTTTTGGGCATGCATGCCTGAAGACAAGGGACTGTGCATGGAGGCACAGTTCGGAGGAGGGGGTGAGGTGGATGGGTAGGATGGAGTGAGAGATCACTACTTCCTTGGTGGATGGATGGACGAGCGGGGTTAGTAGGAAGTGAAGTAGAATGGGGTGAGGGTGAAAAGAAGGGGAAACATTGTAGGTAGCTGCTATGTATGCAGCTGATAGAGGTGAGATACCTCAGGGGTGGGGTGGGGTTGGGAAGGAGCGTGGCCAGGGGTGAGGTGCAATAGGGCCAGCCAGGGATAAGATGCAGCTAGGGATAGCATCTAGCCAGGGGTGAGATTCAGCCAGGGGGAAGGACCAGGCAGGGGTGAGATAGGGTCAGGGGTGAGGTGCAGTAGGGAAGGAGATGTTGCCAGGAGGAGTGCAAGGGTGAGTGAGAATGATGAGGTTGTAGCAGGGTGCTGGCCATCGGAATGAGGTGCAGCGAGGACTGAGGAGCAGCCAGGGATGGGGTGTAGTCAAGGGTTAGACACAGCTCAGGATGAGATGTAGCCAGGAATAGGGTTCAGCCAAGGATGAGGTGTAGCCTGGCATGAGATGCAATCATAGATTTGATAAACCCAGGGATGAGATGCAGCTAGGGATAAGATTAGGGATGGGCGAATCTACTCGCTAGGACTCGTTACTCGGCGAGTAGTAAGGGACTCGCAGGACTCGGTACTCTGCGAGTTTCCCAGTGATTACTCGCACGAGTCCAATGCAAATCAATATCAATCCTAGTTTTGTCAGAAACGCTGACAAAACTAGGATTGCCATTGTTTGCATTAGACTCGGCTACTGTGCCAGTGATAGCAGGGAAACTCGCAAAGTCATTCCCTGTGCATAGACATCTATATTTATGCACAGGGGATGTAGCAGAGAGGACATCGCGTTTTGGACTACGTCGGACAGAAGAGGATTTTTTTAATTAAAGATGGAGTCCCTAATGGCTTTTTTTTTTATTTCAAATAAAAATTTTTCTCTGTGTTGTGTTTTTTTAACCCTTTATTGGAGATTCTTAGTGGCTGGGTCAAACGTGGCCTGACATTAAGAATCTCGGGCTTAATACCAGCTTGTATAACAAAGCTGGTATTAACCCCTTTATTACCCAGCGTGCCACTGCCACCAGGGCCGCTGGAAGAGCGGGGTTCAGCGCCAGAGGATGGCGCTTCAATGAACGCGCCATCTTCTGGGGCGGCTGCGGGCTGCAATTTGCAGCAGGGGGTGCCCAGAAAGCTTGGGCATCCCTGAGCTGCGGATTCCAGACCCCAGCTGCTTAGCTGTACCTGGCTAGACATAGAAATTGCGCGGAGCGCCACGCATTTTTTTTATTATTTAATGAATTTCAGAGTCAGAGTCTCAGAGTCAGAGTCTCAGAGTCAGAGTCAGAGTCTCAGAGTCGGAGTCTCAGAGTCGGAGTCGCCTCAGAGTCGGAGTCGCCTCAGAGTCGGAGTCGCCTCGGAGTCGGAGTCGTCTCGGAGTCAGAGTCTCCTCAGAGTCGGAGTCTCAGAGTCGGAGTCGCCTCAGAGTCGGAGTCGCCTCGGAGTCGGAGTCGTCTCGGAGTCGGAGTCGTCTCGGAGTCGAGTCGGAGTCGGAGTCGTCTCGGAGTCGGAGTCGTCTCGGAGTCGAGTCGGAGTCAGAGTCGTCTCGGAGTCGGAGTCGTCTCGGAATCGGAGTCGGAGTCGTCTCGGAGTCGGAGTCGTCTCGGAGTCGAGTCGGAGTCGTCTCGGAGTCGGAGTCGTCTCTGAGTCGGAGTCGGAGTCGTCTCGGAGTCGGAGTCGTCTCGGAGTCGAGTCGGAGTCGGAGTCGGAGTCGTCTCGGAGTCGGAGTCAAAAAAATGTGTGGGGCTCCGCGCAATTTCTATGTCTAGCCAGGTACAGCTAAGCAGCTGGGGGCTGGAATCCGCAGCGCAGGGATGCCCAAGCTTTCTGGGCACCCCCCGCTTGAAAATTGCAAATTGCAGCCCGCAGCCGCCCCAGAAGATGGCGCGTTCATTGAAGCGCCATCCTCTGGCGCTGAACCCCGCTCTTCCAGCGGCCCTGGTGGCGGTGGCATGCTGGGTAATAGAGGTTAGGGCCAGCTTTGTATTATCAGCTGGCCCTAAGCCCGAAATTTATGGCGGTCACGCCAATATTAGACATGACCGCCATGAATTTCTATTAAATTGTTTTAAAAAAAACACAACACAGAGAAATTTTTTTATTAGAAATAAAAAAAAAAAGCCATTAGGGACTCCATCTTTAATTAAAAAAATCCTCTTCCGTCCGACGCAGTCCAAAACGCGATGTCCTCTCTGCTCATCCCTGTGCATAGATATAGATGTATATGCACAGGGAGTGAGCAGACTGAGAACAATCTCAGCTCTGCTACATCATCTCTGTGCACAGACATTCATGTCTGTACACAGGGAATGAGCAGACTGAGAACAATCTCAGCACTGCTACATCAGGCAGCAGGCAGGCTCTAGGACCCTGGAGCTGTGGCAGCCAGCACACAGAGAAGACAGGACTCTTATCTGTGCGAGTTTCCCCAGCGATTACAGTTGCAAAGTAAACGAGTCCAATGCAAATAAATGACAAAACTAGGATTGCTTCAGGCTGAAGCTTCCGAGACACATCTGCGAGTTGTAAATCTCACACTACTCGCTATTACTCGCTTCCCCATTCATTAACATTGGACTCGCTAGACTCGCAACGAGTAGCGAGTCCTGTGCTCGGACTCGCTAGAGTCAAACGATTCCGAGTAATTTAGGATTCGCCCATCACTAGATAAGATGCATCCAGGGATATGATGCAGCAGGGACATGATGCAGCCAGGAACATAATGTAACCAGGACAAGATGCTGCCAGGGAGGAGATGCAGCCAGGAATGAGGTGCAGCCAGGGAAGAGATGCAGCCAGGGATGAGATGCAGCCAGGGATGAGATGCAGCCAAGGATGTGATGGAGCCAGGGACGATATCCAGCCACGAATGAGATGCAGCCAGGGATGAGATGCAGCCATGGATGAGGTACAGCCAGGAATGAGATGCAGCCAGGGATGAAATGCAGCCAGAGATGAATGCAGCCAGGGATATAATGCAGCCAGGGATGTAATGCAGCCAGGAATATAATGGAGCCAAGGATGGAATGCAGCCAGGGATGGAATGCAGCCAGGGATGGGATGCAGCCCGGGGTGGGGTGGTTCCTGGGGTTGTGACAGCATGAGGGTGATGGTGTTGGCTCTTCACATGGCCATAGGTTGTGGGAGAAAGGGCCACAGCAGGAGGGGAACAGATTTTCAGGCCAGTGAGGGGGTCCGCTCGGTAGTGGGGTAGTATGCCAGGATTGCTCACCTGCTGGACCCGCAAGAGTCGCAGGAGCGGCCTTCGATGTCAGCCACAAGGTCACCTCTGCTGGAAGGCAAGACCTGCTGAAGCAGGGCTGGGAGGGTCACCGGTGAAATGGAGCTCGGATTCCAGTCGTGGCCGCACAGGGGAAGCGGAAGACGATGTCATTGGAGAAGTGCTGGGGAAAACCACCCGCCTGCTTGATGCGCCAGGGGTCACAGGGGCAGCCCTCAATGTCAGCCATGGGACCACAGCAACGGGGAGGCAGGACCTCTTCTTCCCACCTCTTCCGGACAGGCTGTGGCAGGATGCAGGTGGTCCGCAGCTGCTGGCCCTCTGATCTCCAGCCCTGGGCCGTGAGCAGTCCTGTGAGGGAACGGGGCCTCAGCTGCTTGAGGGATCCAGTCACCACAGGCCGGGCCTTGGCCAATGACTGTGGCCACAGCTCCCTGCTGTGCCTGGATGGTGGGGCACCTCCGGTCCGACAGCCCACAGCGAGTCCCGGGGCTCATGTGCCTGGGCGAGTGCCGGGTGAGTGACAATGGCAATGTTCCCCATGTCCTCAGCCTCAGATGGTTGGCCATATAGTGTTTTGTGGTTCCCCAAACTGTTAACTTTAAACACTGAAATCCCTCTGCTGTGCTGCAAGCCTTTTACAGACAAAGGCTTTTGCTGATAATGGTAAGAAAATGTCAGGGACATTCTAATGGAACAACTAAACTTTACATGGGGTTAATCAGAATCACTTTAAATAATAGGAGCTACAGTGCCTACAAGTAGTCTTCAACCCCCTGCTGATTTAGGTGGTTTGATAAGATGCAAATAAGTTAGAGCCTTCAAACTGCAAACGAGAGTAGGATTTATTTACAGAAGCATAAATCTTACAAACCAAAAAGTTACCGTATATACTCGTGTATAAGCCGACCCGTGTATAAGCCGACCCCCCCACTTTTGCCCCCAAAACTGGGAAAACCTATTGACTCGCGTATAAGCCTAGGGTGGACAATGCAGCAGCTACCAGTACTGAAATCACTCGCTCTCGTCCGCACCAGGAACGCAACATGTCGCGTTACTGGTGCGGACTAGAGTGCGTGATTTGTGCGCAGGCATCCGCCTGCGTACAGATCACATATTGCAATGAATGGGAGCGCACGGTCATGCGCTGTCAAGCGCAGCACCGTGCGTCCCCATTCTAAACATAGGGGCTTGCACTGGCTGCGCTCACATGGTGATTCCCTAGCCACAGAATGCTGTGGAGGGGAACGCCAGTGTGAAACCAGTCTATGGTAAGCATCCTGCTAATTCTATACCCTGCTTTCTTCTTTCCCTCACTAGTCTTCTTTCCCCTGCACTATTACTACTGTAATTTCCCTGAGAATATATGTTTCCCCTGCTCTGCTCTTCTTTCCCTCACTATTGCTTTCCCTGCTCTATTACTGTATGCTAACTTAAAATCCTATACTCTAATGATGCCTCACCTCCTTCCTTAGACTGGGACAGTATGGCACCGTAATTAAAGTCCCCTGCGGCCTCACTGTGCATTAGGTGAATGTCTGGCCGCAGGGGACTTCTTTTGTGTGTGCAGTGCTGTGGGGGACAGAGCGATGCAGCGGAGGGATCCGGCCGCCACATCGCTATAGCAGAACTGAGCGATGTGCGGCGGAGGGATCCAAGCCGCACATCGCTGGAGCAGGACGGAGCGATGCGGCGGAGGGATCCGGCCGCCACATCGTTATAGCAGAACTGAGCGATGTGCGGCGGAGGGATCCAAGCCGCACATCGCTGGAGCAGGACGGAGCGATGCGGCGGAATGATCCAACCGCACATCGCAAGAGCTGGAGGAAGGAGCGATGCGGCGGAAGGATCCACCGCACATCGCAAGAGCAGGGCGGAGGGATCCAGGCCCCCACATCCCAGCCCCAGCCAGCCCCAGCCGCAGCGATGATGCGGAGGTACCGTATTGACTGAAGGGCAGCAGCGGGGGCGAGGGTGCTTGTAGGGGGGTTGTGTGGGTGTTTAGGAGACAGCTAGGGTGAGGAGCAATTGAAAAGCATAAGTCAGTTAAGTTAGTGACTCGTGTATAAGCCGAGGGGGACTTTTTCAGCCCAAAAAAAGGGCTGAAAAAGTCGGCTTATACACGAGTATATACGGTATGTTGCTCAGTTGAATTTTAATAAATTTTAAACATAAAAGTGTGGGTCAATTATTATTCAACCCCTAGGTTTAATATTTTGTGGAATAACCCTTGTTTGCAATTACAGCTAATAATCGTCTTTTATAAGACCTGATCAGGCCGTGACACAGGTCTCTGGAGTTATCTTGGCCCACTCCTCCATGCAGATCTTCTCCAAGTTATCAAGGTTCTTTGGGTGTCTCATGTGGACTTTAATCTTGAGCTCCTTCCACAAGTTTTCAATTGGGTTAAGGTCAGGAGACTGACTAGGCCACTCCAACACCTTGATTTTTTTCCCTCTTGAACCAGGCCTTGGTTTTCTTGGCTGTGTGCTTTGGGTCGTTGTCTTGTTGGAAGATGAAATTACGACCCATCTTAAGATCCTTGATGGAGGAGCGGAGGTTCTTGGCCAAAATCTCCAGGTAGGCCGTGCTATCCATCTTCCCATGGATGCGGACCAGATGGCCAGGCCCCTTGGCTGAGAAACAGCCCCACAGCATGATGCTGCCACCACCATGCTTGACTGTAGGGATGGTATTCTTGGGGTCGTATGCAGTGCCATTCAGTCTCCAAACGTCATGTGTGTAGTTGGCACCAAAGATCTCGATCTTGGTCTCATCAGACCATAGAACCTTGAACCAGTCTGCCTCAGAGTCCTCCAAGTGATCATGAGCAAAGTGTAGACGAGCCTTGACATGACGCTTTGAAAGTAAAGGTACCTTACGGGCTCATCTGGAACGGAGACCATTGCGGTGGAGTACGTTACTTATGGTATTGACTGAAACCAATGTCCCCACTGCCATGAGATCTTCCAGGAGCTCCTTCCTTGTTGTCCTTGGGTTAGCCTTGACTCTTCGGACAAGCCTGGCCTCGGCACGGGAGGAAACTTTCAAAGGCTGTCCAGGCCGTGGAAGGCTAACAGTAGTTCCATAAGCCTTCCACTTCCGGATGATGCTCCCAACAGTGGAGACAGGTAGGCCCAACTCCTTGGAAAGGGTTTTGTACCCCTTGCCAGCCATGTGACCCTCCACGATCTTGTCTCTGATGGCCTTGGAATGCTCCTTTGTCTTTCCCATGTTGACCATGTATGAGTGCTGTTCACAAGTTTGGGGAGGGTCTTAAATAGTCAGAAAAGGCTGGCAAAAGAGATAATTAATCCACACATGTGAAGCTCATTGTTCTTTGTGTCTAAACTACTTCTTAATACTTTAGGGGGACCAAACACAATGCTGGTGGTTTGAGGGGTTGAATAATAAATGACCCTCTGAATTAACTTTTAACGCTTTAAAAAAATAAAAAAATAAATATTTTTGGCTGCAGTGCATTTCCCACTTCTAGGCTGATTTACAGTCCAAATGTCACAATGCCAAGTTAATTCCGCATGTGTCAACCAGCTAAATCTGCAGGGGGTTGAAGACTACTTGTAGGTACTGTATGTACTGATTACTATTTAACCAGAATTTTAAATGTGGTTAATTCTGAATGCAAGCACATCCTCAAATATAAGAGCCTGTTCACATTCATGTAACCATGTTATTTTAGTTTAGTTAATTTTTTATTTCCCCCAACAAGATTATTTCAGTTTGGCTTTCAATGGATTTGTACAGATTTTAGGTGATGTTAATGGTGGTAAAAGTTCTGAAATGATTCTTTTATGATTTTTTTACATAAAGATAACCTGGCGTTCTGACAAGGGTGTGCAGATTTTTTATGTTCATGTTATAATTACACTTTTTCATGCAGCATTTGCCGTATCTTTGAATAAACTATAAATCAAGTTATTCTGGTAATTCTTCCATTGGTTTATCTATATGAGTTAAAAAAACATCTAACAAGAAATCCCATTTTAAAAGTTAAAGTATATCAGAATGCTCTTGAAACTGGTGATAAATAAAAAAAAGCAGATATAGATATTTCTCTATATGCTTTAACAGTAATCACATGGACAAAAACATTAGTTACTTTTTCTAGTCTTTGTTTCTCACAGGTATAAAATGAATAAATGAGTCATCTAAAGTTGTGATCCAAACAAGACAAATTAATGTATGAATAAATGTCTAAATGGATGGTTGGATGGAAGAATGGAAGTATACAGTAGATAGATGAGACATGACCACAAATAATGCCAGAAATGTACTCCAGTTAATAGTGTGAATGACTGGCATCAACCTCAGAGTCTTTTTTCTCATTAGAAATGTACTCCAAACATATCTTATCTTACTCTAAGGCTCCCATCATTAAAGGGGTTCTCCAGTCTAGACTCAAAATTCTGAAGTCACTCTATGGGGCTTATCAATCCTCCCAATGCCCACAGTGCGTGTTGCAAGGATTCACCAGTTTTCTAAGCTGGGAACGACCACAATTATGCAGTATGCATGTTCCCAGCAACAACACAACTAGTGGGTGCAACCTCACTCATTAAAGGTGTATGGAGTGGGGCGTCTGACTAGTGGAAGCTGCCATCTAGGGGATGCAGCCTTGCCCCATACAGTTGCAATGAGCAACGCTGTGCTCACTGGCCGGGGGTTCTGGCCAAGTGGCCAAGCACATACATACCACATAATTGTGGTCCATTTCTGGTTTAGAAACCACAAATCCTTACAGTGCAAAATGTGTGCACTGGATGTAACTGCAGAGTTTTCATTTAGGCCAGAGAATCCCTTTAAAGAGGACCTGTCACCCCCTGCTGGATGGCAATCTAAATGCAGCACTGAATGCAGCATGTCTGCTGCATTCAGGAAAGGGGTCCCCCATGTGTCTGTGTGCTGTGCACCCTGAGATATAGCCTTTGTAAAACTTACAGTTAGAAGCCATGGAGGCAGTTAATGTGGCTGGAGAGAGCTCGATTGACTGTGGCCATTCCATCCCCCAATGCCTCAGTGTGCCGCCTGCTACTGTGCTGTTTATGCTTTGTCAGGGCAGGAATCTGGAGCTGACGTTAGGACAAATGATTTGCATCCGGTCTGATTGACAGAGAGCAGGAGAGGAGGGCAGAGGTGCACAGCAGAAGCAGCACACAGAGAGGCAGTGGGGGATGGAATGGCCACCGTCAATCAAGCTCACTCCAGCCTCCAGTTCGCACCGGACAGCCCCGGACCTGATCACACCGCAGTGTGAAACCGGCCTAAGAGAGAAGGAGAAAAAGAGAGAGAAAGATGAAGTAAAGAAAGAGTGAAAGAGAAATGAATTGAAGAAGAAATAGAGAGAGAAACAATCACACTGAAAAATCCACTCAAGAAATCTACAGTCATGGCCAAAAGTTTTGAGAATGACACCAAAATTATATTTTCACATGATCTGCTGCCCTCTGGTTTTTATTTGTGTTTGTCTGATGTTTATATCACATACAGAAATATAATTGCAATCATATTATGAGTACCAAAATGTTATATTGACAGTTAGAATGAGTTAATGCAGCAAGTCAATATTTGCAGTGTTGACCCTTCTTCTTCAGGACCTCTGCAATTCTCCCTGACATGCTCTCAATCAACTTCTGGACCAAATCCTGACTGATACCAGTCCATTCTTGCATAATCAATGCTTGCATTTTGCCAGAATTTGTTGGTTTTTTTTGTTGTTTGTCCACCCGTCTCTTGATGATTGATCACAAGTTCTCAGTGGGATTAAGATCTGGGGAGTTTCCAGGCCATGAACCCAAAATCTCTATGTTTTGTTCCCTGAGTCATTTAGTTATTACCTTTGCTTTATGGCAAGATGCTCCATCATGCTGGAAAAAGCATTGTTGGGCGCCAAACTGCTCTTGGACGGTTGGGAGAAGTTGCTCTTGGAGGACATTCTGGTACCATTTTTTATTTATGGCTGTGTTTTTAGGCAAGACTGTGAGTGAGCCGATTCCCTTGGCTGGGAAGCAACCCCACACATGAATGATTTCAGGATGCTTTACAGTTGGCATGAGACAAGACTGGTGGTAGCGCTCACCTCTTCTTCTCCGAATAAGCTGTTTTCCAGATGTCCCAAACAATCGAAAAGGGGATTCATCAGAGAAAATGACTTTACCCCAGTCCTCAGCAGTCCACTCCCTGTATCTTTTGCAGAATATCAGTCGGTCCCTGATGTTTTTTTCTGGAGAGAAGTGGCTTCTTTGCTGCCCTCCTTGAAACCAGGCCTTGCTCAAAGAGTCTCCGCCTCACAGTGCATGCAGAAGCACTCACACCAGCCTGCTGCCATTCCTGAGCAAGCTCACCACTGCTGATAGTCCGATCCCGCAGCTGAAACAGTTTTAAGATACGGTCCTGGCGCTTGCTGGTCTTTCTTGGGCGCCCTGGAGCCTTTTTGACAACAATGGAAGCTCTCTCCTTGAAGTTCTTGATGATTGTTGACTGAAGTGCAATCTTTGTAGCTGCGATACTCTTCCCTGTTAGGCCATTTTTGTGCAGTGCAATGATGGCTGCCCGTGTTTCTTTAGAGATAACCATGGTTAACTGAAGAGAAACAATGATACCAAGCACCAGCCTCCTTTTAAAGTGTCCAGTGGTGTCATTCTTACTTAATCATGACTGATTGTTCGCCAGCCCTGTCCTCATCAACACCCACACCTGTGTTAATGGAACAATCACTAAAACGATGTTACAGTAGCTGCTCCTTTTAAGGCAGGACTGCAATGATGTTGAAATGTGTTTTGGGGGATAAAGTTCATTTTCTAGGCAAATATTGACTTAGCAAGTAATTGCTGTTAAGCTGATCACTCTTTATGACATTCTGGAGTATATGCAAATTGCCATTAGAAAAACTGAAGCAGTAGACTTTGTTAAGATTAATATTTGTATCATTCTCAAAACTTTTGGCCATGACTGTATATGTATCTAAGGAAAATAACACAAAGCTAAAGATAAGATACAATTCTAATCATAAAGGACAATGCAGTTGTATTTGTTTTTTATACCAATGAATACATTTCTCGAAATAATTTGACAAGACAATATATTCTTATTTTCCTTCAGCTAATCACAAATCTTTTTCAGTGCTGAGCTGTGCAACATGTGTCCAATTTCACCAATTGCCAACATTTAAATCCACCTGCTGGTGTGGTTGACAGAAAATGGATTAATATGATGTCCATACAGTATGCTTGCATGCCTTCAAACATCTTATGATTAATTTATAAAGGAAATATTTATTCGTGCGCAAGCAAATTCCTTCCTCTATTTGGAAATCGTATTACCAAGTCAGTTATACCGCCTGTTTTACTGAAGCTTAGCTATCAACAGTAACTGTCTAGGATATGGTATTAGTCGCTGATGCCTAACCAACGCTGAAAATTGTCTTAAAGAGATGAGAAAAAAGTAAATGTGTGCAAGAGAAGGTGCGAGAAAGGAAGACAAAGGCAGGGGGAAAGAAATTGTAATTTTTATTTCTAATGTAAATAAGATAAAATCATGTGTATTTTGCTCTTTAATGTTGTTCTTTATTTCATTAAGTGCTGTTAATGCCTGACACAGCACAAACCAGCAAATAATGGACTGCCCTAAGGAAAATAGGTGATGTCCGCTCTTGATGCTATATTTCAGCTGAAAAAAATAAATAATAAGCTTCCACATATCTAATTTTCATGGAAAAGGAAGATGAGAGTAGTTAAATTATGGTTCATCATAGAGAAAATGGATGTCCTTTTTACATCAGGCAATGTCATCCCCATTGGACTAAGTTCAGTAACTTCAATCTTCATCAAAAGGCCACATTACACATACAGATATCTGTTCAGATATTGGTCACAGATCTCTGGTTGCAGTGAAATCATGGACACATTGTACCATTTGTACACAGCCACAAAATGGAGCAATGTGTCCATGATTTCACTGCAACTAGAGATCTGCGAACAATATCTGCACAAATATCTGTGTGTGTGACGTGGCCCAAATGGCTAGGTTTGGTCTAGTGATGGGCGAATCCTAAATTACTCGGAATCACTTGACTCTAGCGAGTCCGAGCACAGGACTCGCTACTCGTTGCGAGTCTAGCGAGTCCAATGTTAATGAATAGGGAAGTGAGTAATAGCGAGTAGTGTGAGATTTACAAATCACAGATGTGTCTCGGAAGCTTCAGCCTGCAGCAATCCTAGTTTTGCCATTTATTTGCATTGGACTCGTTTACTTTGCAAGTAATCGCTGGGAAACTCGCACAGATAAGAGTCCTGTCTGCCCTGTGTGCTGGCTGCCGCAGCTCCAGGGTCCTAGAGCCCGCCTGCTGCCTGATGTAGCAGAGCTGAGATTGTTCTCAGTCTGCTCATTCCCTGTGCATAGACATCTATATCTATGCACAGGGATGAGCAGAGAGGACATCGCGTTTTGGACTGCGTCGGACGGAAGAGGATTTTTTTAATTAAAGATGGAGTCCCTAATGGCTTTTTTTTTAATTTCTAATAACAATTTTTCTCTGTGTTGTGTTTTTTTTAAAACAATTTAATAGAAATTCATGGCGGTCATGTCTAATATTGGCGTGACCGCCAAAAATTTCGGGCTTAGGGCCAGCTGATAATACAAAGCTGGCCCTAACCTCTTTATTACCCAGCGTGCCACTGCACCAGGACCCTGGATGAGCTGGATACAGCACTAGAAGATAGCGCTTCTATGAACGCGCCATTTTCTGGGGTGGCTGCGGGCTGCAATTCACAGCGGGGGTGCCCAGAAAGCTTGGGCCTCCCTCCGCTATGGATTCCAGCCCCCAGCTGTCTAGTTGTACCTGGCTGGACATAGAAATAGTGCGAAGCCCCACACATCATTTTTTTATTATTTCATGAAATTCATGAAATAATATAAAAAAAGGGCTTACCTATATTTCTGTTTCAAACGTGGCCTGACATTAAGAATCTCGGGCTTAATACCAGCTTGTATAACAAAGCTGGTATTAACCCCTTTATTACCCAGCGTGCCACCGCCACCAGGGCCGCTGGAAGAGCGGGGTTCAGCGCCAGAGGATGGCGCTTCAATGAACGCGCCATCTTCTGGGGCGGCTGCGGGCTGCAATTTGCAGCGGGGGGTGCCAAGAAAGCTTGGGCATCCCTGCCCTGCGGATTCCAGCCCCCAGCTGCTTAGCTGTACCTGGCTAGACATAGAAATTGCGCGGAGCCCCACGCATTTTTTTTCATGAATTTCAGAGTCAGAGTCTCAGAGTCAGAGTCTCAGAGTCAGAGTCTCAGAGTCTGGCGCTGAACACCGCTCTTCCAGCAGCCCTGGTGGCGGTGGCACGCTGGGTAATAAAGGGGTTAATACCAGCTTTGTTATACAAGCTGGTATTAAGCCCGAGATTCTTAATGTCGGGCCACGTTTGACCCAGCCACTAAGAATCTCCAAAAAAGGGTTTAAAAAACACAACACAGAGAAAATTTTTTATTAGAAATAAAAAAAAAAAGCCATTACGGACTCCATCTTTAATTAAAAAAATCCTCTTCTGTCCGACGCAGTCCAAAACGCGATGTCCTCTCTGCTACATCCCTGTGCATAGATATAGATGTCTATGCACAGGGAATGAGCAGACTGAGAACAATCTCAGCTCTGCTACATCATGTCTGTGAGCAGGCGGGCTCTAGGACCCTGGAGCTGCACAGAGAAGACAGCTGGACTCGGCTCGCAAAGTAACAGCAGTTACTTTGCGAATTTCCCTGCTATCACTGGCACAGTAGCCGAGTCTAATGCAAGACAATGGCAATCCTAGTTTTGCCAGCGTTTGCCATTGATTTGCATTGGACTCGTGCGAGTAAACGCTGGGAAACTCGCAGAGTACCGAGTCCTGCGAGTCCCTTACTACTCGCCGAGTAACGAGTCCTAGTGAGTAGATTCGCCCATCCCTAGTTTGGTCCAATTCAACGATATCCTCTGCATACATGTGCACAATGTAGAAACATTCACAAATACCTTAAGATGGCAAGTATTTAAACTCCTGGTATGGTAGATGAAAATAGCTTTTTAGTGTATGTGCACATGTTAAAGGGGTTTTCCATTACAAGGACAACCACTTCTGATTCCACATGTCTGCCCTTGGTAAAATGGAAGAGCCTGACCTCCCTCCTGTGCTGCACCATTCCAGCAGTGTCGGTAATCACGATTTTTGGCTTAGTGTGTCATTGTGGCGTCAAGTCCAATTTTCACCGGCTTTTATCTTTAAAGAGGACCTGTCCCCAAAGCAGGCATGGTGATCTAATTACAGCACTGGATACAGCATGTCTGCAGCATCCAGGCAAGGGGTCCATAAGCACTTGAGCAGCCCTGTACCCCGAGATAATACACTTAGAAAACTTACATGCTACAGCCACTAAGGAGGTGGCTAGGGGCTGCAGCCTAAGGGCAGATTCGCACCCCCTGCATGTGTAATCTGCCCACTGCTGCCAATCATTCTCTCCCTGTCTGCAGCATTTAAATAGAGTTTTTTTCTCTTCCGTGTAGCCCCGCCCCCTGTATACCTTTATACCTCTGGGGCTGCTGTATACTACAACTGGGGTTGCTGCTGTATACTACCTCTGGGGCTTCTGTATACTACCACTGGGGCTGCTGCTGTATATACCACCGGGGCTGCTGTATACTACCCTGGGGCTGCTGCTGTATATACCACTGGGGCTGCTGTATATACCTCTGGGGCTGCTGTATACTACCACTGGGGCTGCTGCTGTATATACCACTGGGGCTGCTGTATACTACCACTGGGGCTTCTGTATATACCTCTGGGGCTGCTGTATACTACCACTGGGGCTGTTGCTGTATATACCACTGGGGCTGCTGCTGTATACTACCACTGGGGCTGCTGTATATACCTCTGGGGCTGCTGTATACTACCACTGGGGCTGCTGCTGTATATACCACTGGGGCTGCTGCTGCTGTATACTACCACTGGGGAGGCTGCTGTATATACCACTGGGGCTGCTGTATATACCTCTGGGGCTGCTGTATACTACCACTGGGGCTGCTGCTGTATATACCACTGGGGCTGCTGCTGTATACTACCACTGGGGCTGCTGCTGTATACTACCACTGGGGCTGCTGCTGTATATACCACTGGGGCTGCTGCTGTATACTACCACTGGGGAGGCTGCTGTATACCACACTGCTGGGGGCTGTATACTTGTGTTGGGGTCCACCCTCGGCTTATACACGAGTCAATAGGTTTTCCCAGGTTTTGGGGGCAAAAGTAGGGGGGTCGGCTTATACACGGGTCGGCTTATACACGAGTATATATGGTAAGTGGAGCACTTGTTTCTATTAGACCTTTCCTCTGAGTGTGCCACTCCCGGTTTTGATTGTTCCACTCCTGGCTTTTTTTTAGCTTGTGCGTAAAAATACTCAGCAAAAAAAGCAGTGTGAGAATGGGGCCTTAATCTGCAAATTAAAAATTTGCAACATGTGCATGAAACTTCAAAATTCACATTCACTTTGCTTGGACAGTAATAAACATGGAAGAAAATACTACATGTGAACATGTTCATGTTCATGGCCTTCATAAGCCACCTACATTCAAAACTGAATGGGTCTCAAGTGTGACAGTAGATAACATCTGTAGCCCTTATTTTACAGATGTTTTAAAATGTTCCTGAAGGGTCCTTTACAAATGTATCCTAACCCCTTATTGTCTGAATACACACATGCATACAAATGAGTTGAACTGGTATGATGTGAATACGCAACAAGCATTAAGGGGTTAAAGATATGGTTATGAAGAAAAATGTTATGTCTTCCTTGTGAAATTCCTATCACATATTGCATCAACTATCGCTACAAATTGGTGCTTTTTGCTATCATAATGTTTAATACTATACTATCATTTTTATGCCATGTATCTTGAGACCTGACACATTCAGAAAAAGCTTGGGAACCATTTATGATACAGCGTGGCCTTTCCATTCTTAATGTTCTTAGTTTCGTTCTGCAAGAAAAGGAATTGTCATTCAGCACATGTGTCTATGGCAGGCGTCACACGCTACGATATATGTAAAGATGTCGTTGGAAAGTGCCTGATTTGGCATCGCTCCTACGACATCGTTGCGTGTGACAGGTCGATCTGACTAGCGATAAGTGGTCAGATCGTTAATCACAGATATGGGAACCGGACCTCATATCGGACGATGTTGATCATGCAATCTGCTGCATTGTTCTGTGTGACACCGCCATAACCGATCTCCTGACCGATATCTCCTATTCACATCATTGACAAGCATCAATCCCTGGTTGTGTGAGCGATACCTGCACGTAACATCGCTGCTGCGTCCTGAACACTATCTATACATGTGACACCTCACT